>CM053624.1:140232657-140284747 GCA_028646595.1 Phalanger gymnotis
CTCACAGATATGAATGCAGCTGCTTTAAACAGTACTGTGTAATGAATGCAAGTACAGGAGATCTTAAAGAAGAAAACTCTAAGCTAAGAAGAAAAATTAAGGAGATTCAGAACTTCTCTGAATCTCAGACAGAAGAACATGTGCAGAAATTGGAAGCAAAAGTGATAAAAGAGGAAAGTAACTGTCATGATCTTGAATCTGTGGTACAACAAGTGGAACAGAATCTTGAAGTGATGACTAAGTGGGCTGTGAAGGCAGAAAATCACATTACAAAACTGAAGCAGGAAATAAATAAGACAATGAAGCCCTGTGATCTGGTCAGTGCGCCAATTTGATAGTAGTTAACAAAACACAGATGTTGTCTTGTAAAATCTCCAAGTTGTCATGAACAATGCATGTTGCTCAATAAAGCAGTTGCTTTCTGGAGCTGAAACATTGAATCTTGTTGCTGAAATCCTTAAATCCATACACAGAATTTCAGAAATTAAAGAAGAGCCTTGACAAACCACTGAAATGTCTTCTAGCTTAAAGATCTGCTTAAATGCTGAAATAATTTCTTGCTTTACTTGGGGAATACAATTGTGTCTTTAAACATAGTCATCTTCCTCAGTACTCATCATGAAATATAAATTTCATGATCTAAAACAGGAGGTGAGAGAGGAATGTACTGGGAGAAAGTGGAAGGGAGAGGTAGAATGGGGTAAATTATCTCACATAAAAGAGGCAAGAAAAAGTTATCTATAGGCATATGAAAAATGCTCTAACTCACTATTGATTGGGGAAATGCAAATTAAAACAATTCTGAGGTACTGCCTCATACCTATTAGATTGGCTAATAGAACAGAAAAAGAAAATGGTGGAGGGAATGTGGGAAAAATGAGAGGTTGATGCATTTTTGGTGGAGTTGTGAACTGATTCAGCCATTGTGTAGAGGAATTTGGAACTATGTCCAACTATGTCCTTTTACCATGCATACCCTTTGATCTAGCAATACCACTACTAGGTCTGTGTCCAAAAACAAAACAAAACAAAATAAAAAAAGGATCATGACATATATATATATAGATATATATATGTTACATATGTATATATATACATTATATTTGCATACCTACATATATGTGCATATATATATTTATATATTTCTGGTGGAAAAGAATTGGAAATGGAGGGAATGCCCATCACTTGGGGTGTGGTATGTGATGGTGATGGAATATTATTGTGCTATGAGAAATGATGAGCAGGATGATCTCAGAAAAACCTGGAAAGGCTTACGTGGGCTGATTCAAAGTGAAATGTACTGTGTATAAAGTAACAACAATATTGCAAGATGATCAGCTGTGAATGACTTAGCTATTCTCAGCAAGACAAAGATCTAAGACAGCTCTGAAGGACTTATGATGAAAAATGCTATCCATCCCCAGAAGAGGAACTGACAGTGTCTGAATGCAGATTGAAGCATACTTCTTTTATTTTATTTTTCTTGAGGGTTTTTTTGGCCTATGTTTCTTTCACAAAATGACTATTATGGAAATGTTTTGCATGACTACACATGTATAACCCACATGGAATTGCTTGCCTTCTCAATGAGGGAGGATGGGGAGGGAGGAAGGAAGAGAATTTGGAACTCAACGTTTTAAAAAATGAATGCTAAAAATTGTTTTTGCTTGTAACTGGGGAAAAATAAAATGCTAGATAAAAAATTTTAGGATTATTTAGGGCTTAGAAGAATCCAGGGAAGGAAGTAGAAGGAGATGTGTATGGATAGTGTTCTAGGCAATAGGGAGTGAGAGAAAACCCCCAGGGCTCGGAGATTTGGTTTCTTGTTTGGGAGGGCAATGTTACTGGGCAGGAGAGAAGTGAGGTACAAGAAGACAGTATTTACAGGTGACAGTAGCAACTCCACAGAGATATTGCAAAAGTAGGGTAAAAGATCTGTGAGGGTAAATAGAGACAGAAGCATACTTTTTTAAATTTTTCTTGGTTTTTTTTTTGGTCTGTGTTTTCTTTCATAACATGACTAGTATGGAATTGCTTTTCATAACTGTATGTTTATAACCTACATCAAATTGCTTGCCTCAGCAATGAAGGAGGTGGGGAGAGAGTGAGGAAGAGAATTTGGAACTCAAAATTTTTAAAGAAATAAATGTTTAAAAAAATTAACACGTAATTGAAAATAATTGAATATTTGAAAAAAATTAAAAAGAGAGTATATAATTAAACTCCTCAAAAGTAGAGATCAAAAAATTATAAAACCTTAAAAAAGGCACTGTGACCCTTCTAGAAAGCCATGTTCACAAAAATCAGCCATCTTTGACTCTTCCTTTGCCTTCACATCCCTTATCTTCCCAATTCTACTTCAATAACATTCTTCACTTCCATGCACTTCTGCTCACTTATACAGCCTTTCATAGGTATTCCTCACACTTTCCTGACCTCTATCTCTTTGAATTCCAATCTTTGTTAAGACAGCCCCAGTGTTATCTCCTTCTTGAGGGTTTTCCCTAGCCCTCTACCATTTATATATATTTATGTATACACATACCCCTCTACCATTTTATACACACACACATACACACACACACACACACACACACACACTCACACACACACACACACACACACACACACACACACACACACACAGACCCTGCACTTCCTGAGCTGGTTACTCATCATTTATTCAAAATCTCATGATTCTTGGGGGTGGAGCCAAGATAGTGGCTTGAAAACAGGGAATTGCTTAAGCTCTCCCCCAAATACCTCCAAATACCTGTAAAAAATGACTCAAAACAAATTCTAGAGCTAAAGAACCCAATAAATAACAGAGGGAAACAAGTCTTCAGCCAAAGACGGCCTGAATGGTCGCCGGGAAGGTTCTATTGTACAGCTCTGGGAGGAGAACACAGCCCAACATGGGCCACCCCAGGACAGACCAGGCTGGAGCACACTGGGTGGAGCAGGCCTCAGGGCACTGAATCACTGAGCTGTGGCAGTTACCACACTTCTCAACCCATAAAACCCAAAGACAAAGGAGTAGGTCAGTGGGAAAACTGCTGGATCTGGGTGAGAGAAGTACGCAGTCTGGCCATAGGCCTGGGGTGGTGGAGGTGGTGGCTGTACTGGTGACAGAAACAGCAGCAGCAGCAGCAGCTGCTTCCAGAGCCAGAAGCCCACATGGTGGGAGAATCAAGCAGCTAATCAGAGTGGGAATGCAGAGATCACTTTGCTGGTGCTGAGGCAAGGTTCTCCTACTTTGCCCTACTTGGATCTGGGTCATGGTCCTGGTTGGTGGTTCTTCAGGGAGGAGGAGCGCTGGTGTGGCAGAGCTTTGTGGTAGCTGTGGAGAGGGAGTCCTCCTGGTTGTTACACAGCAGAAAGGAATGCCTGCACTCACAGATCAGATCATAGGCCAGGAGAAGAGCATCATACTACCTCAGAGTAGAAGTAGCTCTGAAAACAGCAATTCAAAACCCCTGAAGCAAGGGACAAAGCACTCTCCACTCTGAAAGCAGTCATACCCTGACAAAAATCTCAAAAGTCAAGTATTGGCTGGGAAAATGAACAGGCAGCATAAAAGGACTCAGAATATAGAATCTTTCTTTGGTGACAAGATCAAAACATACAGCCAGAAGAAGGCAACAAAGGCAAAGATCCTACATGAAAAGCCTCCAAGAAAAATTTGAATTAGTCTTAGGCCATGGAAGAGCTCAAAAACAATTTGGAAAAGCAAATAAGATAAATAGAGGAAAAATTGGGAAGAGAAATGAGAATGATGCAAGAAAATCATGGAAAACAAGTCAACAACTTGCTAAAGGAGACTCAAAAAAATACTGAAGAAAATAACACCTTAAAAATATTCTAACCCAAATGGCAAAAAAACTCCAAAAAGCCAATGAGAAGAATGCCTTGAAAGGCAGAATTAGCCAAATGGAAAAGGTCCAAAAGACCACTGAAGAAAATACTATCTTAAAAATTAGACTAGTGTAAGTGGAAGCTAGTGACTTTATGAGAAATCAAAAAATTATAAAACAGAACCAAAGGAATGAAAAAATGGAAGACAAAGTGAAATATATCACTGGAAAAACCACTGACCAGGAGAATAACTCCAGGAGAGATAATTTAAAAATTATTGGGCTACCTGAAATCCATAATCAAAAAAGGATCCTAGATATCATCTTTCAAGAAATTATCAAGGAAAACTGCCCTGATATTCTAGAGCCAGATGGTAAAATAGAAATTGAAAGAATCCACCAATACCCTCTTGAAAAAGATCCCCAAAATACAACTCCTAGGAATATCATAGCCAAATTCCAGAGTTTCCAGGTAAAGGATAATACATTGCAAGCAGCCAGAAAGAAACAACTTGAGTATTGTGAACACAAGATCTAGTAGCTTCTACATTAAGGGATTGAAGGGCTTGGAATATGATATTCCAGAGGTAAAAGGAGCTAGGATTAAGATCAAGAATCACCTACCCAGTAAAACTGAGTATAATACTCCTGGGCAAAATATGGATTTTTGATAAAATAGAGGACTTTCAAGCTTTCTTGATGAAAATACCAGAGCTGAATAGATAAACAGGAAAGAGAAATCATAAGAGACTTACTAAAGTTGAACTGTTTTGTGTACATTCTTACATAGAAACATAATATTTGTAACCCAGGAGACCTTTCTCAGTATAAGGGTAGTTGAAGGGAATACACACACACACACACACACACACACACACACATATACACACACAGAAGGCACAAGGTGAGTTTAATATGAAGAGATGATATCTAAAAAAATAGAATTAAGGGGTGAGAGATGAATATATTGGGAGGAGAAAGGGAGAGATGGAATAGGGTAAATTATCTCACATAAAAGTGGGAAGAAAAAACAGTCTATTGGAAGGGAAGAGGGGGCAGGTGAAAGGGAATAAATGAATCTTGCTCTCATTGAATTTGGCTTAAAGGGGGAATAACATAAACACTCATTTGGGTATCTTACCCCACAGGAAAGTAGTGGGGAAGTGGATAAGAAGGGGGAATGATAGAAGGGAGGGCAGATTGGGGGAGGAGGTTGTCAAAAACAAACATTTTTGAAAGAGGACAGGGTCAAGGGAGAAAACTGAATAAAGGGGGACAGGATAGGATGAAGGGAAATATAGTTAGTCTCTCACAACATGACTATTATGGAAGTGTTTTGCATAATGATACATGTGTGGCCTATGTTGAATTGCTTGCCTTCTCAAGGAGTGTGGGGGGTGGGGGAGGGAAGAAGGGAGAGAATTTGGAACTCAAAGTACTAAAAATAAATGTTTAAAAAATTTTTTTAAAAAGCTTTGGTCCCCCTTAGGAATATTTCTAATATCCTGAAACTTTGGAGCTTTAATTAAACTAGGGATTAAAATATCAAGCCAAGATTTCTTTTTATGATTTTATTGATATAAACTCCAACAATGTCTGTTCATCATTATCATATAGAGTTATTTTTACAAAATGCCTTTGATTGAGCACCCTTTGCAGTGAAAAAAAATTAAAAAGTAGCATTGCAGCTGAAAAAAGAATCCCATGATTCTTAAATCTCTTCTGCATCATGTAGTCTTTTGGCAGTCAGTTGAAATGTATTGATCCCTTCTTAGAATAATATTATTAAATAAATAAAGTAAAATGCATCAGATTCCAAAAAAAAATCTGTGAGAGAAAGCAATTCCTTATTAGACCTTATTAGAGAGAATTGTTCAGACAGTCAATCATCTGGCATTTATTATGTGTTTTGTATGTGCCAGATCTTGTGTTAAACTTTGGGGCATAGAAAGACAGACAAAAGCAGGATCCTTGCAAATGAAAGAATTAATGTTCTCTTGGAGAAGACAGGAAGAAAACAAATGTCTAAAAAGAAGGTAATCTCCCAGGAAAGACACTAGCAGGTGGGAAGGGGAAAGGCCTCTTGTAGAAGATTGTATTTGAGCTGAGTCTTGAAGAAGGTAAGGAAAGCTCTAAGGTGGAGGTGAGGAGGGAACACATTTCAGGAATGAGGAACAGCTATTTTAGAGGCATAGAGTAGGAAGATGGAGTATCCTTTCTGAGGAACAGCAAGATCAGCATATCTGGATACAACTGTGTATGGAGGGGACTAAAATGTAAGAAGACTAGAAAGGTAGGAAAGGGTTAGTTTGTAAAAGGCTTGTGAAGTTTTTGAAGCCAAATAGAATTAGTTTCATGTTGGATCCCAGAGGTAATAGGGAGCCACTGGAGTTTATAGAGTAGTGGGGTGACATGATCAGACATGCAGTTTAGGAAAATCATTTTGACATTTGAGCAGAGAGAGATGAAGGCTCCATCCCAACTCTAGGGCCATTTGGGTTCCAAATCTTCAGGAGGCACAACAAAGATACTGGGTGAAGGGATATCACCCCAGAATGGGACTGGATATCTAGAATTAACCACAGGAGAGGAAGTATCATATGGCTCCTCTTGTAGGTAAACAATGAGGAGTAGGAATACTAGAGTGGACAATCACTTTAGTAAAGGAATAAAGGAAAGGCAGAAGAAGAAGAAGAGAAGATGAGGCTGCTATTTTTTTAAGGTAGGGGAAGGGCCCTCTCTTTCTCTCTTTCTCTCTTGCTAGAGTGAGGACAAGATATCTTTACACCCCAGGCAAGGCCAGCAGGTTACTTTGAGTACTCACTAGGAGATAGATAGTGCCCTCTATCTTCCCCACTCCAGTGTTTTACTGTCCAGTATCACATGTCACTTGACTTCTCATAAAATTAATAGCTAAATGCCATAAGGAATAGAATTAGTGACCATAAAAATGTTCATTTATAGGGTAGCATTAACAGGTATCCTCTGTTGTGCTCTCTTGATTGTTGTAGCTTGGGCAGCAGGGGAATGTGCTTATCTTTTGTCCTAGCTTTGTTTTTCAGATGGCCCTGCTTGATTGAATAGTTAGAGTTACTATTGTTCTGATCTCTCAGGATAGAGAGATGAATAAAGTTGTCTGCTTTCTAGAGCAACTGTGACTCAAATCCCCCAGTCCCTCGAAATCCTATAGCAGTCCCAAAGCTAATAGGTTTGATAAAATATTTGTAAGTCTAGGACATTGGGATGGGAATGGGGAGTGAAATATGGACAGAAAAGATGAAAAATGAATAGATGAGTGGGTTGAAAATATAACATAGATGAGATGAGGCCCTAGTAGGGGTATGTGGGAATGGAGATGTAATAAAGAGAGTTTAAACTATAAAAGGATGAGAATCTGGTGCCTCAGGGGAAGCTAGTGAACATCACTCTGCTCCTTCTCTTCAACGTTCCTTCTCTCCCAAAGGAATGATGTCTTATGCTGTGATGTGGACCTTCTCCTTGTTCTTCTTCCTGGCCCTGACTAACTTCTTCCAAGCTCAGATCTTTGGAAGGTACCATGTAGACCACTCCTGGTCCAAAATCCAAGTGGAAAAACCCCAAATCAGTATTGTAACATGAGGAAACTCTTTTATCCATGTTAGAGCTTCCAATATTACAAACTTATTCCCTGAGTTTCCTGCAAATTCCCACACAATTGTTACCAAATCCCCATAGTCAAGGTGACAGATTGCTTTGTCAGGCCATTTTCCCGGTCCCCTGACTGTCAATTTTATATGAGAGTCTGGAAACAAAGGATCACCACCACTTGTTGGAAAGGAGGACCTGTCCGCTTAAGATAGCTAGATTTAACCTTCTCATCAGCATCTTATGTGGGGACCTCACCCATTCATGAGTTATTTCTTCATTCCCAGGGGTTTGGGACCCCTCACTGTTTCCCTGCCCCTATCCATCTTCTGAATTTCTCATATTCCCCTCATTCTGAGACACTGTAAACTACTCGAGGGCAGGGACTATTCCATGTTTTTTGTTTCTCCAGTGTTTGACACAGAGCCTGGCACATAGTAGGCACTTACTGAATGCTTGATGATTGATTCACTGATTCTGTGACTGGTAATTTTTAAGGGGACCTTGATATTAGAATGGAATGTTATGGTTAAAGGCTTGGAAAAAGTTTCAGTTATACCATCCTTCATATTTTTCATGTAGGGTTCTCCACCCTACTCCATCCACTATCTCTGCAGAGGTCAAGTCTTTTGTAGAGACTCTTTGTATTTCACTTCTCCATTTTATCTTCTTGCTCCCTCACTAGGAGATGGGATGGTGGAGTAAGGGGGAAAAACAGGTTTAGGAGGGGTTCCTGGCAATCAACTCTTGAAGGACCATTGGCTCTACAGGGCATTTATGGGCCCCAAATTTGTTGAATTAATTTTTCCAAATAATACTCAATAAAAATGCTATGACCATTATTGGTTCTTCACTTGTCTTTCTTCTCATAGCATTGAAAAGCTCATAGACTGGAAAGCAGACCGAGGTAGGAAAGTTCCTGAAGTGATTAACTATTTCCAAAGCTTTTCTGAGCCTCTCTCAGGAGATTCAGGATTGCTTTCATTCAGCCACTGTGAGATAATGCCTGTTCTTTCTGTTGAGTTTGGTCAGTCTGATAGGGTGTGAAGCTGAACAATAAAATTTAATTACAGGGCCTTTGAGACCTGGAGGCAGAAGTTAGAGACAAAGAGAATTTACTGACCCAGAGAATTTACTGACACAGAGATAATCAGTCCCCCACCCAGCTTATTGTTTTTGAGTCCTTTCACCTATTTGGGGTTTTCTTGGCAAAGATACTGGAGTGGTTTGCCATTTCTTCCTCCAGCTCATTTTACAGATGAAGAAACTGAGGCAAATGGAGTGAAGTGACTTGTTTAGGTACAGCTAGTTAGTGTCTCAAACCAGATTTGAGCTGGGGAAGATGAGTCCTCCTGACTTCAGGCCTGGTATTCTATACACTGTGCTATCTAGCTGCCACCTGCTAAAAGTGATATTCCTTTAGGACAAATCTGACCATTTCACCAAAAGCTCTAGGAGTTCTCTAGTGCCTCTAGGATAAAATATAAACTCCTTTCCTGGACTCTCTTCACTGTCTAGATCCAGTCTACCTTTTTCTTAAACATTATTCCCCTTAGATTATTCTCATTTCCACCCAAATTGTCCCACTTACTGTTTTATTTTCAAAAACCTCCCTTGTTCAGTTGATTGATTCACTCAGTGACTCAGGTAGAAACAAGCAGAAAGAAGCTGACAAAGGCTAGTGCCTTCTTGCTTCCAAGATTAGCTCCGGTTTACCCTGTCTCTGTCTTTTTTGCGCATAATTATTTATTGTTTGCATGTTGCCCTTCTCATGAAACTGGTTGATCCTTGATTTCAGGGAGTGTTTCTACATTTCTTTACTTTCCCATCATACTGACCACTCCTCAAATCCACTAGGCTATCTTTTCCATGACCCTGGCTTCCATTTCCACAGGCCAGGCTCTGTTTCTGTAGATCTGTCACCTGTAAGATTTTGTCTCATAAAAACCTGTTTTCAAGTAATTAAACAATAAGAGCTATTAAATAATAATTATATGCTTACATATGGGTCTGAATATGGCCCACACTAGACTGTTCCTTGAATATGTGATTTCTTATAAAAGAAAAAAATTGATAAAGTATAGAAATAACATGATTATATATGTATGTATATATAACATATTATACACATTATAACATGACTATATATATGTATATATAACATATTATACACAAGATTTAGATGATTCAAATTATAAGGAGACAGGAACTCTGCAGCCATCACAGGAATATAGGGCAAAAGTCTCCAGCTTCACTTACCCCCGCCCCCTCCCCCCCCCCAACTGTTGTTAGATGCTTCCTTGAGCAGAAGCTTCAAGGTAATTTGCATGGCTCTGGCACTAGGTGACAGGGGAATGATGGTAGTTGAAAAGAATTCATTACTTTGAGAGACATAATTTAGAATTGCAGTGTCCTAGGTGACTTCATTTGAGGAAACGGCAAGACAGAAGACAGTTCACTTCGGCAACAATCAGTAGAAGGGCAAGCCTTCTTCCAGAGAGTTCTATCATACCTCTTTAGCATCTTCCCTTCATAGTTCAGCTGACTCCTCCTTCCTCCAACATCAGGGAAAGGGGCAGAGAAGGGAACAGCATGACATTGGGGTTCACTGGAAAGTGAGTTTGGGGAGAGGGCCACCATGGTACTTGAGGCTGGGTAAATCATGTTGCCTGGGATAGATCACTGGAGGACTTCTATGTGTTTTACCATCATGTTGGCAATTTGAAACATGAACCCTAGTTGGATCTATTCAATCTGGTCTAACCAATAGCAGATCCAAGTGTACTGCCATCTGAGGACACATACTCTACCATTATATTGGCACCTATGGACACAGCCCCAGTCATCCTGCCCTAGTTTTAGTAAGTTGTAATTGGTGATAGAACCAGGGGCGAGAAATTTAAATGTATTTTAGTATAAAGAGAGAGTAAGCTTGAACTTATTCACTAAAGTGCTGATATAGAGAAGAGAGGAAAGAGAGGTTTGTAGGGTTGATGACCTGGGAAAGAATTGAGTGGTGGTGGGATTGGAGGTCACAGTGAGAAAAGACAACAGTTTTAGTGGTTATAAGGCATGGAAACAAAGATGGAAAGATAAAAGATTATTTTCAGAAGAAAGAATTCCATAGTTCATGCACATGGGACTGAAATATTTGAGATTAATGGTAGGCAAGATCAAGGGTATGAACATCTTTGTGTGTAGATGAGATGCAGTGTACAAGTAGGTCATGGCAACTGAATAGACATAAGAACTAGGAATTTAGGATATATGAGGGAGCATCCATATAAGTGTTGAATTCGCTATAGTATGAAATCAGGAGCTGGGATGGAAAGGTTGGGTTCTAGTCACTGAACTCATTGAAAAAAAGGAAAAGGTTCTTAGAGTTCATAGGATGGTGGTCACTAGTATTTGGATTAGGTAATAATTTAGATAGCCTGAATCTGAAAGGCTGAGAGGTTGTTGAGTGATAGTAGTGATAGTAGAATGTCTGGGAGTGAGAATGGGAAGCAAGGAGCATTCTAATTCCTTTGCTATAATGAGTGAGTTGTGGGGTATGGTGTGAGAGAAAGTGCAGTATATTCTGGTGCACTGAGTGTCTTGGGGTGCAGTACCATCAAGAGGGAGTCAGGTCTCACTGAGTTCCAGAAGATGGAAGGAGTGAGGAAGGAAAAATGTTAAAGTGAAAGGAAGTTTGTTAATTGTGGAAGAGAGACCTTGTGGAAGTGATGGGCAGATCTGGACACTGCTGAGGTTGGAATGTGAGATAGGGTTGATGGGGATGGGAATAAGGGAGCAAGTATGTAGGGACTGAGAATAGGGTTAATATATCTGCAACCAGATGTTCAGACATTTGGAGACAGAGAGAATAGGAGTGAGTGGGTTTATGTTAACAATTGAGGAATGAGTCCAAGTAGAGTATCAGTAGCTGGAGCTTGGGTCATTGGTGTTGACATTTGTACTGTTGCAGGTTGTCCCTAGAACTCCAACCTTGGTTGTTTGGGAAACTTTAGGAGATCACATCCCTTTGTGTAGGAAGGAAGGGGGCATATAATGATTCTACTGCTTCATTTCCTTTGTTATTTATGGTACCTTTCGCTCCTAATTAAATACCTTGCCATTTGATTTATGAATCCTTCATGGTTTGTTGATAAAGCAAACACTGCATGGAGCCTTGGACCAGGTATATTTTCTCATAACACCCCACTCAGAGCATGGCCTATCATAGGATGTGACTCCTAGGGGACTAATGCTACTGACAAGTCAATTTTTGCTGCACAGAAGCAGATGAGAGCTCTGTTGGCTTAAAAATCATCAGATGAGGTACCCTTCTCAGAGACATATACAGCATAAGAAGAGAAAGTGGAAACATGTAGCAGTCACAAATAGACACATGCCTACAGAATGAAAGCACGTTTTTGAGTAGGGGCATGGTTACATGTGGACAATGGGAGATGCTTCTTCACTGAAATTCTTATCCAGGTTGTTTCTATGCTCTTTAACTATGTTGCTTTTATTCATTCACTTATTCATTATATATGTATTTGTTTATTTACTTGTCTGTTTATCTATTATCTATCTGTTTATTTTTTAGATAAAGTATATCCCCTCAGCCTAGAACTGACAGAAGCCTTCCTTATTTTGTTAGAGTCTTGGCCATCCTTGGGATAAAGGTGAGGGAATTTCATTCCATCATTCATTTAAACAACTATTTGCTAAGTGTTTACACTCTGCTAGGTGTACAAAGATGATTAGCATAGTTTTTGCTCTTAGAGATTTCAACAGAGTGGAGTGGTGGGAAGGGATACAACACACAAAGAAATATACACAACAGAAGGCATAATAGCATGTAATGAGTGCCACGCAAGGTCTGAAGAAGAAAAGATTTCTAACTGGGAGGATCACAGAAGGATTTGGGAGGTGGAGTTTGAGCTGGGGCTTGAAGAATTATCTTTCAACAGGAAGAGATTGAGGAAAATGCCTTTCAGCATAGAGAATGATGTGCGCCAAGATGGAGTGAGAGGAAAGTGCAAAATTTGTGAAAGGGACAGTTAGTAGGACAATATAGTTTGAGAAGAGCATTTATATTGGGAACTGTGAGGAAAATAACAGCTACTATTTA
Organism: Phalanger gymnotis; assembly: GCA_028646595.1. Classification (NCBI taxonomy): domain Eukaryota; kingdom Metazoa; phylum Chordata; class Mammalia; order Diprotodontia; family Phalangeridae; genus Phalanger; species Phalanger gymnotis. Next base: position 140,245,255 of record CM053624.1, read on the forward strand.
TTTAATGCTTTAAGGCTTACAGAACACTTTACACATTGTATCTCATTTGATGCTCAAAACAACCCTGGGAGGTACATGCTATTCTTTTCACCAATTTACAGGTGAGGACTGGCTGGAAAAGGTTAAGTGACTTGCTCATGGTAACACAGCTAGCAAATGTCTAAGGCAGGATTCAAACTTAGCTCTTTCTGACTCCAAATCCAGTAGTGTTTCCTCTTTGCTGCACTGAAGTTTCATCTTGGGGTTGAGCTACCCTTGATGATTGAAGGAAACCTGGCCCTCTGAAGAGAACACTGCTTCCCTGGCCACCCTCTCCAGTCTTGGATATACTCTCTGTCATACCCCTGGAACCATTATGCCTCTTGATTTTCGCTGCCACTTCTAAACAACCTTTCCTCCTTTGAGGCATTTAACCAGATTTATGGTCATATCTTGATTCTAATAGGAGTTATCTATTGGCTTCCAGATCATTCTTCCTTCTTTCTCAAGGAGGTCAGTATTTCATTCACAATATTCTTTTCCATTCAATGTCTGCTTATGTGTTTATGTTCCTTTAGATGTTCTTTCTTCCCCTTTCATCAGTCTCCTCAAAGCTTAGGATTCGCACCTTCATTTCACCAGAATCATACACAGGAATGACCATATTCTTGATCTCCAGTGTTCTACCTTCCTAATCCGTAAGCCCAAAATTCCTCTAATTGACCATAAGCTCTTATCATTTCATTGTACCTCACTTCATCTAAACCCAATTTCTGTACTCACCATATCCCCAATAATTCCTCCCTTTTCTCATCTCTTGGGGTATCACTTGACTCTGACCTCATTTTCCACCCTTTTAAATTTTCCTGAAATCTTAATTAGTTTATCTTTATACTTGCCTCTACCCTTGACTTCATTGTCCCTTTGTTGTATGCATATTGTTCCTCCTTTTTTAAAAAAAAATTATTTTATTTTAATTTATGAATAAAATAAACATTTCCATAAAACAGTGTAATAAAAAGATAATTGTACATGAAACTGCAACTCTGTCATGTACACCTTTCTATTCCTTTTAAACATATAATAAAGTTAGCATGTACATTTCTTTTTTTTTTCCTTTTTTTCTCTCCCTCCACCCCCGCCCTAGAGATGGCTACCATCAGTCCTTTTCTAAATCTAACTCTGGATTATCCCCACCATTCATCTTATCACCTGTGGCCAAAAATGTTGGAGAGTGTCTCAAAACTGTGTGAACTGGGTTCACTTTAAAGTTGTTATCTAATCTGTCTGTCCTTTCTGCCTTCCAGTTCTTTTCTTTGATTTACTCTGTATTTTATTCTAGTGTCTGATATTCTTTCTTCAACCCACCTACACTGCCATCTACTCCTTCCCTCTAAGCAGAGGATATTGATTGTATTTTATTGACTTGACAGCTGGTATTGTGTATGTACATGTGTATAAATGTAAATATAAATAGTTATATGTTATATATTTATACATAAACAAATAAACATATAAAACATGTGTATATATAGACATATACATGTATATATAGATGTATATACATTTAGATACATGTATATGTATACATCTATACATATAGATGTATAGGCATATATGTATATAGATATATGAATCTATCTGTGTATATTATACATTTATCTGTATATGTACATATTACACACACATGAGCAATAATAATCCACACATCCCTGATTGCCTGTGTTCTGCTATCTATAGAAAAGGTTATCAGTCAACTAATTAACTCACTAACTAAGAAGCTAGGGAGTATGGTACGTATTTTGGCCATCAGGTGGTGATAACTCTATTCAACAAGCCCAATGTCTTCTTAGAAGGTAGTCAGCATTTATGCCTTGACTTTCCCAAAGGCCTCTGTATTCCAAGGGCTGTTGACTAGAGGTTGCTCAACCTACCAACTCCTTTTCCCACTGACTTGAACTCAAGAAACTCAAGGTTCCTTTGGGCTGGCCCTGATTCAATATTAATCTAGCTAAAATGAAAAAAGGAATATTTGGTATGAAATATTAAAAACTGAAAATCTCTATATAATTCTTTCTGTGGCTCTTCCCCATGGCAAATTTGAGATATTCCCCTTAATATCATTATCTCTATATATTTCATTCAATTTCAAAAGAAACTCCTGCAAAGGAACTGAGTGGGCTTCCCTTCTCACTTTTCTTCTTTGGAGCTAGGCTTGTTCTTTGCAATTTTGCAACAATAATTTTTGATTGTTTTGTTGTTCTTTTCTTTTATATTATTACAGATGTGTATATTGTTTTCTTCGATCTGCTTCACTTGGCATCTTATCCTATGAATCTGGTTATCTTTCTCTGCATTCATCATTTTCATTGTTTGTTACAGTCAAGAATATAGTTCTTTCCCATAGCTGTGGAAAGTATATGATAGATTTCTTTTTAATTCTTTAATGGTATAATCTTAATGATCACATATCTATTTGAAATATATTGTGGAATATGTTATAAGGTATTGGTTTAAGTCTAGTTTTTCCCAGACTGCTTTCCAGTTTCCCAAGAATTTTTTTTAAATCAAATAAAGAGTTCTTTCCTAGTTAATTCATGTTTCCTACTTTATCAAACACTGGGTTATTGAGTTTTATTGTTTCTGATTTCCCTTGTCTAGTCTGTTCCATTGATTTGCTCTATTTTTAACCAACATCAAATTGTTTTAAAGACTCCTGCCTTATAATATAGTTTAAGGTCTGGCAGTGAGTTTCCCTCTTCATCCCTAACTTTTTAAAAAATTGTTTCTGTTGATATTCAAAACCTTTGGTTTCTCCAAACGAATTTTTTATTTCATCTAGCTCTATAAAGTATCCCTATACTATGCTGATTAGTATAGCATTAAAATTATAAATTAACTTTAATGATATTGTCATTTTTATTATGTTGACATGACCCAGCTGTGAGCACTGAATATTCTTCCAGTTCTTTAAGTTATTCTTTATTTCTTTAAGGAGAACTTTGTAATTGAATCTGTATACACACACACACACACACACACACACACACACACACATATATATGTGTATATATATATATGTGCATTGGTAGGTTAACTCACAAGTGTTTTATGAATTTTGTAGTTATTTTCAAAGGTATTTGCCCTTTAATTATTGACTCTTGGATTTTGTTATTATTATAATAGAAAAATGTTGTTGATTTTTGAGGGCTCATTTTGTAGCCTGCAACTTTTCTGAAGCTATTAATTGTCTCAACTAATATTTTTTCTGATCCTGTAGGATTTTTCTCTAGGATTCCTCTTTCTGTGCTTTCTCCTTACCTGGTTTAGGTATTAGGATTATATTTACCTCATAAAAGGAGTCTGATAGAATGCTTTCTTTCTCAGTTTTTGAGATTAATTTGTGAAGTATTGGTAATATTATTCTTTAAATGTTTGACAGAATTCTTTCAACAGGAACAAGATTTTTTTTCTTTGTTATTATTGGTTCTCTATTTGGTCTTCTGTTAGCTTCAGTATTTTTTATTTTTGAAGGTAATCTTTTATTTCTCTTGTGCTCTCAGTTCATTATATTAATTTTAAAAATTTCTCCTGGTTTTCTTGCAAATTTTCTTTGTTCATTTACTACTTTGTTGATTTGATTTTCTGAAGGAGTATTTAATTCAATGTATATAGGAACTGAGGCTTGATTTACTTTTTTTTAGTGGCAAATAAGAAGCAAAAAATGAGATGATATGATGGAAAATGGGGTCCTTATCATGTTTCCTGCTATTGGTAGATGTCCTTCCATGTTCAATTAATCAACAAGTATCTGACGAGTCTTTCTTACGTGTCAGACACTGTCCAAGGCTCTAAGAATACAAAATACAGATAAAGAGTTAGACAAACCTGTCTTAAGGGGGCTAATATTCTACTGGAATGTTATCATGGGTTTACAACTATTTTCATTATAAAGATTGTCTATCATTTTTATGGCAGGACCAAGCTAGACCAAGCCTTCAGCCAGGATGTTATAGAAGGGACATAGTCTTCCTACCCTCAAAAATATTCTTCTTGATGCTATTATATAGTTAAGAATGAAGGTAAGCACCGGAAAGAGGCATAGGGCACCTCTATCATCAACCCTGTGGATGAGGGAGTAACCAGAGTTATGATTGTGGCATCAGTGTATGTGGGTGAGAGTCAGATTGTAATGAGTGAATGAATAAATAAATCAAAAAATATTTATTAAATTCTTATTGTGTGCCCACAGTGTATCAAGCCTGGAGAATATAAACAGTGAGATAGTGTGTGTTCTAGAGCAGGTCATACTCCAATTGAGGAAGATAGTACATATAAGATAATTCAGCTGTAGCTGTGGATGGAAAGGCCTAGAATTACTAAAGGTATATAAAGGCATATCAGCATAGTGGGTGGCTAAGTCCTTAGAGTTTATCAGAAGGTTATATGGCAGTATCTATAGGGTCTGGAGGGCAAATAATAAAGCCTAGTACTCTACTTTTTTTTACTAGAAGCACTCTAGATAGTGGCTCCCACTTCATCCAAGTGATGTGAGCAGCCATATTTCTCTTCATACTTTGCTGCCCCCTGGGGCTTAGGTGGTGTGGGTTTGGGGGTAAGGAGTAAAGGGAAGACAAGTGTCAAGTTTACCCCACTGACTGTTCTTCCTGCCTAGTTGTCCCTGATAGGAGGTAGGGAAGATAGGATATTTCATTTTGGTATACAGTAGGGTCCATTCTGTCACACAGTTCTCAATCATATCTATTCAAGTCAACAAATGCTTACTAAGCTTTAGTTGTGTGACTTTAGACAAATCACAAGCTCCCTGATTCTTTGTTTCTTTACCTTGAAATGAAGGCATTGGATTCCATGATCTTGAAGGACATTTCCTGTGTTGTATTTCCAGCCGTGCCACTAACTAGCTGTGTGATACTAGGTATGACCCTTCTCTCTGGCTCCCAGTTAGATTGAATTTAATAAATTTTAATTTCTTGCTCATGTAGATCAAAATGGAAGAAGTGCAATATTGGTTGTATTTACTAAGTCATGATACTAATTTTTCAATCCCATCTACCAGTTATTGTAAGGGTTTTGTTGAAAGTTGGCTAGAACATTTCTATCTTCCCTGACTTCAATCCATTTTCTTTTTTGCAAACTCATTGGAAGATATTATGTATTTTTAATATAACTTTTATACATGAATTCACAATCTACTGAAACATTTCTTGTGGAATATTTTAACAGATTAATCTCTCTGCGGTAATTCACCTTTTAGAGGAATGAGAACTAGAAAACTTCTGTTGCCTCCATTTATGTGTAACCACACTTTCCCTTTGTCTAACTTTCTAGAACACATGCTCACTTCTGACTTCATTGTAGAAACTTCATTCTCTCTGATAAACAAACAGAATTACTTGGAAAGTATGATATTGAGTGCTTATGTGAGGTACTGCCTTTTTTTCCCTCTGAGCTGTTGGTTGCTCAAAGAAGCAGACAATCAACTTCTTCATAAGGAAGAACAAATCAATCACCTGGAATGTTAGGTAATGATCCTTTTATAGATGAATAGTTTGGCAGTTGAAGTGGTCAGGGTAAAAAAAAAAAACCTTTTGTTTAATTCAGAACCATTGAAATCTATTTGTAAAGAAACACAGATTTCAGATAAGCTTTAGGCAGTTTGTTTGCCAAAAGGGAGAGAAAGCATCATAAATGAAAGGCTTAAATCATCTTCTAAAGGCTATAAGGTGCTGCCACTTTCATTTGTGAATAGTTTGGTAGTTGGGGCATATGAAATGTTCGGGAAAGACTAACATCTCTGGTGTAAGGGCTTACCAAGCTTTTTTCATGGCTCCTTATCCATCTTTGGTGTCTACCTGGCCCTCAATTCTCACCTGTGGCTCCAAGAAGCTGTAAAATGCACCTCAGTCACATCCCAGTAAACTGTCTCAGCAGATGAGCTAAACCAGGTTGAGTGTAACCAATGAGCCTGAAACTCATTGGTGACCTAGGGTGGTATCTAACCCAAGCATGTGAAGACCTCTCCCAGTGAAATAGGTGGATGAGAACAATTTGTTCCAATGGTCATGAAGACAGCTAAAGCAGACACTGTGGGGGCACTTAGAGCTTGGTCAGACATTGGAGATGCCAAGGTCATCCACTACACCCTAGGCCTTCACCTGTCATCTTGACTATTGTCTTGCTACTGGACTTCTATGACTCTGGAGGAGAGAGTGAGGCTGATGACTTTTGTGTAATTCTGCTTTACTTAAATCCAATTCATGAATGAGTCAAGACATCACCCTGTGGTGTCATTGGTCCACTTTGAAAATGAAAGAAAAACAAGAACAGAAACAACGACAGAGTTGCAGTTAGGACTCTAGCATGATAAATTACAGAGGAGTTCTTAGTTTCTAGGTGGAGGATTTCCCTGCATTCATGAGAGCATAGGTCCAGATACAAAAATTAACAATGATCTTAGGTGCTTATAATGATAACACAACAAAAAGAGACTGAATTTTGTACTGTATTCTCTGTTTAGGAAGGCAGAGACAAATATAACACATTTTAGCAAGAGCTCCAATTAGAATTTTTTGCTTTGTTATTAACTCATGGGGAAGAATGTGTGCTCAGTCAAGGTACTTGCTACCGTCTTGGGGAATAGTCTATAGAAAGTCTAACTGGAAAAGGGATTTCCTATAGATAGAGAGATTCTCCAGACGGTTTTGCTTGTGGAGGACATTGTGCTGGCTTCCCCTTTACCTAGAGGATCATAACAGTTACTCCTCAATGAGGTTCACAGTCACTCTGAAGATACTTGTCTAGCATATGATCATGAGATTATTGTGGTATATAGTAGGGCCCATTCTGTTACAGAATGGGCATGAGCTCTTCCACCTTATTTTAAGGATGAGGGAAACTGAGGCAGAGAAATGTTAAATCACATTTCCAAGGACACATAGGTAATAAGTATCTGAGGCAGGATTTGAACCCTGACTCCAAATGCAGCTTTCTATACACTCTTCTATAGAGACTCCACATAGAACAAACAGGATATTTGGAGACTGCATCTTGCCTTGACTGAAGAGTGCATCCCATTGCATTAATCCTCCAATAAAGAGAGATTGTCCATCATCTTGCACAGACACTGTGAATGAATCATTTAACTTGGCCCAGTATTGAAATGAAAATGATTGCTCTAAATTGGATTTGGGAAATTATGCAGTACTTTCAGTGAGCTCAGGCTCTTTCTACATGTCTAGGGTCCTTACATCTTACTCCCCTCCACATACATCCCATTTCTCATGTCCCTGCCTTTCCACTTCCTGTCTCCCATTCCTGAAATGCCGTTCTCCCTCACCTTTCCCTCTTAGCTTTCTTGGCTTTCTTCAAGACTCAGATCAAATGCTTTCACCAACCTTCTATGAGCATCACCACTACCCTTCCCCACGCAGGTCTCTCTATGAGATTACTTTCTATTATACACACACACGAGTGTATACACACACACACACACACACACAAGTATATGTATATATATATATATACGTATATACGTATATATATATATATATATATATTTGTTCCAATATGCATTTCTTTTAACTCTTAATGAAGTTAAGACTTGCGCTGATGGAAGGTACCTTTATTCTGTCTCTGGGAGTTCTTTACGCTAATGTATGCATAGTTTCAGATGAAAATTTCTTTTTTTCATGAAAAATGATAGTGAATGTTTACCATAATGACCCCAGTTTATCCAGAAAGAGGCAGAATTATGTTTTGTATCTTTTGCTTAAGAAGGCAGGGAAATACATAATGCATTGTAGAGAAAGTTCCATTAAGAATGTTTGATTCTGTTATTAATTTAAGGAGAGGAATATACTCAGAGTGCTAGCATCTTGGAGAATTTCTCATGGAAAATCTAATTGGTAAAGGGATTTGCTATAGCTAGTGAGAGTCTCTAGAAGGTTTTGCTTGTGGAGGACATTGTGCTGGTTTCCTTTCTACCTGGAGGACTAAAGTTGCTCCATAATGATATCCTCAGTCACTCTGAAGATACTTGCCTACCACCCATTCATGGGATCAAAGACCAAGAGATAAAAGGCTCTAAGGCTTTTAGGTCCGTACAGATTATTTTACAAATGAGGCTATTGAGACATGGAATGGTTATGCAGTTTGTCAGGAATCACATAACTAGTAAATAATGGGAGCATGATTTGAACCCACATCTTCCTGACACCCAAGTGCATCTCTACATCCACTACTCCATAGTGATTCCCCCAAATCACTCCCCCAAAACACAATGTTTGCAGTGTTTGGAGACTGCCCATTGCCTTGACTGAGGTGTGTACCCTACAGAGCTAGTTGTTGTTGTTGTTTGTCCTTTGTTCTTGAAGAGGACCATGGCATCAGGAAAGTTGATACCATGATTTGCAAATGGATTGGATTTAAGTGAGGGAGGGCTCTGCAAAGGCCCCAGCCTCACTTTCTCCTCCAGAGCCATCTGGGTCCAGTGGCAAGATATGGATCAGGATGACTGGAGATAGCTCTACCATTGAGCTAGTACATCAATACAGACAGAGCAGACTATATACTCCAAGCATGTCAGTAGTTTGCTTCAAAATCTTCAATAGCTCCCTATTCTCACTGAGACCAGATATGAGTGTCTCAATCTGGCATTTAGGTTCCTCTGCAGTCTGGTTTCTGGTTACCTTTCCAGCTGTATTATCCATCATCGCCCTTCCTGTGCTCTATGCTGCTAATGCTTTTATGATAAGAGATCTCCACAAACCCCTATTACATGGCTATTTCTCAGCCTGAGGGTGTTAGGAATTTGTAGTTTTACATGCATGTGAGAGTAGGTGGAGACCTCTCCCTTCCTAGAATTAGGTTGTCTAAGTAGAGCTGGGACAAGACATTTTCACACCCTAGCCAAAAATGGAAAGTTACTCATTTCTTCTAAAACATACCAGCTGGTTCAGTATCTGATGTGAATTGACTTTTCCAAAATTTATTGCTACATGTCATGAAAATTGGCTTTTACAGGCAATAAAATAGTGTAGCATAAAGAGTAGCATAAGAATTTTTCCTTTGATGTGCTTCTCTGAAAGTTGCAGCTGCGAAGCAGCTTGACTTGTCTAATCTTCATCCTAGTTTTGGTTTTATGATGGTACTTCTTGGGTGTAGAGCTAGGATCAATATGATAGTGATTTGTCAAGATAGGGAGACAAGGAAAGAAAGGATAAATGATATCTCCATCATTGAGCAACTTTGCTTCCACCCTCCAATCATCCCAAAATCAAGACCAGAATTAATGCAGATACTAAAGGATTTACAAATAAAAGAGAGTGATACAGGGCAGAGGTGCAGATTCAGAGAGAAGAAACTGGGAAAAAAGGATATACAAGTGAGATAGGAATGTAATAGAATACAGATGAGATCAGGACATAGTGAAGGCATACGGGAATGGAGATACAATGGAAAGCAGTAGAGTTATCGAGGGATGAGGAGCAGGTATTCCATGGGGCGTCATAGACTGCTACTTTTGGTTTTTTTTTTCTTTTCTTCCTTCTTTCTCCAACATATCTCATGCTGTTATGTGGACCCTTTACTTGTTCTCTTCCTGGAACTGACTAATTTCTTTCAGGTCAGGATTTCTGACCTGTCGTCATGTGGACTATCTCAAGACCCAAAGTCTCAGGAAAACTAGCCCAGTATTGTAATGTGATGATGAAGTGGAGGCTGACTGAGAGTAGTTGCTTCAAGTCTTTCACCATCTTCATCCAAGAGACAAATCACACCATCCTCAATATCTGTGCAAATTCCTTTGAGACCTGCTAAAGTTTCAATGGGCTAAACTATCATGAAAGCCAATCTACTTACAATGACTGGTTGCTATTTGAGGTCACATGCTTTTTTTCCTTAACCATAGATACGGGGGAAAGTCCATTTTGCAAGAATCAAGACAGTTTACATGAATGGACACAAAGACCACATAGTTAATCAGGTTTATCCTCCTCACTTCTGGGTCCCATTTGGGTATCCCACCCATTAGTGACAACTTTTCTTCCAGTTTTATTTTTCTCCCAGTGTTCTGGTACTCCTTACTGTTTATCAGCTTCTACTCCTTGCATAAATTTTGTACTCTTCTCCTTTTTCTGGTAGAATGTACTTGGTAGAATACCCTTGAGGGCAGGGGCGCCCCCATTTTTGTTTTTTTATAATTTCAGTGGTTAGCACATAAATGGCTTATAGGAAGAATTGATAGTTACTTGCTGGTTAATTGAGTAGTTCTTTATTTAGCTAATTGTTATGGAAACTTTGATATCAGAGTGGGGCTGTTAGAATTACAGACTTGGAAGCAAACCCACTTTAACTTCCCTTCAACTTTTTCTTTTGGGATCCCTTTCAATCACTTCCTTTCTGCAACCAGAAGGAAAGTTTTTGTAGGGACTCTGTGCATTTCATTTATCTTCTTTTTACCTTACTAGAGGATGGAATGATGAAACAAGAGAAAGATATGTTGTTGGGAAGGGTTTCAGATAGGGCAATCTGCTCTGGAAACATTAAGAAGTTATGTACCTGAGGTTTGTTGAAAAATTTTCCCCCCCAAAATTTACTTTTAATAAATTTCTAATTATACTGATTGAATGGCTGTGGCTGTTTTTTTTAAAAATTTATTTCCTTCACTCTCTGCCTTCACAGCCCACTGGTTTATTGGCTCAAAAGCAGAAAGATAAATGTGTTCCTAAGGTGAGAACTGAGAGGTGACATCTCACAACCAAAACTTGGATGAACTTTTTTTGATTTCAGATAGTTTGTATTCAGTTGTCAGGGGACAATGCCAGCAGGATGTACGTTTTCTATTGTGTGTGAGTAGCCCAGCAAGAAGAATAGCTGACTGAAAAATTTAATCTATACACCTGGGAGTCCAAGAGGCAGAAATCAGAGACAAAGAGTTCAGTACTGACCTAGAATAAGAGGGTTGGAAATGAGAAGACAATAAAGCTTCCATTGAGGTGCAGAGGGGATATTTCTAAAGTATAGGTCTGGTCGTGCTAGGTCTGAACCTGGCTGTAAAACTAAGGGAAGCAGGGGCAGCTAGGTGGTGCAGTGAGTAGAGCACCAGCCCTGGAGTCAGGAGGACCCAAGTTCAAATCTGGCCTCAGACACTTGACACATGTATCAGCTGTGCGACCTTGGGCAAGTCACTTAACCTCAATTGCCCTGCCAAAACAAGCAAACAAACAAAAAAAAAAAACTAAGGGAAATGCCTTACTGCCTTTAGGGTAAAACATGAGTTGTTGACATTCACTTGCTCCTTTGCACATTACTCCTCTTCTCAAAATCTCAGTTTTATAAAACTGGCCTATTTGTGGATACTTATAGGCAAGATGCTGTCTTTTGTCTCCATGTTTTTGTATAGAATATTTCACATGCTTTCAAAACATAGCTTCCTCATCTCCACCTCTTGGAATCCCTAGCTTCCCTTAAATCTCCAAATGATGGGGCCTTCCTTTATTCCCTTCTGGTGATATTGTTTCTTTCTCCAAATTTACCATACATTTGTAATGGATTGCATTGGAGGATACCCCATGGACTGTTGAGTCTTCCCCTTTCCGATTTTTCATATTTAGTGATGTCCATATGTCTCATTGGATGCAAACTTTTTTAGAGAAGAGTCACTTTTACCTTTTTCTTTGTGTCCCCAACATCTTTTACAATTGCCAGAACATAGTAATTGCATAATAAATGCTTTGTTGATTGTTTTACTGAATTTAAAAACTGATGAAGAAACCTGCAAAGAGAATTTGACAAATGTGCTTAGATGCATATTCTTTGTTGTGGAAAACAGAGTTCCCTACTCATAAATTCTTGACTGGCTTGGTAAACAGAGTCTTGCCCTTGTGCAATGGAGAACTACCCTCACTTACTTGCCTCAGTCTCTGGTGAAAATGGTGAAAAATTTATTCAAGCCTGTTTGGGCACATAAGGAAGACTGGAACTTTGGAGCAGCAGCAAAAACGTAAGGCAAAGACTTCCATCTCCAGCTTGCCTTCTGTAGTGTTTAAAAGTTGACTTCTTCAAGCTTATTAAAGCTTTAAGGTAATTTTTTGGGTTCTGGGACAAGCTGATAGGGCAACGATGGGAGCTTAAAAGAATTCCAATATTTTTAAAGCCATAATTTAGAATTCCTACATCTTAAGCAACTTCATTTAGGGGTGTTGAATGGCAGCAGATAGTCTAATCTTACTAAAGTCATCTTGGGGGAGGGCCAGTCCTTCTCAGAAGACTGGGGTCCTTAATCTCGTTTGTGTCATGGAACCCTTTGGCAATCTACTGAAGCTGTGGATCTCTCTTTAGAGCAATGTTTTTAAATATTTGAAGGAAATGTTATGATCATAGAATCATAGACTGAGAGCTAAAAGGTCTTCAGATGAAAAGGTTATAGGCCTTCAGATCCATCCACATTATTTTACAGATGAGACTAATGAGGCATGGGGTGGTTAAATTATTTGTTAGGGGTCACATGGCTAATAAATACCTGACACAAGATTTGAATCCACATCTTGACACCCTGTAACTCTCCATCCACTGCTCCACAGTGATCCTTTCATCTCCCATAAGACAAAAATTAAAACAAAAATCAAAATTTGTTAAATTAAATAAACTATATATATTATTTTAGAATCAGGACTTGGAAAGAGACATTGAGTCCTACAAGTCTGTCCACTTTTGGTGAGCTTTGAAAGACATTATTCCATGTTTATCTTTTCTACCTAGACTCAATCCCATTTTTATGCTTCAGTTTTGGGTTAAGTGCATAATCTGTCCCTTATTTCCCTGGGACAAGCACAAAGTAGTTGTCGATCTTAGCCTATACTTTACTGTGGAATAAACTTATTAAATTTCTTAATTGTTATTATTAATTATTAAGTTTATTATTAAGTTAATAAGTAAATATATTAAGCATAAATTTACCTAAGGTTGGAACTTAGGTCACCTTATATGCAATCCCAGAAGGTCACAGCTTAAGGTACTGAAAAACTTCTGGAAAGAAGAGACTGGCACAATAGGGAATGGGGTGTGGGAGTGACAAAAATATATAGCTCATGTGAATAGGTTGTTTTAAGGTATATAAAGTATTTTTTAACAGCAAAGCTATGAGAATGATAGGGCAAATATAACTGTTTTATAGATGGGGAAACAAGTTCAGAGAGAGGGCTGTACAGAGAGTTTTGAGGTCAGAAGAGCTTAAAGAGAGTGAAGAGTGTTAGGAGGTTGGATTGGTAGCTGTGCCAGTCCTCATTTGAGTGAAAAATTTCTTTCATTTCAGCTAAAACCTTTGTCTATCATTTACTCTGGTGTTTGGTCTGGATTTGGTTTTTTTGTCATGAGTTGAGTGCAAAAGAGGAGAAGATGAAAGAGGCAAAACTATTTGACCAAGTAAGGCATCCTGCTGTCCAGTTTCTTACTTCTGTAGCTACATCATACTACTGTGGCCCAGTTATGGTGAAGAATACAGTTTCCCCCAAAGTATCTGGCTTCTGCAGTTTTCGCAAGCTTAGGCAGTAGAGTCAAAGTGAGTAGAGGTTGGGGTGGGGGGGTGGTTTCATGATAGTTGAGTTGAAGGGGAGTTGCCATGGATTTCCTGTTCAGTTTAGAAAACCTCTGTATGTCACAGCCCCAGAAAATGATTACCCTTACATCACTTCTAATCTGAAACCATGGCCACACCTCTATCCAGCCCTACCCACTCAGAGGGAGCATATAAGAGGAGCAAACTCAGAGAGAAGACAGATCAAGGCTTCTCCCTCTCTCTGCGGCCAACTGGATCTTAAATCTGCAGAAGGCAGAGCACAGATAGTAAGTGAGGGGAGAAATATCTAAAATGGGACTGGGTATTTGGGGTTATCCCCAGGAGGGAAGGCAATGGTCAGAATCCCTTTTTGATCAAGTGGTGAGGAGTAGGGAAACTAGAATGGGAAAGAGGATAAGTGTAACAATTATATTAAAGGAACAAAGGAGGAACAGAGGAGTCTGCTAATGCTTTTAATATGTAAAGGGGCTTAAGACGATCCCTTTAACCTCCTATTGCATGGTTATTTATCAGTATGAGGATGTTAGAAACTGGTGGCTTTATATACACATTAGAGTAAATGGAGACCTTTCCCTTCCTAAAGTAAGGTTTTCTAAGCAGAGCTGGGACATGACATCATTATCTGCCACCTCCTCCCACCCACCCCCAGTGCTAAATTGGAAATTGACTTATTCCCCCAACCTGCCTCAGTTTGTAAGTGTTCAGTATTACATGTGACTTGATTTTTTTTTCACAAAATTATTAGCTAAATGTCATGAAGAGTGGAATTGGTGGATACTAAATATGTGCATTTATAAAGAGTAGCAGTAAAAAAGCTTCTTTTGATGCACTGCCCTGACTGTTGTAGCCTGGGCAGCAGCTTGGCCTTTGTAGCCTTCACTCCAACTTTGATTCTATGACAATCCTTCTTAGATTTAGACTTAGAGTCAGTATGGAAGTGATCTCTTAATATGGGGATAAAAAGAGAGGGATGAGGAATGGTGGTCCTTCTTTGAGCAATTTTGCCTAAACCTTCCAATTACTCTAAAATCTCAGATCAAGGCCAGATTTAAAGGCCAGGACAGTGGGATGGGGACATTGGTGAAGATCTGGAGTAAAGATATGAAAAAAGTGACATATGAGTGGGATGGGCACCTAGTATAGATGATGAAGAATATATTGAAGGCAACTAGAAAATGGAGTTACAGTGGAAAGGATTTGAGCTATGCAAGGATGGGGTATCTGGTGTCCCAACAGAATTTACAGATTGCTACATCATGCTCCTTCTGTTTTTTCTTCTCTCCCCAAGGACAGATGTCTTCTGCTGTGATGTGGACCCTTTTCTTGCTCTTTTTCCTGGACCTGACTAACTTCTCCCAGTCTGAGCACTTCTGGGGTTACTATGTAGACTACCCCAGGACCAATGTCAAAGGCGATCCAAGCAATTACTGTAATATGATGGTGCAGAAGAGGTGGCTGATGATGGGAAGTTACTGCTTGCCTTTTCACACTTTCATCCATGATACAAACAGAACCATCTTCAACATCTGTGCGGGTCCTGAGAGCCAACAATGTACCTATACTGCAACCTGTCATAAAAGCCCCAAGAAAATTAAGGTGACAGATTGTTATACCAGGTCACAAAGCAAGTTCCCTAACTGTAAATACAAACAAAAAGTTCATTTTGAAGAAGTTGAGCTATATTGTGTGAATGGAAAACCAAAGCGTTTGCTTGGACCGATTTATCCTCCTCCTTCATATACGTGACGACTTTCCCCTAAGATTTACGTTTTTCCTGCTCTCTGAGATTCCCCATTGTTCCTTAGTTTCTATCCCCAACCCCAGCCTGAATTTCTCACTTTTCTCCTTTTTCTGATAGAATGTAAACTCCTGGAGGGCAGAGATTCCATTTTTATTTTTGGACTTCCAATGCCTAGCACATACTTAGTTTATAGGAAGAGCTTGACAATTACTTGCATATTGATTGATTATTTCTTCTTTCATCTAATCTTTATGAGGTCCTTGATATTAGAGTTGTACTTTTAGAATGAAAGGCTTCGAAGCAGATCCATTCTTAATGCCTTTCATATGCTTGTGTGACACTTCTCTTATCCCACCCTTTGTATAATCAGAGGGCAAAATTTTTATATGGGCTCTCTGTATTTCATCTCTCCCCGATTTCCTTTTCTTTGTATCTCACCAGGGGATTGGGTGGTGAAATAATGGAGAGAAAGGGTATTGGGAAAGGACTCTGGTGTGACAATTTACTCTAGAAGGGTCTTTACAGAGAAATTATGTACCCAAGGACGATGAAATGTTTTTTACCTCAAGAAATTTTGCTTTAAATAAATTTTTACTTGTCCTGGCTGAGTGGCTGTGCCTGTTTTTTTTTTTTTTCTGGTTGTTTGTTTGTTTGTTTCACTATCTCTTCCTTCTCAGGTCACTGAGATATTCATTGTCTCTAAGACAGAAAGATAAATATGTTCCTGAGTTAAGAACTGGGAAGTTAACCCTCATAGCCAAAGCTTGGATGAACCTTCTTTGATTTCAGAGACGATGCCAGGGGACAATCCTAGCAGGGGGTGTTTTTTTTTTCCTATTAGGTGTGGGTAGCTAGGCAGGAAGAGTAGCTGAATAAAAAAAAAATCTCTAGACCAGGGAGTCCAGAGGCAGAAATCAGAGTAAAGAGTTCAGTATTGACCTAGAATAAAAGGCATAGATACAAGAACACAATAAAGCTTCTATCCAGGTGTTGAGGGGATATTTTAAAAGTATAGATCTGTCCATAATACATCTGAACCTGGCTGCAAAACTAAGAGGAGTAACTTATTACCTCTAGGATAAAACATGAACTCATGTTTGACTTTTGAAGCCCTTCCAGTTAACTGTGCTCTTGTACATTGCTCCCCTTCTCACAATCTCAGTTCTACAGAAATTGGCCCATTTGCTGATGCTTTTAGACAATATTGTGTCTCCCACATCCATATCTTTGTGTAAGCTATTCCATGTCTTCAAAATCTACCTTCAGCATCTCCACCTCTTAGAATGCCTAGCTTCCTTCACATCTCCAATGGTAGGGACTTGATTTCCTTCTGGTGGTACCTAGCATCTGTACCTAGTATCTGTTCCTCCCTCCAAATTTACTTTGCATTCGTAAGGTGTTTGGATTGAAGGACACCTCATGGACTGCTGAGTCTTCTCCCTGCTTATTTGTAGGGTTTATTGATGTCTATGAGCCTTCTTGCTCCCACAGGATACGAGCTTCTTTGGAAGAGTCTTTTTTTCCCTATGTCATTATATTCCCACAACCTTTCACAGGTCCTGGAACAAAGTAGGTGGAGGTAGAAACAGGAAAAAGAATCAGACAACTGTACTTAAATGAATAGTCTTTGGGGTAGAAAATCTAAATTGTTCCTTATCCATAAATTCTTGACTGTCCTTAGGGCAGTTTGGCCAAATTCTGAAGGAGGATTTGTTGAAGACTTGGTGAGTGATCTTCTCTTTGCAGAGCTGAGAAATTCCCTCTGTTACTTGTTTCATTCTCTAGTGAATATTAAGAAAAATCTTTTTCTGTGTTTGAGGATGTAAGGGAGACAAGAACTTTGTTGCAGTGGCAAAGGCTTCTAGTTCCGGCTTGCTTCCTGTACTGTTTCTAAGTGACTCCTTGAAGCTTAATAAACTTCAAAGTAATTTACAGGTTTCTAGGAGAAGCTGACAGAAGAATAGATTTTAGAGCCAAAATTTAGAATTCCTCCATCTTCAGCAACTTTCTTTGAGGGAATTAAGTGGCCACTAATAATCCACTTTTGGTAAAGTTATCTTGGGGAGAGGACAGTCCCGCTTGGAGGGCTGGCATTCCTAATCTTGTTTGTGTCATGGAACTCTTTGGCAGTCTACTGAAGCTATGAATCTTTCTTTAGAGCAATGTTTTTAAATAATTGAAGACAATGCTAAATTTCACTTGGAGATGAATGAGAATGAAGATGTAATTTATTTCTCTGTCCAGTTCCGGCCATGTGAAATGTATCCCTGGTCCCAAGGTTAAGAATCCTTCTTCCAGAGAGTCCTGCCCTGATCCTACAGAATACATCTTCTTCTCTTCCCCTCAAGAGAAGGGTTTGACCTGAAGTAAGAGTGTCCTGGGAAAGTGAGTTTAAAGAAGAGAACCCCCACAGAGACCCTGAGGCTGGAAACTTGGGTTTGAATGTTTGAGAGGGGGACCTCTAATCCTTCAAACTCTTCCTTATTTTCCATGTCTTTACCTCAGAAGTGGCTCTACACCTCTTCTTACCACATCTTGGCCCCTTAGTGAAAGTTCAATTTTATACTGTCTTCTTCTCTTGAATCGCTTGCCACCTTCATCTATAGGTCACTTTGCCCTTCTAAACCTCAGTTATGAATTATGTCACCATCCACAGACTTTGCTCATATTCACATATTGCTGAAAGAAGGTGGAGAATATTATAAACAGGTGCTGACCTGGTCCACTGAAGATTTGTAGTGCATAATTTCAACTGGGCTCTAACTGCAACAGGGTCATCAACTATACTTTCTTAACTGATTGATTACTCTTTTGTTCACCACACCAGCTTTTCTAAATTTTTCATCCTTTCTCAAACTTCCTCCTCTCCCCATCCTCTCAGTTGAGAACTAACTCTCTCTCTCTCTCTCTCTCTCTCTCTCTCTCTCTCTCTCTCTCTTTCTCTCTCTCTCTCTCTCTCTCTCTCTCACACACACACACACACACACACACACACAGACATGCACACAGACACACTGAAGACATTTGCTGAGAGCTTACTCTTCTCTTCTCTTTCCCAACTCATATTCCCCAGTTGCCTTCAGGCACTCTCTCCACCTTCATCCCTTTCTCACAAGAGTTGGCTCTTCTCCTTGTGAAGCCAATACCCTTTCCATGCAAAAGTGATCCCATTCCATTAATTTTCTCCAGAAGACTGATGCCTCTGTTATCTTCACTTTCTTGTTCATTTTAATCTCAGTCAGCCAATAAACATTTCTAACCGACAGGCACTGTGCTAAACATTGAGGATACAAAAAGAGACAAAAGACAGTTGCTGACATCAAGGAGCTCATAATCCAATTAGAGAGATAACAAGCAAACAAATATGAACAAACAAGCTATATAGAGAGTAAATGGGAAATAATTAAAAGAAAGAATTAAGATAGCCAGAGAAAGGTTTCTTGTAAGAGACAGGACTTTACTTGGGGCTTAAAAGAAGCAAGTGAAGGCAGTATGAGAAGATAAGGAGGGAGAGCGTTCCTGGTATGGGAACAGTCAGAGAAAATGTCTGGAGCTGAGAGATATCATCTTGTTTGAGGAACAAAAAGGGGGCCACTGTCCCTGGATCAAAGTATAATTTTAGGGAGTAAGTTGTGAGGAGAATGAAATGGACCTCACTTAAGTAACTGAGGAGGACCTCAGTTACGAAGGGCTTTGAATCCCAAACAGAAGATTTTGTATTTAATCCTGCTTCCATACTGCCTGCAATCATGCCCATGTCTTTTCCATTCTTAAAAAGCCCTTATTGCATCCATCTATCCCCAATAGCTAGCCTCTCATATCTCCACTCCCTTTTGTAGCTAAACACTTTGAGAAGGCCATTTATAAATCGGTCCTTCCAATTCCTTTCCTCTCAGTCTTTTCATAACTCTCTAAAATTTGGTTTCTGACCTTACTCCACAGAAACTTCTGTAGAAAGCTACTAATGACCTTTTAATTACTAAATATAGTGGCCTTTTCTCAATCTTCATTCTTCTTGATTGCTCTGCAGCCTTTGACACTGTTTACCTGGCAGTACTCTCCTGATTCTCTCCTGTAACAACATTACCTGCAGCTGCTGTGGAGGTGTAAAGCCAATAACATAAGCACACAGGAGGGCTGCTAGCCCATGTTCTTTGATCTGCTTTTCTAAGAAAAGCAACCTTAAGGGGTTTACAATCTCACTTTAATTAAACATACATGTATCACTCACTTAGTTCAGGGGAAAAAGTCAGCAGCATGAACTTCAGAGCAAATACAAAGAGAAATTACAGAGGAAATAACAAATCAACAGACAGGCTTCTAAATGTCTGACCATAGCAATACATGTATAGTTACCAGAGACAGAGAAGCACCAACATCTGGGTTTTCAAAGCCAGGGGTCTCCTTAATGGCTACCCAGAGTCTCATCTGGCCAAATCACACAAACACTTTTCCAATGAGTTGTCCCCCAAGCAAAATGCTAACCTCTGAGTATATATACACTTCTTCAGGGTCAGTCCACAGAGGGCATCACAGCCATGTGACTAAAACTCATGTGACTTGGGCTTTCTTCTGACTTAAGTGGGTCATCCAAGGCTCTTGATTCAATCAAGACTTTTGATTCAAACAAAGGCAAGACTCAATCAAAGGCACTTGATTGCCTTAGTGCTGAGAAGCATCCCAAAAGAAAAAAACAGCAAAAAGTCCCACTTTGCTTGCTATTACATCTTTTTACTTATCTAACCTCTCCTGAATTTCCTTTGCAGGGTCCTCTTTATGGTAATGTCTCCTAGTACTGAGTGTCCCAAAGTGCTCTGCCTTACCCCTCTTCTCTTCTCTGTCTATATTACATTACTTGGTGATCTTATCCAGCTCCGATGGGTGCAATCATCATCCCAAGGCTGATAATTTTCAAATCTACTTATCCAGCCTAACCTCTTGGGTGATTTTTAGCTTTGTATCTCCAATTGGACTTCTCAACCTGGATATCTCATGGACATCTTAAATTCAACATGTCCAAAACTGAATTCTATATTTTTTCCTCTTCCTAGCTTCCCTGTTAATATGGTTCTATCACTATCCTATCAGCACATAGTTTAGTAACCTAGAAATTGCCCTCAACTTCTTACTCTCTCTCATGCCTGCTCATATCCAATTAATTGCCACGATCTATTGATTTTACTTTTGTAACATCTCTGCTATCTGCCCCTTTCTCTCTTCTAACACTACCACCACTGTTATCATCTCATACTTGAACTATTGAAATATCTTGATGGGTGGATTTCCTGCCAGAAGTCTCTCCCCACTCTAGCTGATCCTCCTGCAGCTGTGAGTCATTTAAATAGAGCACTAGGTGGACTATGTCACCCTTACAACCAAAAAACTCTTGTTCTTCCTATTCACCTCTATAATCAAATGTAAAATCCTGTGTTTGGTGTTCAATGCCCCTCATAACCTTGCCTTCCTCTTTGAATCTTTCTTGTCTTTTAAAATTTTTTTTTTATTTCATTAATGTTTTCTAATTACGTCTAAAACTTTTTAATACTCATTTTTACAAATTTGGTGTCCAAATTCTTTCCCTCCCTCCTGCTGCTCTAACACCCCTTGAAAAGGCAAGCAACTTGATACTGATTATACATATGAAGTTATACTAAACATATTTCAATATTAGTCATGTTGCACCCCTCCCCCAAGAAAAATAAAGTTTAAAAAGTATGCTTAAATCTGCACTCAGAGTTCATCAGTTCTCGCTTTGGAGGTTGATAGCGTTTTCCAGCATAGATCCTTTGGAACTGTCCTGGATCATTGTGTTGATCAGAGTAGCTATGTCTTTCACAGCTGATCATCCTTATGCTGTTGCTATTAGTGTTTACAATGCTCTCCTGTTTCTGCTTACTTCACTTTGCATCAGATCTTATAGATCTTCCCAGGTTTTTCTATAACTGTCTTTCTCATCATTTCTTAAAGCACTATTGTATTCTATCACAATTATATGTTACAACTTGTTCAGCCATTCCCCAACTAATGGTTATCTCTTTAATTCCTAATTTTTTGTTACCACAAAAGAGTGCTATAAACATTTTTATATGAATAGATCCTTTTTGCTTTTCTTTGATCTCTTTGAGATTCAGGCTTAGTAGTGGTATTCCTGGGTCAAAGGAAATGCTTAGTTTTATAGCCCTTTGGGCATAGTTCCAAATTGTTCTTCAAAATGGTTGGCCCAGTTTACAACACCACCAACAGTATGTTAGTGTCTCAGTTGCCTAAACATTCCCTCTAGCATTTGTCATTTGCTTTTTTTCCATGTTAGCCAATCTGATAGGTGTGAAGTAGTAACTCAGAGTTGTTTTAATTTGCATTTTTCTAATTAGTAGTGATTTAGAGTATGTGACTATTGCTAACTTTGATTTGTGTGGGTTTATTTTATATCTTGCAACTTTGCTAAAGTTTTTAATTGTTTCAACTAGTTTTTTAGTTGATTCTCTAGGGTTCTTTAAGTATACTATTATACTGTCTACAAAGAGTAATAGTTTTATTTCCTTGTTGCCAATTCTTATTCTCTTCAATGTCTTTTTCTTTTCTTATTTCTATAGCTAGCATTTTTAGTACAATATTGAATAGAGTGGTGAAAACAGACATCCTTGATTCACTTTTGATTTTCCTAGGAAGACTTCTGGTTTGCCCAAATAACAGACAATGTTTGCTTTTGGTTTTTGATAGATACTATTTATGATTTTAAGAAAGGCTCCATTTATTCCCATGTTTTCTAGTGTTTTGTTTTTAAATAAAAATGAATGTTGTATTTTGTTAGTCCTCTTCTCTTCCTGTCCCCTTCCCTTCCTACTTCCTTGTTGGGTAAGATAGATTTCTATATCCAACTGAGTTTGTGTGTGTGTGTGTGTGTGTATATTCCCTCTTTGAACCAATTAAGTTTAGAATGAGGTTCTGTATATGTATGTATACATATATATATATACATATACATATATGTATGTATGCATGTATGTATTTCCCTCTTTAAACCAATTAAGTTTAGAATGAGGTTCAAGCATTTCCTGTCCCTCCCACCATTTCCCCTCCACTATTAAAAGCTCTTCCTTGAGGACCTATTTCACATGAAATAATTTCCCCCATTCTTCTTCTCCTCCACTATCCTAGGGCATTCCTTTTTCTAGCCTATTTATTTTCTTTACATCACCTCAACTTAATCAACTCACTCTTTTACCTTCTGTCTACGAAGAATCCTTCTAACTGTCCTGATAGTGATAAAGTTCTTGCTAGTTACATGTATTATCTTTTCATATAGGAATGTAAACAGTTTAACCATATTGAGCACCTTATAATTTCTCTTTCATGTTTACTTTTTAGTACTTGGGTTTTGTGTTTGAATGTCAAATTTTCTCTTGAGCTCTGGTCTTTTCATCAGAAATGCTTGAACATCCTCTGTTTCATTAAATATCTATTTTTTTCACTTGAAGGATTATATTCAGTTTTGCTGGGCAGTTATTCTTTGTGGTAATTCTAACTCTTTTCTTCCAGGAATATCATATTCCAAGTCCTTTGCTCCACTAATATGGATTCTTCTAAATCTTGTGTGATCTTGACTATAACTCCATGATGTTTGAATGGTTTCTTTTTGGCTATTTGAAGTATTTTTTCTTTGATCTGGGAGCTCTGAAACTCTTAAACAGCCCTAATATCTGAATGGGCATTGCCTCAGTCAAAGTGAGAACTCTGAAAGACCTTAGTTTAAAAATTCGAGGGTCTCCCACTTCAGCCTGCGCCATCTCCAGTCTGCAGATCTACACCTGGCCACTGGACCCAGATGGCTCCAGAGGAGAAAGTGAGGCTGGTGACTGCACAGCCCCCCCTCACTTACATCCAAGTGGCTAGCAAGTCATGGCTTAATTTTCCAGACATCATGGTCCTCTTCAAGAATGAAGGACAAACCACAACCTGTGAGCAGCCCTTGTTGCCCCACTGGGGACCCAACTGGCCAGTTCCATTGAGCAACTCCACTCCTCCTCTCCTCTCCTCTCCTCTCCTCTCCTCTCCTCTCCTCTCCTCTCCTCTCCTCTCCTCTCCCCTCCTCCCCTCTCCTCTCCTCTCCTCTGCTCTTTTTTCATCTCTCTCCTCTCCTCTCCTCATGGCCAATTCAGTTTTTTTAAGGAATCATTTTCTTCAGTGTTTTTTGTGCCTCTTTTACCAAGCTGTTAGCTGTCTTTTCATAATTTTCTTACCTTGCTCTCATTTCTTTACCAAGTTTTTCCTTTACCACTCTTATTTGAGTTTAAAAATAAATTTTTTTTAGCTTTTCGAGGAATTCTTTTTAGGCTTGTGAGCAATTCACATTTTTTCCCTTTGAGGCTTTGCTTGTGGCTGTTTTGACATCATCATCTTTGGAGTTTGTGTTTTGGTTTTTCCTGTCAGTATAATAGCTTTTAATGGTCAGGGTTTTTTTTTTTTGTTGTTGTTTGTTTGCTCATTTTCCCATACTACTTCTTGGCTTTAAACTTTATGTTAAAGACAGGCTCTATACCTTGCATGAGAGGAGGGTGAGGCACTGTCCCAAGCTTCAGACTATTTTTCTAGTTCTGGGGTTTGGAAGTTTTCAGTGCTTCCAAAATAGTATGATCTGGGGAGAAGTGTGGTCACCCCTCTCATGGTCTGTGTTCTGTTCCTTACCTAGGAAGGGTCCTTGGGATTGCAATCTATACCCTTCCTAGGGGTCCCTGATCCCTTGGGCCCAGAAGTGATACTGCTTCTCAGGGCTTCCATTCCCTCTTGAATGAAAGTGGTAAATGAATGATGAAGTAATCCCCCAAGTTACATCACCTCTAAGCTGAGACCCTGGCCTCACTTCTTTTCCTCAAGCCACCCACCATTGGATCTGTATGACTGGAGTACACACAGGGGGAGGAGAGAACAAGGCTCTTTTCCAGCTCTAGCACTACCTGGATTCTACTGCAGAAGGCAGAACAGAGACACTAGCTAAGAAGAGAAAACCCATTTGGATTTAGGCCAGAAAGTGGGTTATTTGGGATTATCCACAGTATCAGTAGGCAGTGGTACAAATCTGTTTTGGGGGGTAAAGAGTGAGGACTAGAGAGTGGCCAAAGGGAGCAGTGGAATGAATATAATAAAGAGATAAAGACAGGAGGAAAGAAGCAGAGAAATCTGGTAGAGAGTGCTTAAGGAGATTCC
The DNA here is from genome assembly GCA_028646595.1 of Phalanger gymnotis. NCBI lineage: Eukaryota > Metazoa > Chordata > Mammalia > Diprotodontia > Phalangeridae > Phalanger > Phalanger gymnotis. The sequence continues at coordinate 140,269,776 of CM053624.1, forward strand.
CGCAATCCTCTATTATATGGGAAACTCTAGTCCTGAGGATGTGAGAAAATGGTAGTTTTACATGCATGTTAGTGTAAGGGGAGACACATCTTTTCCTAGAGTCAGAGTTTGCAAGCAGAACTATGACAAGGTTTTTATTATACCCCAGGCAAAATTAACAAGTTACTTCTTCCCCCACCCCCACCCCTGTATGTTACTGTCTAGTATCACATATGGCTTGACTTTTCACAGTATTAATAGTTACATGCCACAAAGAGTAGAACTTGTGGACACTAAAAATGTTCATTTCTAAAGAATAGCATTAAAGTGTCCTCTATTGTGCTTTTCTGAATGTTGCAGCCTGGGTAGCAGCTTGAGTTGTCTACCCTTCACCCCAGCTTTGGTTTTATGATGATCCTCCTTGGGTGTAGAGCTAGGGTCAATTAATAGAGGGAGAAAAAAGAGATTGTGATAAAGTTGTTTCCCTCCTTGAGCAACAATGTCTCCTCCACCACCAGTCACCCCAAACTTCCTAAGTGAGACCAGATGGCAGATAAAAAAAAATTGTAAGACTAAGACAGCGGACACACCTTCATCCATGAGACAAATGACACCATCCTCAATATCTGTGCAAATTCTGTTCACCTCTACCAAAATTCTCAGGATCAAACTGCTATGAAAGTTGCTATCCATTTAGGGTAAAAGATTGTTTTGCCAGGTCCCATGTCTGTTTTCCTAAATATAGATATGTTTAAATGGCCCATTTTGTAATAATCATTGTAGTATGTGTGAATGGATGACCAGACCACATGGTCAGGCAGATTTGTCCTCTCCTCTTCTGAGTCCAACTTTGTTTCTCATTTGGGGACACCATCCACCCCTTATTTTCCCTACATTTTACTTTTTCCATAGCATTCTACCACTGCTCACTATTCCTCAGCTTCCCATAGCCTGAATTTCTCATTTTTCTCTTGATTTAGAAAAATAGAAATTTGTTGAGGGCAGCAACTCCTCCACTAATGGTTTTATATCTCTAATACTTGGTACAGGCTTGAGTCACAGTAAAAGCTTGATAATTACTTGCTCACTGATATATTAATTCTACATTTAGCTCATTTTTATTAGGACCTTAATATTAGAGTTGAGGTTGTTAGAATTGAAGGTTTGGAGGCAGACTGACTCCTACTGCCTTTCACATTATTCTTGTGGAAGTTTTCTTTCTATCCCACACTTCATATAAGCAGAAGGCAAGGGTTTTGGAAGGACTTTTTGCATTTCATTTCTACCCTTATTTTATCTTTAAAAAAATTTACTAGAGGGTTTGTGGTAAAGTAAACAAAAAAGGATGCATGGGGAAGGGTCTCTGGTATGACAATCTATTGTAGAAGGGTCTTTATAGAGAAATTACGTACCCAAGGAGTGCCCAATGATTTTCTTTTGCCTCAAAATTTACTTTTAATAAATTTTTACTTGCTCTGATTGAGTGGTTGTGGTTTTTTGTTTTCTTTAATTATTCCTTCTTTCATAGGCCACTGCAATGTTCATTGGTTCTAAAGCAGAGAAATTCATATGTTCATGAGGCGAGAACTGGGAGATGATATCTCACAATCAAAGCTTGGATGGACCTCTTTGATTTCAGATAGTTTTCATTCAGTTGTCAGGGGACAAAGCTAGCAGGGTGTATTTTTTCTATTGGGTTATGTGTAGCCAGGCAGGAGGAATAGCTGAATGAAAAATTTAATCTCTAGACTAAGGAGTTCAAGAGGCAGAAATCAGAGAGAATTCAGTACTGACCTAGAATAATAAGCATAGAAATGAGAAGACAATAGTTTCCATCCAGGTATTTTACTGCTAAAGTATAGGTCTGTCCACACTAGGTCTGAACCTGGCTGCAAAATCAACAGGAGCATCTTGTTGCCTCTAGGATAAAACATGAACTCATGTTTGACCTTTAAAGCTTTCGCTATCTTGTTCCAGCTAACTATTCTCTTGTACATTACTCCTCTTCTCATAAAATTCTACAAAATTTACATATCTATAAAATTCTTCAAAAATTGACCTATTTGCTGATGCTTTTAGATAATATCTTGTCTCCCATGTCCATGACTTTGCATAGACTGTTCTGTGTCTTCAAAATCTACCCTCCTCATCTACACCTCTTGGAATCCCTACCTTCATTTAAATCTCCAGTGGTGGGGACTTCTATGATTCCCTTTGGTGACACTGTTCCTCCCTCCAAATTTACTTTGCATTTTTAATGGGTTTGGATTGGAGGACACCTCATGGAGTTTTGAGTCTTCCCCCATTGCATTTTTTTTAAAAATATTTAATGGTGTCCATAAGTATCCCCACTCCCATAGGATGAAAGCTTCTTCAGAAGTCTTTTTTACCTTTGTCCTCATGTCTTCAGCATTTATCATAGTTCCTGAAACAAAGCATGCACTTGATCAAAGCTTTGTTGATTGAATTGCTGATTGATTCAAACTCTGACATCAAAACAGGAAGAATCTGACAGATGTGTTTAGCACACTCTCTGGGAGAGAACATTTAAATTATTTCCTACTCAGAAATTCTGGCCTTTGGGCAGTTTGGCCAAGTGCCAGAGGAGGTTTCATTGGAGCTTAGAGGGCTCTGGTCCTTAAGCTTGTTTGTGTCATGGAACTCTTTAGCAGTCTACTGATGCTCCAGATCTCTTTTAGAGCAATGTTTTTAAATAATTGAAGTAAATGCTAAATTTCACTTGAAGATGAGTGAAAATAAAATTTATTTCCCTTTCAAGTTCAGACCATGTGAAATCTGTGGGCCTAAGGTTAAGAATCCTTCATCCAGACAGTCCTAACCTGACCCTACATCTCCTTGCCCCTTCTTAACTCCTGGAAAAGGGGAAGAGAGAAATTGGTTTGAAACTGGCATGTTCTTGGAAAGTGACATTGGGGAGGAGACCTACCATGGAGATCCTGGGGTTGAAGACTTGGGGAAGAGACCTCCCATAGAGATCCTGGGATTGAGAACTTGGACCTGGGTAGTTGAGATGGGTACCTCTAATCCTTTAAACCCTTAATTATTTCCCAGGTCATCACCCCAGCCTTGGCTATACTTTCCTTCTTTCTACATCCTGTCCCCTTAGTGAAACAGTTCAATTCTACACTACCATCTTCTCTTGAATACCTTGCTCCCTTACCCTATAGGCCATCTTACCTTTCCAAACCTCAGCTCAGGATTATTCCCACCATCCCTTGCCTTTGTTCTTATTTATATGTTGCTGAAAGAAGCTAGAGAAAATCACAAATTGGTGCTGACTGGGTCCACCTCAAATTTATGGTATACAATCTCAGCTGCAGGGCCATAATTTTTACTAAATTGATTCACTATCTTTCTCACCACAACACCTTTTCAAAAACTTTTTCTTCTTTCTTGATCCTCTTCTTCTCCCCATGCTCTTAGTTAGAACTTTGTCTCACATTTCACAAAAATAAAAAAAACGAACACATTTGCTGAGAGCTTCCTCTTCTCCCCTTCTGCTCAACTCACAGCTCCCATATGCCTTCAGGAACTCTCTCCACCTTTAACCTCTTTATCACATGATAAGTTGGCTCTTCTCCTTGTGAAGGCAGCACCCTCTCAATACAGAAGTGATCCCACTCCATATCTTCTCCAGCAAATTATTCCCTCTATCCATCCACACTCTCTTTTTAATCTTTAGTCAGTCAAATACCTCAAACTCGAATTAGCTTTGTCAAATTTTCTGTCCATCAGATTTTCCTTTTAATAAAAATTTTAGCTATCCTTATTAAGGGGCTGTAACTGTTATTTGACTTTTCTTTCATGGTCATGACTCTAGAGCAGATAGATACAAATGTCTCTGAGGTAAGGGCTGTGAGATTATCCCTGAAAAGTAACAGTTGGATGAGCCTCCTATGATTTCAGATTATTTCCTTTCTACTGTCATAACACAATAGCAAGGGTTTCCTATTGGATATGAGTAACCAGGCAGTAAGAGCAACTCGATGAAAAAAATTAATCTCAAGACTGTGGAGACCTAGAGGTAGAAATCAGAGACAGAGTACTCTGCTGACAGTAAAAGTCACAGAGATAAGAAGACACTCAAGGCTCCATCCAGGCATTGAAATGATATTCTGTCCATTCTTGCTCTAACGATTTTTTGCAAAAGGTTCAAGAGCTCTTTATTGTCTCTGGGATAAGACATGAATTCATGTTTGACACATCATCTCTTTACTCTCTGACCTCAACGTAATTTTTTTCTTGCATATTATTCACCTCCTAATCTCAGTTCCACCCAAACCAGCCTGTTTGCTCTTATTTTATTGATTATATTCCCTTTTCATGCCTTTACACAGACTATCCTTCATGCTAGGAATATATACTCTCCTCCTCTTCATCTCTTAGAGTCCCTAGTTTCCTTTAAATCTTTAGTTCTATGGTCTTTTTCAAGTTCTAAAGGACTTGCCTGACTCCCTTCAGGTGCTACTGTCCTTCTTTCCAAATTGTACATACAATAAGTTTACATTGGAGGACACCTCTTGGACTTTTTAGCCTATAGTTTGTGTATTTACTGATGTCCTTTATGTGTCGTCCCTCGCACAACATACGTTTCTTTAGGACAGAGAGTCTTTTTTGTTGTTGTTGTTCTTATTGTGTCTTCAGTACCCAGAGTAGTGCCTGGAACATAGTAGGTGCTTTAAAAAATGATTGATTGAATTACTGATTGATACAAACGTTGAGGCAGAGATCAAGCAAAAAGAAGCTGTTAAAGGCATCTAGATGGCACTGAATTTCTTAGTTCATTGTTTGGTGAGCATAGTCTTCAATTGCCTTCAATTATTTAAAATCATTTTTCAAAAGAAGAATCCATAAATTTACTAGACTGTTAAAGGTTACCATGACACAAATAAGATTAAGGATGTTAACCATCCAAAAATAATTGCCCCTCTCCCAAGATAACTTCAGTCATTGTAGATGAAACTCTGAGTATAAAAAGAGGAAGAAGTAGGTAGAACTTCCTCATAATTGGATTGATTCAGAAGAACATAGATCAGTTAGATATAATTCTAGCATGGTGCCCACTCTTACCAAGGAGATCAGAATGGCCTTTGGCCTCAGCTTCCTGCTTCCATCCTAGCAAGAGTTACATTTTCCTTCGGAGAAAGTTGGAGGGAGAAGAGACTATACATGTCTATTCTACATCAGTTTGTGCCATATAAGGATACCTTTATGTCACATGTTGGGGACAGCCCTCAAAACATATAAAATGGACTAAAGAAAGTTAAACACACATAAAATAGCTTGATGGTGAAAGATATCCAATATGTCAAGGAAACAAGTGGGGTCAGTTGCCTACAGATATAGCAAGGTTCCCCAGAACATAGATACATGGAAGAAGAGTTGGAGAAGTGGGCACCAGTTGAACCTCACTCTTTTTCTATGTAAACCTGGTGACAAAGCCTGTTGGTATTGGACTCTCATTTAATTGGTGGAGAGCAATGTCCTTGCCCTTTGTAAGAGCCAGGGCAGAATTGGCAAGAACAGGCCAACTCAAGTCTCTTCAGTCTTCTTTGGGTTGTCTTCTCTAGGTCTTTTTCATACTTGGAGTTTCCTTCAAGCTCTCTTCAAGTTGGTTCTGGTGCTTTTGTCTTCCAGCTATGAGAGGGAAGATGGATGAGGCCAACCAGAAGTTCCTGTTTGTGGAGGACATCGTACTGGCTTTATTTCTGCTGGGAAGATGATTCCAGTTGTTTTTCAATGAGATCCATAGTCAGTCTGAAAATATTGGCCCAACATATGATCATAGGAGCAAAGACAAAAGACCTGTGGACTAAGAGTCTAAGACCTTTAGATACATCTACATTATTTTACAGAAGAGACTATAGAAGCATGGGGTGGTTACATTATTTATCTGGGATGATATAGCTAGTGAAAAACTTGAAGCAAGATTTGAACCCACATCTTCCTGACACCTAGGTGCAGCTCTCCATCATGACTTCACAGTGTGTCTTTCATTCCCCACAAAACACACAGTGTTTAGAGACTGCATACTGTCTTGACTGAGGCATTTTCCCATTGAATCAGTTTACCAATAAAGACAGACAAGTCATCATCTTGGACAGACATTATAGAAGGACCATCAGGTGGGCACAGAATTAAAAAGGAGAAGGGGGAGAAACTGAGGAATGAGTGCAGCCAGGCCAAAGGTAAGAGGATGGGATATGGATGGAACATTTCTACTGCTATGATCATTGTGAGTTAACAAAGTTTTATCAGTAAGGATGCCTGAAATTTTTAAAAATCCAAGACTTCCTAGTTTTTATCACCAGAAAATATAATTCAGGATGGTGTCTGAATAGATCTGTGTAGAAAAAGTACTTCTACTGAACCATCAGAATCATTTGAACTTTAAAATTCTACTCATCTTACCCCAGAATTAGGAACCTGAAAGAGACATCAAAGGATCACCAAATTCCTCTGCTTTTGGCCATCTCTGGAAAATATTATACCTAATTTAGCCTTTCTATCTAGTCTCAGTCCCACTGTTGGGCTGAGTTTTGGGTCAGGCGCCTAAGCTGTCCTCTATTTCCCTGGGTCAGCACAAGGCAGTCATCAATCTTAGCCTATACTTTATACGGAGAGCAGGGATTAAGGTAGACATAGGCCTACACAAGGTTGGAATTTAGTGCAACACCAGAAGATTAGAGCTTAAAGTACAGAAAAATTCCCAGAAAGAAGAGACTAGGGCAATAGGAGTTCAGATATGTTGGAAAAGGATATATAGCTCATATGAATATGGTGTTTGAAGGTATATAAAGTAATTTCTCTATAGCAAAATTATGAGGGAAATAGGGCAAGTATTGCTTTTTCACAGATGGGGAAACCTGTTCAGAGAGAGCATTATGCAGAGATCTCCAAAGTCAGAAGAGCTCAAAGACAGCAGGAAGAATTGAAGGGTTGGATTGATGTCTGTGTTGGTCCTTGTTAGAGCAAGGAATATCTAACATGTCTAGATGAAAGTTTTTCCCATTATTTCCTCTGGTGTTTGGGCTGAAGTTGGCTTTCTCTTCATGGGCTGAATGCAAAAGAGGAAGAGATGAAAGGGGCAAAGCTACTTGAGTAAACATGGAGCCCTGACATCCAGTTTATTATTTCTTATCATATAACTGTGACCCAGTTATAGGGAAAGTTTATATTCCCCAGAAAAAAGCTAGTTTCTGACCTGTTGTTTTCCCAGGTGTAGGTGGTAGGATGAGTGTGGATGGAGGAGGGTAGGTAGTTAAATTTGGGATGATGGAGAATGGCCATGAATTTTCTGCTCAGTTCAGAAAGCCTCTGCATGTCACAGTCCCAGAGAATGATGAGTCTTACATCACTTCTTAGCTAAGCCATGGCCACACCTCTATTTAGCCCCACCCACTCAGTGAGAGCATATAGGAGGAGGACACTCAGAAGGAAGAGAGACCAAAGCTCTTCTTTTCATCTCTGGGGCCAACTGAATCCAAAATCTTCAAGGCAGAGCACAGAAGTAGGTGAGAGGGAAAAGCCCAAGAATGAGACTGGGCATTTGGGAATATCCCCAGGGAGGGGAGGCAGTGCTGGAGATCCCTTTTTGATCAAGTGGTGAGGAGTTAGGAAACTAGAGTAGGCAAGAAAATAAGTATAATCATTACATTAAAGGAATAAAGAAAGGAGGAAGGGAAAGTAAGGATCTGCTAATGTTTTTATGATAGGGGGCTTGAGGATCTCCTCAGCTCCCTATTAAATATTTTTATTATTATCTCTCAACCTGAAGATGTTAGAAATAGATAGTTTTATATGCACATTAGAATAGGTGTTAACTTTTTCCTTCCTAGCCTCAGATTTTTTGAACAGACCTGGTGTATGACATGTTTATACTCAAGGCAAAATTTGAAATGTACTCATTCATCCTGCCAACCTATCTTATAAATTTCCAGTGTGACTTGACTTTTCACAAAATTGATAGCTATGTGTCATGAAGAGTGGAATTTGAGGGCTAAGTATGTGGATTTTTAAAGAATGGAATTAAAACATTTTCTTTGATGTGTCGTCCTGAATGCTGCAGCCTGGGCAACAGGTTAATTTATCTACTCTTCATTCCAGCCTTGGTTTTATGAGCTAGGGTCAATATGGTCTTGATCTCTCAGGAGAGGAAATAAAGAGAGAGAGAGAGAGAGAGGATAATTGATGACTCCTTTCTTGAGCAACTTTGCTTCTATCCTCTAATCATCCCAAATTTTCAAAGCAAAACCAGATTTGACTTGGTTAAATAATTTATAGTTCAGGACAGTGGGATGATGGGACAGGGATGAAGACTAGAAAGAAGACATGGAAAATATATAAGTGGGACAAAAAATATAATCTAGTACATATGAGATAAGCACATAGTGAGAGCAATTGGAAATGAAACTAGAGTGGAGAGAAGGTTTGAGCTATGAAAGGATGAGTAGTTAGTTGGTATGTTAGGTGAAGTTACAGATTTTCATCTTCTCCTTCTTCTATTGTTTCTTCTGTACCCAAGGCCAAATGTCTCAATCTGTGATATGGATTGTTTTCTTGCTCAACTTTCTGGATCTGACTCACTTCTCCCATGCTCAAGACTTCTGGACTCACCATGTGGACTATCCCAAGACCCATGTCTTAGGAAACCCATCCCTGTACTGTGATTTGATGATGATGCATAGGGGACTCGCTAACAGTAGTTACTGCACGCTTTTCAACACCTTCATCCATGAGACAAATAATACCATCCTCAATATCTGTGCTGATTCTGTCATCCCTTATGCAAATTCCAGTGGACTAAACTATTATATAAGCCACTACCCAGTTCTGGTGACAGATTGTTTTGTTAAGTGCCATTCCTGTTCCTTTAGCTGTAGATATGTGCAAATGGTCCATTTCACAAGAATTGGGGTAGTATGTGTGAATGGAAAACCAGAAGAAATGATTACACAGATTTATTCTTTCCCCTTCTGGGCCAAATTTTGGGTCCCATCTGAGTACTACACTGATCCATGACAACTTTTATCTAAATTCTACTTTTCTCCAATTCTCTGGTACCCCTTACTGTTCTTAGCTTCTATCATTCAAGCCAATTTCTTATTTTTATCCTAATTTGGGAAGAATGCAAGCTTCTTGAGGATAAGGACTCCTCCATTTATGTTTTCATATTTCCAGTGACTATCACAGGCTTGATTCATAGGTAGAGCCTCATAATTACTTTTTGATCAATAAATTAATTCTTCATTTAGCTAATTTTTTTTGAAGACCTCGATGTTAGCGTGGAGCTGTTACAATTAAAAGCTTAGAAGCAGACTGTCTCCTACTACCTTTCAAATTTTTCTTGTGAGTCTCTCTAACCCACCCTTTGTATAAGCAGAAGGAAAGACTTTTGCAAGGACTCTGCATTGCATTTCTGCCCTTATTTTCTATTTTTTTAAAAAAATTTTACTAGGGGATTAGGTGATAAAGTAAAGGAAAGAAAGGGTGTTGGGAAGTGTTTCTGGTATGGCAATCTAACAGGATTTTACAGGGAAGCCATGTACCCAAGGTTTGTTGAATTTTTCCCCTCAAATTTTACTTTTAATAAATTTTTAGTTGTTCTAATTGAGTGGCTGTGACTGTTTCTTGGTTTCCTTTCATCTTCTTTTCTTTCTCAGGCCACTGTGATTTTCTTTGGCTCTAAATCAAACAGATAAAACTGTTCCTGAAGTGAGAACTTGGAGGTGACATTTCTCAATCAAAGTCTGAATGCACAAAAGATTGACTTCTGATAGTTCTCTATCAATATTAGGGGACAATGCCAGCAGGGTATACTCTTTCTATGGGGTGTTGGAATGATCAGTATTGATTCTGTATCATTTTCTTATTGATCCCACTTACAGACAGTTGATTTTGTCCTGTTAATTGCTCAAGTCATGGCTATCTCTGTTCTTAGTTCAAAAATCTGTAATGGCTTGTAATGGGTTAGGTTTAGAAATTCAATTCCCTTTTTAATCATTGATTTATTCTTGCCTCAAGGAAATTAGCTGACTTTGTGGGAAGCATGTGAACACAAGGGAGTTGGGCCTAATATCTTTACAACACCAACCTATCCTTCAAGGATGTCTGGTTTGCTGTCCAAGATGTCTGGACCTCTATCTGGTAGGTGGACTCAATCAATGAACACTTCTTAGCCATTAGGAAGGAAGGAAGGGGTCTTTGTTAATCATCATTACCAAACTTCCAACCAATCATGTCGTCCCCTGTACCTTAGCTCTGTAACCAATCATATGTCTCATGTTCTATTCTTTTTTCCCCAAAACCTATAAAAGAAAACTGCCCCTCTCATTTGGAGTCTCAACTTACTGAGGAAGATGAAATCCTATTCATTGGTTGACTCATGCTTTTCAAATATATTGATCATGCTCAGAACTTTGTGTCTCAGTTTATCTGACAATCATGAAGGAATTAGGGGAGTGTAATTGATCAGACAGCGTCTTGGGGGAATTTCCCCTTTAAGAGTGTCAGATGAGATTTTCAACAATAAGGTCTTTCTCTGCTGAGAGCTGTGCCAGATTGGATTTCCCCCCCTCAATCCCAGCCTTTCCAAGCTAAGGTAAGCCTCCACAACATTGGGGAAGGTGCTGCTGTGTTGGTTTGTCTTGTCTGTATTTAAGCGTGATTGACTGGCAATAAGTAGCATTAAAAACCTGGGGACTCCTTCCTAAGGGATTGACACCTCTTTGGGCAATACTGAACCCTTGGAGAACTTTATTTCTTCAAAAGAGAGTTCCAAGTTTAAGTAAAGCTTTAAGGGAAATTTCTCTAGCCATCACCCAAGGGTATCCTTACCTTAATTAGTCTATACTGAAAAGATTATTGTACCTCTTGTAGGAATATTTTTTTCCTCCTTCACAAGGGACTCCTGGTCCATCCCAGAAGTGAAGGGGGCCCAGTAAAAGGTTGGACAGAACAGGAAGCTCTTCTCAGTCATTAATTGGGGGATATATATGTACATATACATACACACATATGTATGTACATACATATGTATACACACATATGTCCCAAAATTTGACTTAAGAAGGGACGTCCATCTGTGCACACATACCTTTTTGTACCCATCTTGTCACTGGTGTTTAATGTTATATGTGTCAATCTTGTGGAGAGTGAAAAGCAGTCTCTATGTTCTGCTCTTATGTTATCTTTTTGTAATCACAACTAGGTACCCAAACAAGGACTTAACCTGGTGATAGCTGCACTTACCCTAGGCAGTAATGACACTGTGAACCCAGTGATAAGAAGCAAGGGTCAACAGGGGACCCTATGTCCTCCCAGGAGAATATTCATTGTACCACAGGCACCTATGCCACTAGATAATTCACAGAACCTTCCTTAAACACAAACTGACTGTAGTTCTGGCATGAAGATGGGTAGCTGCCAACCCAAGGCTTTCTGGAGCATTTTGCTGTGATAGTTACCTCAATAGCAATGGCTGCTAGTTGAGACCCTGTGGACAATCAGGAGGGACTTCCTGTAAAGGACTCATGAATTTATTAGATCTATGAACCAAAGGCCAGGTCTGTGACTAGGCTCCTCAGCTGAACCACACTATCCCTTGGCAGAGATTTCTGGGGAATCAGTAATACCTTAACAGAGAAATTCTGGAGACTGTGTCTCTTTTAAAGTATATTGCTGAAGATCTTTGTTAGCAAATTGAAAAGATTCATTGCTTGAGAAGAGGAGTAAACATTTTTGCCTAATATTGTTAGGCTATCATCAATAAAGAGTCCTTGGCTAGAACATGTGAGGAACACCTCACATAACTCTATCAACCTTGTTCCTGTTTATCTGTTTCTACGTGTCTAGGAAAAACTTTGCTGGAAAATCTCTACACGTCTTGTGAAATAAATTTTTCTTGAAGTTCTCCAAGTCTTCAAAAACACAGATAAGAAACAAGGAAATTTATTTCCTCAGTCCATATAATGTTGTATGTTTTAAAATAATCAGAAACTGAGTTTGGGACTAAACTATAAGTTCTCTACTGTGAATTTCCAAAATGTGGTATGAAGATTTTTATAAATGCTAAAATGTTCTAGCGAGTTTTGGGTTAACATTCTTTGAAGTTCATTTAAGGGAAATAAAAGCACCCTACCCCTTCCCCTGTCCCTCATGTCAAATTTATTGTTTTACTTCCAAGAAAGGAAGACAATTTTTCTTATTAGAGAGAAGCTTCTAAGGAGTAATAATGAAGTTTCAAAGAAAATTTCTAAAGAAAGCCATGGAGAGTTAGACACAATTGAAAAAATTATTGAACAATAAGAAATCAATTTAGAAATAACTTTTGAATTGATATATTTTGAAATTATAAAATTTGCTGTAATTATATGAGACTACTACCCATTTTCATAATAGATTATATATTTGAATTTTTGAGAACTGTTTTGCTTTTAGCAAAAAGAGAAGGTTATTTAAGAAAGCAATTTGACATGTAAATGAAATTTATTTGGAAAAATGCCTTGTGTTGCTACTGTGAACAAAATGACAGAACTTGTTATTTGAATGGACCAAACTTTTATAAAATATTGAAGATTTTTATAATTGCTAAGCCTAGAAGGCCCAGGGTCTCCCATTGCATCCTGGGTCACCTCCAGTCATCCTGTTGAATATCAGGTCACTGGATCCAGATGGCTGTGGAGGAGAAAGTGAGGCTGGTGACCTTGCACAGCCCTCTCTCACACAAATCCAAGTCAACTGTAAGTCATGTCATCATTTTCCTGATGTCATGGTCCTCTTCAAAAATGAAGGACAAACACAACCTGTGAGTAGACCAAGCTGCCTGAAAGGGGACCCAGTTAGTTAGGTAACTCAGCTCTTCTTCTCCCTCTCCCTTTCCCTCTCCTTCTCCTCTCCAAAGGATGGTAAATTTTGATGGCCAGAAGCTTCCCACTTAACTCAGGCTTTACTGGATAAATGTTGGAGAGGACGTGGGAGTATTGGGACACTAATACACTGTTGGTGGAGATGTGAACTGATCCAATTACTCTGAAGAGCAATTTGGAACTATGCCCAAAGGGCAACCAAACTGGGTATATCATTTGACCCAAAAATACCACTACTAGTTCTGTATCCTAAAGAGATCATAAAAAGGGAAAAGGACCTAGATGTGAAAAAATATTTATAGTAACCTTTTTCATGGTGGCAAAATATTGGAAATTGAAGGGATGCCCAGCAGTTGGGGAATGGCTGAACAAGCTGTGCTAAATGAATGTAATAGAATACTATTGTGCAATAAGAAATGATGAACAGACAGATTTTGGAAAAACCTGAAAAGACTTGTACAAACTGATGCAAAATGAAATGAGCAGAACCAGAAAAACATTGTACACAGTATCAGCAGCATCACATAATAATCAACTACAAATGATTCAGCTCTTCTCAGAAACATAATGATCCAAGACAAATATAAAGAACTCACAAAGGAAAATGCTATCCGTATTCAGATAAAGAAATGATAGACACAAAATGTAGATGGAAGCATATTTTTTCACTTTTTTCTTTCACATGGTTTTATTTCCTTTTGATATGTTTCTTCTTCCACAACTGTGATGAATATGGAAATGTATTTTATCTGACAGCACATTTATAAACTACATCAAACTGCTTACCATTTTCAGAAGAGGGGAGCAGAAGGAGGGAGGGAGAAAAATTTGGAACTCAAAATCTTGTAAAAATGAATGCTAAAAATTTTCTTGACATGTAATTGGGGAAAAATAAAATATTCTTTAAATAATAAAGTGAAGGGTTGCACTTGTACTAAAAAATGCCACTTATAATAGGATGAATTCTTTTCTGTGAAAAATAATTTGGAAATGAATTTGATTAAATTAATGCCATCTGATTAGTAATAAATATTCTGCTTTAAATTCATGATATCGTGGGTGTTATTATTGTGTTTCTAAATTTTTTTGTATTGTAAATTCTGGAAAACCACTATGTATGCTGTTAATGGTATGCTGAATGTTTTATCGCTGGAAAATTTTAGCTCCTTTTAGTTGGATGCTGTGAAATTATCAATTATATTGCTAATGTCATAATGTTAAAACTTAACAAGCATTTAATTGGGGATATTTATAAAAAGAACAATAATGATTGCTTACTTTATGGAATAGAAGTGAAGTGGGAGAAAGACATAAAGATTTCCTTTGCTAGCTTGTCAAGTTTCTTGGGACCATGGGTGACAAAATCTTATCTGCCCTGTGAAAGAATTTATGTATTGGATTATTTAGGGAACAAGACCCTCACTCCCCCATTATAATCACTCTTTGAACAAGGGGAAAATTTTTGGAAAATTTTTGAAAGTATGTTTATAGTACAGAAATGTTTTATGTGATGATTTGTGGTGATGATTTGTGGTAATGATAGTTATGAAGTTATACTTGGAATAGTCTGTGCCAACATTTCATTTTGAATCAACTTGGTATTAATGGATTCCAGTCTGGATGGCCTATTTTATGCTTTTAAAGGGTTAGTATGCAATATGTTAAAAAAAATAATAATCACGTTTTACATCAGGATGAGTTCTAAGCTGTTTTCGAGAAAGGGACATACTGGAGGAAAATAATGATAAGTAAAAGCTGTGGCGTGATTTTGTTTTAAGAAGGACTGATAAATTTTTATTGCTAAACAAGTTCATTGCAGCAAAGTGAGAGCAATTTGATAATAACTATATCCAGCAGTAAGCATGACTAACAAAACTGGTTATGTGAGGTAAAATCTAATGGGACTGGAAGATGGCGGCTGGGAAGCAGTGACTGGCGTGAGCTCCCCACCAAGTTCCTCCAAAAACCTATAAAACAATGGCTCTGAACCAATTCTAGAGCTGCAGAACCCACAAAGTGGCAGAGGGAAGCAGGGCCCCACCCCAGGACAGCCTGGATGGTCTCTGGGTAAGGTCGGTCCCACACGGACCTCCCAGCCCCCAGCCG
>CM053624.1:140285247-140303072 GCA_028646595.1 Phalanger gymnotis
AGACTGGGGAACAGGGCAACCAGAATGTACGCCATCTTGGAGTGGGGGGGGGGGAGAAAATGGGGAGAAAATTTGTAATTCAAACGCCTGTGAAAATCAATGCTGAAAACCAAACATGTCAAAAATAAATTTAAAAAAAAATAAAAAAAAAAAGAATTGAGGCAAACGATAAAAAAAAAATCTAATGGGACTGTAATTTGATATTATTCTGAGTTTTTGATTTCAGGTATCATTTTCTGAAGTTAATAACCCACGCCTGAGGGAATGTGATCCTGAACTGCTACAGATAAATGTCTATCTCTCAGGAAAATAGTGAGGGTGACCTTGGCATTGTCAAAGGTAGAATCCTCTTGACTTGGTTTCCCCATTGTGATACTTTCTTTTTGAATAGAAATGTTTCCCTCCTGGTTTTTCCCAAACTTGGCTGTGATACCCTGTAGAATTTTGCTGCATGAATTGGCTGTTCCCCAAATTTGACTGTGATTCTTGCATGAAATCAAACAGAATGAAGGATGCTTTATCCTGTTATACATGGGTTGAATCATTCTGTGCCCTTGGGCTTAAGCCCTAGAGGATCAATATTGGGCTGAATCAATTCACAACTCCCCCAACAGTGCATTAGTGTCTCAATTTTCCAACATCTCCAACACTTGTCATTTTCCCTTTCTGTCTTATTAGTCAATCTTAGAGGCATGAGGTAGTATCTCAGAATTGTTTTAATTTGCATTTCTCTAATCAATTGCAATTCATAGCATTTTTCATATGGCTATATTTGAATACTTCTTGTGAAAACTGTTCATATCTTTTGACCATTTATCAATTGGGAAATAGATCTTATCTTTACAAGCTATAGTTCTCTCTTTAGAGAACTATTTTTTAATAATTGAAGAGCATCCTAAATTTCACTTGGAGAAGAATGATAACAAAAATGCAGTTTATTTCCCTTTCAAATTCAGATGGTTTGAAATCTATCTGTGGGTCCTTGGTTAAGAGATCTTCCACCAGAGAGTTCTGTCTTGACCCTATAGAATTTATCTCCTTTTCTCCCCTTTTCTACTCTTGAGAAAAGGGAATAACAGGGATTGATATGAAGTGGTAGTATTCTGGAAAAGTGAGGTTGAAAAGGAAAACTACCATAGAGACCCTGGAATTGGAAACTTGGGTCTGGATGGTTGAGAGCACAACCTCCAATCTGTTGGACCCTTAGTTATTTCCCAGACCAACACCCCTGTACTGGCTACATTCTCCTCCTCTCCCTTCTATACCTTGACCCCTTACTGATACAATTCAGTTATACACTATCCTCTTCTCTTGACCCTCTTGCCCTCTTACCCTAAAGGCCACCTTGCCTGCCAAACCACAGCTCCAGATTATTCCCACCATCCACTGCCTTTGCTCCTACTCACATGCAGAAAGAAGCTGGAGTCACAATCTCTGAAGATCAGACTCATTTTCTTTTTCACCGAGCTTTTGGAGATGGAGATGAGTTGGAACCACAATCCAAGGGGCTATGAGAATGGTGGAAGACTAGAGGCTCTGAAAGTTCATACCAGCAACCACACCAGGCATCAGACCATAACACTATGAATGTCAAGGGTGCCGGCAAAAATAATGGAAGAGAAGCAGTACAAGAAGGTACTGGTGTCTACTGGGGACCAGACCATGATCTAAACATAAGTGGTAAACATTCTGGACAACAGACAAACCAAATAGCATCATTAGAAGCATCTACCAAAGGGATCGAGCAAGCAAAGGTCCAAAATAAGGACGAACTTACTGTGTACACAGATAATCAATTTATCACCAAAAGTATGATTGAGTGGATTCACAACTGGAAAGAAAATAAGTAAAAATAAAGATGTTGTCCACAAAGACCAATTCACTAAGCTGCATAATATGACTTGGGGCATGAGTGTTGAGTGGAAATGTTTACCTGCTTGTTCAAAAGTTGAAGGCAATGCTGAAGCTCAAAGATTAGCCAGAGAAGCAACTAGAAAGAAGTGAGAAGACTCAATCAATACCTTGCAGATGGTGAAATTTAAAGTGTCACTCTTTTTAATCCTGCAATATAATCTCCAAATCAGTCTCTTTACCCTTCTCCTGCCTTGTGTTGTAGCTGTCTTCCATGGCTATCTTTGTTTTCCTATGTGCTGTTTTAATTTTCCTTCAATAATATGAACAAAATACTATACTCTATACTATAAACATACTGTAAATTGTAGAAATTATTCACATGTACTACTAACAAGAGAAAGATTCCTCATCTCTGTCAGATCCAACTCAACTCCGACTTGCTCAACTCTTACTTGCTTACCTCAAACTACCTATAAACTAAACTAGACTGCTATCTAAAGATGCCTGTGTGGGCCATGCAATCTGTCCCTCTGGTGCATTCTTATGACTTTTAGGACTTAGAACTTTTAAAACTGGG
The DNA here is from genome assembly GCA_028646595.1 of Phalanger gymnotis. Taxonomy (NCBI): domain Eukaryota; kingdom Metazoa; phylum Chordata; class Mammalia; order Diprotodontia; family Phalangeridae; genus Phalanger; species Phalanger gymnotis. The sequence goes on from CM053624.1 coordinate 140,287,679, forward strand.
GCAGCTAGGTGGTGCATTGAGTAGAGCACTGGCCCTGGAGTCAGGAGGACCTGAGTTCAAATATAACCTCAGACAATTGACACACTTACTAGCTGTGTGACCCTTGGGCAAGTCACTTAACCCCAATTGCCTTGCCTTCCTTCCTCAAAACAAAGAACTTTTAAAAGTCTTTTCATTTACCTAGTAACTGAACTCTCTAATATATGTTGTCTTCCCCCTCTCCCCCACCAAAGTGTGAACTTGACCATAGGCTGTCTTTCTGTAGTTGTCATCCATATCAGTACTGAGCATAGCACTTGGAACTTAGTAGGAATAGGAATTCAATAAATATTTTTTCATTAAAAAAAAAAGAAGCTGGAGAAACTTACGAAATCCTGCTGACTGGGTACACTAAATAATTACAGCATATCATCTCTCAACTTGGCCCTCACTGCAACAGCAACATCGTTTACATTTTCCTAACTAATTTACTCCCACTCATCATAGCACCTTTTCCAATATTTTTCATTGTTTCTCAAATCTCTTCTTCTCCCCTGAGAACTTTGCCTCTTATTTCACTGAAAAAAATTGAGGACCTTTGCCGAGAGCTTCCTCATCTCCCCTTCTCTCAACTCATATCTTCCAGATGCCTTGAGAAATTCTCTCTACCTTTACTCCAGCCCCACAGAATAAGTTGACCTTTCTCCTTTTGAAGGCAATACTTTTGAAATACACAAGGGATCTCATTCTATCTCAACCTCTCCAGAAAATGATTCTGTCTATCATCCACACTCTCTTGCTTATCTTAATGTCAGTCAATAAACATTTACTAAGCTCCTACTATGTGCTAACACTGTGTTAAGCACTGGGGATACCAAAAGATAATGCTAATACTCTAGAGCAAGACCTTAGTTCTTCACACCTGAACTATTGAAGGCTTCCCTGACTAAAGTCTCTCACCAGTTCACTTGATCTTTCCCCCACCTCTCAAAGTAGTCTAAATGAAGCCCAGATCTGCTTTTTCATTGCTTCACTTAATTAACCCCAGTTGTTTCATATCACATCCAGGATAAAACATAAAATTCTATTTTTTCCTCAACATTTTTATTAATTAATTAATTAATTTTTAGTTGTAGTTTACAACGTTCAGTTCCTCAAATTTTTGGTTTCAAATTTTCTCCCTCTCCCTCTCCTACTCCCTCCCCACCCAAGACTGCATGCAATCTGATGCAGGTTCTACATATACCTCCACACTAAGCATATTTTCACAATAGTCAAGTTGTAAAGAAGAACTATAACCAATGGAATGAACCACAAGAAAGAAGAAACAAAACAAAACCAAAAACAAACAAGAAAAGAGATCAAATACTTTGCTGCATTAAGACTCCATAATTCTTTCTCTGGATATAGATTGCTTTTTCCATCATGAATCTTTTGGAGTTATCTTAGAGCCTTGCATTACTGAGAAGAGCCAAGTCTATCGAAGTTAGTCATCAGATATACCATGTGTCTATAATCATGTATAATGTTCTCCTGGTTCTGCGCCCCTCATTCAGCATCAGGTTATATAAGTCTTTCCAGGTGATTATGAAGTCTGTCTGCTCCTCATTTCTTATAGCACAATAGTATTCCATTACATTCATATACCACAACATGTTTAGCCATTCCCCAATTGATGGGCATCCCAATGATTTCCAATTCTTTGCCCCCACAAAAAGAGGTGCTATAAGTATGTTTGAAAATACAGGTCCTTTTCCCATTTGTATAATTTCTTTGGGATACAGCCTTAGAAGTGGTATTTCTGGGTCAAAGGGCATGCACATTTTTATAGCCCTTTGGGCACAGTTCCAAATTGCTCTCCAGAAATGTTGGATCAGTTCACAACTGTACCAACAATGCATTAGTGTTCCAATTTTCCCGCATCCTCGCCAGCATTTAGATTTCCTGTTTTGTCATGTTAGCCACTTTGACAGGTGAGATGTGGTACTCAAGAGTTGTTTTGATTTGCATTTCACTAATCAATAGTGATTTAGAGCATTTTTCACATGACTATAGATAATCTTTAATTTCTTCCTCTGAAAACTGCCTGTTTATATCCTTTGACCATTTATTAACCGGGGAATGACTTGTATTCTTATAAATTTGACTCAATGCCCTATACATTTTAGAAATGAGGCCTTTATCAGAGACACTGGCTATAAAAATTCTTTCCCAATTTCCTGCTTCCCTGATAATCTTGTTTGCATCGGCTTTGTTTGTAAAAGAAAAAATTTCAATTTAATGGAATAAAAACTATCCATTTTGCATTTCATAATGCTTTCTATCTTTTCTCCATTTATCTAAAAGGTAAACTATTCCTTGCTCTCCCAGATTGCTTATAGTATCAGCCTTTATATCTAAGCTGTGAACCCATTTTGACTTTATTTTGGTGTATGGTGTGAGATATTCGTCTATGCCCACTTTCTGCCATACTATTTTCCTGTTTTCTCAGCAATTTTTGTCAAATAGTGAGTTTTTATCCCAGAAGCTGGAGTCTTTCCATTTATCAACAGTAGATTGCTATAGTCATTAACTACTTTGTCTTGTGTACCTAACCTATTCCACTGATCCACCACTCTATTTATTAGCCTACGGTACCAAGTAGTTTTAATGACTGCTGCTTTATAATACAGTTCAAGATCTAGTAAGACTAGGCCCCTTTCCCTAGCATTTCTTTTCATTAATTCTCTTGATATTCTGGACCTTTTGTTGTTCCAGATAAATTTTGTTATGATTTTTTCTAGCTCTATAAAATAATTTTTTGGTAGTTTAATTGGTATGGCACTGAACAAGTAAGTTAATTTAGGTAAAATTGTCATTTTTATTATATTAGCTCAGCCCAACCATGAGCAATTGATTTTTTTTTCCAATTATTTAGATCTGACTTTATTTGTGTGAAGTGTTTTGTAGCTGTGTTCATAGTGTTCCTGGGTTTGTTTTGGCAGGTAGACTCCCAAATATTTTATAATGTCTATAGTAATTTAAAAAAGAATTTCTTTTTTTTCCCTTTTTAAAAAATATGTAAATTTATTTTTTATTTTTTGTTTATAATGTTTCACAAGTTTTGGGGTTCCAAATTTTCTCTCCCTCCCTCTCATCCCCCTCCCCCCAAGACTGCATGTAATCTAATATAGGTTCTACATATACCTTCACATTGAACTTATTTACATAATAGTCCAGTTGTAAGGAAGAATTATAACCAATGGAATGAAGCATGAGAAAGAAGAAACAAGACCAAAAAAGAAGAAAAATAAGAGAGCAAATAGTTTGCCTCAATCTGCATTCAGACTCCATAATTCTTTCTCTGGATATGCATAGCTTTTTCCATCATGAATCTTTTGGGGCTGTCTTTGAACCTTGCATTGATGAAAGGAGCCAAGTCTATCAAAGTTAGTCATCAGAGATAATGTGTCTGTAACTGTGTATAATGATCTCCTGGTTCTGCTCCCCTCACTGAGCATCAATTCATGTAAGTTTCCAGGTTATAATGAAGTCTGTTGCTCCTCACTTCTTATAGCACAATAGTATTCTATCATATTCATATACCACAGTTTGTTTAGCCATTCCCAAATTGATGGGCATTCCCTTGATTTCCAATTCTTTGCCCCCACAAAAAGAGCTACTATAAATATTTTTGTATATACTGGTTCATTTCCCACTTGTGTGGTCTCTTTGGGATATAGCCCTAGAAGTGGTATTGCTGGGTCAAAGGGTATGCGCATTTTTGTAGCTGTTTGGGCATGGTTCCAAATTGCTCTCCAGAATTGCTGGATCAGTTCACAACTCTACCAACAATATAACAATGTTCCAATTTTCCCACATCTTCTCCAGAATTTATGATTTTCTGTTTTGTCATGTTAACCAGTCTGACAGGAGAGATGTGGTACCTAAGAGTTGTTTTGATTTGCATTTCTCTAATAAATAGTGATTTAGGGCATTTTTTAACATAACCATAGATATCTTTAATTTCTTTCCCTGAAAACTGCCAGTTCATATCCTTTGACCATTTCTAAATTAGGTAATGATTTGTATTTAATGTAATCAAAATTATCCATTTTATGTTTTGTAATACTCTCTACCTCTTGTTGGCCATGAATTCTTCCCTTTCCCATAAATCTGACAGGTAAACTATTCTTTGCCCTCCCAAATTGCTTGTAAAATCAGTCTTTATTCCTAAATCATGAACCCGTTTTGACTTTATTTTGATATATAGTGTCAGATGTTGGTCTATGCCTAGTTTCTGCCACACTATTTTCCAGTTTTCCTAAAAGTTTTGGGAAATAGTGAATTCTTATTGCAGAAGCTGGATTCTTTGGGTTTATCAAACAGCAGATTGCTATAGTCGTTGACTACTGTGCCTTGCATACCTAACCTATTCCACTGATCCACTACTCTGTTTCTTAGCCAGTACCAAGTAGTTTTGATGATTGCTGCTTTATAATATAGTTTAATATCTAGTATGGCTAGGCCCCCTTCCCTAGCATTTCTTTTCATCAATTCCCTTGATATTCTGGACCTTTTGTTCTTCCAAATGAATTTGGTTTTTATTTTATTCATCCAGTCCTGTAAAATATTTTTGGTGGTTTGATTGGTATGGCACTGAATAAGTAAATTAATTTAGGTAAAATTGTCATTTTTATTATATTAGCTCGGCTTAACCATGACCAATTGACATTTTTCCTTTTTATTTAGATCTGACTTTATCTGTGTGAAAAGTGTTTTGTAATTGTGTTCATATAGGTGCTGGGTTTGTCTTGACAGGTAGACTCCCAAGTATTTTATAGTGTCTACAGTAACTTTAAATGGAATTTCTCTTTCTATATTTGTTAGTAATAGAGGTAGTAATATATAGGAATGTCAAGGATTTATGTGGATTTAGTTTATATCCTGCAGCTTTGCTAAAGTTATTTATTATTTCAAGTATTTTTTTACTTGATTCTCTAGGATTCCCAAGTATATCATCACATGATCTGCAAAGAATAACTTAGTTCCTTCTTCGCCTATTCTAATTCCTTCAATTTCTTTTTCTTCTCTTATTGCTAATGCTAACATTTCTAGTACCATAATAAAATCCTATTTTTGATGTCAAAAGCTCTTCATATCTTCCCTTTTCTCCTCACACCTTTTGTGTCTTCTGATCCCTTATATCCCCTCACCCCAGGTACTCTGTGATCAAGTTACATTTGCCATTCCACAGACAGGGAAACTCTCTCTTAGATGTTCCTAAAGTAAGAATGGGGGAAGTGACATCTCACCACCAGACCTTGGATTTCAGATTGCTTCCATTCAGTTGTAAGGGGACACTGCCAGTAGGTCTGCTTTTTCTATTGGGTGTGTGTAGCCAGGCGAGAAGAGCAACTGAATGAAAACATTTATCTCAAGATCATGGAGTCTTGAGGTCAAACTGAGAGTTCTGTTCTGATCCAGAGCAAGAGAAATAGAGATAAGAAGACAATGATACCTCATGCCTAAAGGGAGGGCTCTTTCACTTGCTATTGTCTGGTATATATCCTCCTATGTATACTGTCTTTTCTGTTTTACTATAGATCTAGATAGATGGATTTCTTTGCTAAGAAGAAACAAATAAACAAAAAATCCACCACTCCTCCCCTTGGTTACTGAAGAGATACCCCTAAAGTGAAGGGCTGCCCATGACAGGTCTCACCCTTTCTCTCAAATCTTCAAGAGCTCCCTATGACCTTTAGGATAAATGATAGTCTCATGTTTGGCATTTATTGCCCTTCACTCCAGCTTACCTTTCCCTTGCATGTTACTCCCCTTCTCATAATCAGATATCTATCCTAAATGACCTATTCTTTGATGCTTTTAGGCTATATTCTATCTCTCATCTCTCTGCCATAGCACAGAATATTCCTCCTGCTGAGAATATATTACTTCCTCAGCTCCACCTCTTGGGATTCCTAGATGCCTTTAAATCATAAATATTGAGACCTTTCTTGATTCTTGATTGTCATCTTTCTTTGTATCCCCAACACTTATCATAGTGCCTGGAATAGTGGACATGCTTGTTGATTGAATGACTGATTTACAGGTAGTGTCCTTCCCTCTAAATTTACTTTGCATTTTGCTTTATTTAGCCTCCTCGGCTCGTGTTATAGCAAAGACCTGAATTTGGAAATCTATAGGAAATTGATGCTGGGCACGTTGATACAAACAAGAGCATTATTATTATGAGGTGTAGCAAGCAGGCAAAAAAAAAACCTCAAACATATCCATATATATTTTATAGCCACATAAATAGATAGAGGTTTGTACCCGTGAATGAAAGACACTCAGCACTAAAGGGGAGGGAGACATTTTGATGAGGAAACATACTCAAAGTTGAGGTTCAAGAGATCAAATTACATAGCTTAGAAAAGGGCTTGGTGGAGAACAAGTAATTGGTGTCAGATATGGGAGGGGTCATTCCTAACCAGATCCAGATGTGGTGGAAAAGCTCTAAGCATCACTCATTGATCAAATTTCAGTGAGGCTTGGATAAAGAGTTTCTTTATTGGATGCAGAAAGTGGGAGGGGACATAGGTTAACTATCTAAGGCAGCAGGAGAATGACTTTGAGACCACTGAAGCTGGTTGAGAGCTTTATTCAATCAGAAGCTTTGAGCATGAAGTGCCTGACTGTCTGACACAGGGTTAGTATACATCAGGACAATAGAAATGTACAACTCTACCAGCCTTTGCTCATATGCTTTATAGGCATTAGGACCACTTAGTCTAATGATCTCATATTGGAGTGTTTTCATTATAACTATAACATCAAACTACATGAAGTTTACAAATTATCATACATATACTGAATGGGTTTGAATGGAAGACACACAGTGGAAAGTCTCATCTTTCCCCAACCATTTTTTGTGTTTACTGATGTCCATAAGTCACCTCGCTCCCACTATAAGCTTCTTTGGAAAGAATCTTTTCTTTTTTTTGTGACCCCTAGGTTGCAAGCTTGAGGGCCTGGGCACCTAGAACATTGGTTGAAATGTAGCCAATACTTTGTAAATGCTTTGTGATTGAATTATTGACACATTTAGACATTATAGTAGAGACCAGGAAAAAGAATCTGACAACTTCATCTAAATGCACATATATTACAGCAGTAAACTTAAAAGTTCTATACCCATAAATTCTACATTGAATTCTGGATAGTTTGGACTCATGCCAGAGGAGAATTCATTGAAGGCTTTGTGAGCAGAGTTTTTACCTCTATTGCAGAACAAGAACAGTCCTTCCTTGTTTGCCTTTGTCTCTGAAGACATGCCTACCTCTTCTTTGTCTTCAAAAAAAACCCTCGCTCAATCCTTCCATCACTTTTAAGTATTGCCCTATTTCTCTTCTGCCCTTTATAGCTAAACTACTTGAAAAAAAAAGCAAAATAGGTGCTTCCACTTTCTCTCCTCTTACTCTCCTCTTAACCCCTTACAATCTGCCTTTCAATCTTATCATTCCACCCTAAATAACTCTCTCCAAAGTTACTAATGATCTCTAGTTGCCAAATCCAATGGACTTTTAAAAATCGTCATTCTTGACTTCTCGGTAGTCTTGACACTGTCGATCACTCTCCTCCTTGATAGTTTCTTCTCTCTAGGATTTTTGGGATACCACTCTCTCCTAGATTTCCTCCTATCTATTTAACCACTGCTCTGTCTCCTTTGCTGGATTCCCCTTCAGATCATACTCTCAAAGCATAGGTGTCCCTCATGGTTCTGTCCTGGGTCTTCTTTTCTTTTCCCTCTATAAGACTTCACTTGATGATCTCCTCAGCTTCCATGGAATTAATTACCATCTTTGGGCTAATGATTTTCAAATCTACCTTTCTTGCCCCAATATCTCTACTGACCTCTAATCTTGCATCTCCAGTTGCTTTCCAGACATCTCAAACTGGATTCCAGTAGACATCTTAAACTCCACATATCCAAAACAGAACTTGTTATTCCCCTCCCCTCCAACCCTTCCCTTCCATCCTCACATTCGCTATCATCTTCTCAGTCCCTCAGGCTTGCAGTCTAGGATTCATCTTGGATTCCTCCTTATCTTTTATCCTACATAGTCAAGCTGTTGCCAAAGTTTGTCTGTTTCACCTTCACAACATCTCTTGAATGTGCCCCCTTTTCTCCTCTGACACGCTAGTGCAGACTCTCATTACTGCATGCTATAATTACTACAATACCCTCTTGGTAGGTCTGCCTGTCTCCAGTCTATCCCTATGCCAATCCATCTTCCATTCAACCACTAAAGTTATTTTCCTAAAATGTAGGTCTGATTGTGTCACCCTGCCCCCGACTCTCACCCCCGACTCAATACTCCAATAACTTCCTAATGCCTCCAGGAGAAAATACAAAAGACTATGTTTGGCATTCAAAGTCCTTTATAGCTGACCTTTCCCATAAGAAATATCTCCTACTTTTCTAATCTTATACCATAATCCTTGACAAGTTCTGCTGATCCAGTGACATTGATCTCTTGGCTTTTTTATGAACAAGACAGTCTATCTCTTGCATCTATGCATTTTCTCTGGCTGTCTCTTATGCCTGGAATGCTTTTCCTCCTCTGCTGCAATTACTGATGTCCCTAACTTCCTTTAAGTTGTAACTAAAACCCACATTCTACAAAAAACCTTCTTTAGCTCCTCTTAATTCCAGTTTTTTCCTTCTTTTTAATTATTTCCTATTTATCCTGTATATAGCTTGCTTTGTATGTATTTATTTTCACGTTGTCTTCTCCCATTACATTGTAAGTTCTTTGATGGCAGAGACTATCTTTTGCCTCTTTTTAGCATCCCTACAGTAGCCTGACACATAGTAGACACTTAGTAAATATTTACTGAATGACTGAATTAACAGTGAAACTGGTAAAAAAAAATTGTTTGGATATGTTTGTGTATGTAAAGGGGCCAGGAACTTTGCTTCAGTGACAGAAATATAAGGCAAAGACTTCTAGCTCCAGTTTGTCTCCTTTCGTGTTTTGAAGTGATTCCTTGAGGCTTATTAAAGCTTGAATATTATTTATTTATATATCTCTGGAATAAGCTGATAGACAGGATAATAATGGGTACTTAAAATAAATCAGGATTTTTAGAGCCATAATTTAGAATTCCTGAATCCTGGGGAACTTCCTTTGGGTGAGTGGAATGCAACAGACAATCCACCCGCTAAAGCCATGTTGGGAGAGGGCCAGCCCTTCCTGGAGAGGCAATATCCTTAATATTTTGTGCGTAATGGAACCCTTTGGTAGTCTGGCAAAGTTATGGATCCTTCCTTACAAAAAAATGTTTTTAAGTAATTGAAGGAAATGTTAAATTTCAGCTGAAGATGAGTGCAAATGAAGATGTGATTTTTTTCCTTCCAAGTTCAGGCTCTGTAAAGACTATCTGTATACCATAGTTTAAGAATCCTCACTTCGGAGTGTCCTGTTGTACCCTTAGAATATTTGGTATAACACAACACACCAGGCAGGCTCTTTGCCTCTGAAGGTAGACAAAGCTAAAGGGAGACCCTAGCTCTCCCAAGGGAGAGAAGGTAGCCTCACCAAGAGAGAGGTGGCAGTCCCCTAAGGGAGACAGCTGATTAAGGGAGAAGGCCACTTAAGGGAGATGCCCCTTAAGGAAGACACACTCCAATTAAGGAAGACCCACTAACCAGGAGAGGCTAGGGATTTTTATAGAGTAAAACCTGCCATGGGCAGGGAGCATCCTGAGCCTCATCACCTGTATCAAAATTGTGTCTCCCTTACATGCCTAATACTGAAAAACATTTTTCACCATTTTAACCAAAGACTGGAGCAAGTAAGGGAAACTGAAAAGCAATTTGGCCAGAAATTAGGCTTATACTAACGACTCATACTACATTATACAATATATTATAAATGGATATGTGACCTTAATATTGTGGAACTGCAGTTTACTGAAGCTACCCTTGTCCCAGTTTTTGAACCAATGAAATGCCCAATTTCAGTTTCCCCTCTTTTTAAAAAATCAAATGAGGAGTTTTTCCCTAGCTGACTTATGTGTTCTACTTTATCAAACACTGAGTTATCAAGTCTTACTGTTTCTGAATCTCCCTTGTGTAGTCTGTTCCATTGATCAATTATCTCTCTATTCTTAACCAATACCAAGCAGTTTTGTTGACTTCTACTTTATGATACAGTTTGAGACCTGGAAGTGTTATTTCCCTTTCATCCCTACTTCTTTTTTATAATTTCTCTTGCTATTATAGATATTTTATTTTTTCAAATGATTTTTGTTATTATTATGTCAACTTCTACAAAGTATCACTTTAGTTATATAGTTTGTATAGTATAAATAGTGTAAATTAACTTTGACCATATTGTCACTTTTTTGGTATTGGCACGATCTAGACAATGGACACTGAATATGATTACAGTTATTTACATTCTTCATTTCTTAAAGGATCACTTTGTAATTGAATCTATGTAAGTCTTTTATGTATTTTGGAAGGTTAATTTCCAGATATTTTATGCATTTTGTAGTAATTTGGAATAGGATTTTCCTTCCTATTATTGCTTCTTGTGTTTTGTTATTATTATGTAGAAATGTTGATTTTTGAGGATTTATTTTGTAGTCTACGTCTTTGTTGAAGCTATTAATTGTCACAATTAGTGTTTCTACTGATTCCCTGGGGTTTTCCAAGCAAACCATCATATCATCAATGAACAGGGATAGTTTTATCATCCCCTTACCTATTAATTTATTTATTCCTTTCTCTCATCTTATTGGTATTGCTAGAATTTCTAGAACCATATCAAATAAGAGTGGAGAGACCAGGCAGCCTTGCATCGCTCCTGTTATTATTGGAAAATGTTATAGTGTATCCCCATTGCTACAATGCTTGCTTTTGGTTTTAGATAGATGCTTTTTGTGATATTAAAAAAGCTCCCTCTGTACCTATACCTTTTAGGGTTTTTATCATAGAAATGTGTTTCACTTTGTCAAAAAAAATTTTGTATTGAGATGATCATGTGGTTTTGGATGTTTTGGTTTTTAATAGAATTAATTATATTGATTGTTTTCCTATTGTTGGACCATAATTGCAAGTCTGGTATAAATCCTACTTGATCATAATAAATCATTTCTTGGATAAATCTTTGTAGCCTGTTTGATAAGATTTTGTTTAAAATTTTTGAGTTCATTAATGATATTGGCCTATAGCTTTCTTTCTGTGTTTACTTTCCCTGGGTTAGATATTAGAACCATATTTGTCCCATAAAAGCATTCTAGTAGCGTTCTTTCTTTTTTGGTTTTTGAAAATAATTTGTGAAGCATGGATACTAACTGTTGTTTTAAAATTTCATAGAATTATCTTATAACTCTATCAGAACCAGGATTTATTTCCTTTGGTTCTTTACAATTAGATCTTCTTTTTCTGAGATCAGGTTATTTGAAAACTTTATGTGGCCTTCTGATAGTTTAGCTATTTTGTATTTTTGAAGGCATACTATTTCTTTTGTGTTCTCAGTTTTTGATAGCACGTAACTAGGTAGAGTATGTGCTGATTATTCTTTTTAATTTTTCTGGTTTTGCTGTGATTTCATCTTGTTCATTTGCTGTTTTAGGGATTTGATTTTTTGCTCTTTTCTTTTTAGTCAGATTAGCTAAGGGTTTATAATTTTATTATTCTTTTCAAAGAGCCAGTTTTTAGTTTTATTTATCATTTCTATGGGGTTTTTCAGTTTAACTATTTCCTCTCTGATTTTTAATATCTCTTTTGCACTTATTTTAGGTTTATTTGTTGATTTTCTAATTTAAAAATGCACATTCGGTTTATCAATTTTTTTTCTTTTTCTCCTTTGTTAATGTATGTTTGCAAGGATGTACTTTTCCCTCTGAAGACTATTTAGCTGCATCCTAGAAATTGTATATTGTTTCATCATTATAGTTTTCTTTTACATAGTTATTATTTTATGATTTATTCTTTCATCAACTCATTAAGATTTCATTTTTAAGTCTCTATTTGAGCCTGTGTCATTTATTTGTGGTCCCTAAAACAATTTCTATTCTTATTTCATATGGTCTGGGAAGGATGTATTAATTTTCTGCCTTTTTACATTTGTTTTCACTATCTCTGTGCCCTAGCACATGGTCAAGTTTTGTAAAAATTCCATGTAGTATAGAGAAACATGTATATTCTTTTCCTCTCCTATTTAGAAGATTCTATAAGTCTTTTTCTCCAGAAATTTGTTCAGATCCATATTTTCTTTTTGTTCATCTTTCAGTTAGACTTATTCAAAACTGTCTCCTGTCACTATTGTGTTGCAGTCTATATCTTCTTGAAGCTCAGGTAATGTTTCCTTTATGAATTAGGATGTTAAGGCTTTTGGAGTATATAAACTTCTTACTGATATTGGTTTATTGTCTATGGCTCCTTTAAGCATAATATACTTCCTTCTTTATCATTTTTATTCTTTGAATGTTTGTTTTTGCTTTGTCTGATAGAAACCATTATATCAGCACTTACTTTGGATTCATTTGGTGTATGGTAAATTTTTTTCCCATTGCCTCAATTTTATTTCATGTATGTTTTTCAAATGTGTTTCTTATAAGCAACATATAATAGAGTTTTTTCTTTATCCAATCTGTTACCATTTTTCATTTTATTGGATTGTTTAATCCAGTCTCATTAAAGTTATCAGAGTTAGGTTTATATTTTCCTCTACCACTCAACCTCTATAATTTTTTTTTTCAGATCACAATCCCCTCTCTCTTTCTGCTGTAAATACAACATCATATTCCTTCAGTTTCTTTAATCTTTTTTTTTGAGGTGGACCTGGTTTCCATGGCCTCTGTTCTTCTTCCCCCAATTCCCTTCCATTTGTTTGTTTTTCCTTTAGGGTTTTGCTATTAGTTCCTCTCTGTTGCTTTTATCTGATTATGTATGTCCTCCCCCTCTTTTTGCCCTCTCATTCAGGTAGATTCCCCCTTCCTCTCCTCTCCTTCAACTTGTCCTGTTCACAGTTTTTTATTTCATTTTTTGTGTCTCTTTCAAAAAAGCATTTCTTTCACTCTCTTCATTGTCCATCTTCTTTTTCTGTTTACTAGACCCTCATTCTCTGACTCATGATACCTATAATCATCTAGTCTCTCACTTTTCTCTGTATTCTCACATATCTAAAGCATCCACAGTATCCATTCTAGTTTTTGCCCTCTAGGAATTTTCTGCCATTGCCTTATAGGGCTCATTCCATGGATTCTCCTTTTCTGTTGGACCTCACTCTGAGAGCAATTCCTATTACTGTAGGTGTCGAAGAACATATTGCTCCATGGTGGGGAGCCAACAATCCAACCCCCTTCCCTGACATCTCTATATCCTCTCTTGTTGACTTTTTTATATATTTGCCTGAAATCTCTCCTTGTTCATGCTCTCCCACTCCTCCAGGGGCCAGTTTCCAGAGATTCCAACTTCCCCCACTCACAGGACAAACAGACTTTTCAGGCATCAGATCCCCCATACCTCATTTACTGTAAGATTCTTATCTCTTTTCACCTGTAGAAGCGTTCATCAATGGAACCAAAGTAAAGTTTCCTTCCTTTCCTTCTCTTTTCAATCTTTTCCCCTGCCTCTTTACCCATTCCCCTGTAGGCTCTTCTCATTCTGAGACTGAAGGGGCCAGCCTCCCCTCATTGCTAGCCCTTGATTTGACCCTGGTGTATCTCTCATTCCTCTCTATGCGCTGTTCCTCTCACCTTCTTTCATTTCCTTCCCATGCTGTGATGTGGTCTCACAAAAGATACACTCACTTGCAGGCAGGTTCTATCCATAATGCCTCTGTCAACCTCTTCACAGTTACCTCTACTAGATTTATACATTCACTCTTGTCTCATTGTGTACCTTTAGGAAGAAGTCTCTTACTGGTCTTTCTGTTGTCTCTGTTGCTCTCTGTAACATTTTCACTCTTGTATTTCAGTTTTTTGAGGTATTTGAGAATCAAATAAGTTTTTCAGTTATGGTTTTCTTTCTAAAAATATTTCAAACTCTTCTTATTGAATGCCCATCTTTTGTCTTGTATGGTTAAGCTCAGATTTATAGGCTTGATCACCCAGGGATGCATCAAGTGCTCCTCAGACCTCATTATTCCATTCCTTCCTCCTTTTTTAGTGGGTCTTGCATTATTTTAATGTCATTTCCTTTGTATTTGAAAGTCTTTTTCATAATAGGTTGTTGCTTGTTGCTTCTAGATTGATTGTTAAATGTTTTTTTTTTAAATTTATTTAATATTTTTAGTTTTCAGCACTGATTTTCACAAGAGTTTGAATTACAATTTTTCTCCCCATTTCTACCCTCCCCCCCACTCCAAGATGGCATTTATTCTGGTTGCCTCATTCCCCAGTCAGCCCACCCTTCTGTCACCCCACTCCCCCCAATCCGCTTTACCCTTACTTTCTTGTAGGGCAAGATAAATTTCTATGCCCCATTGCCTGTATATCTTATTCCTAGTTGCATGCAAAAACTTTTTTTTAACATCTTCTTTTAAAACTTTGAGTTCCAAATTCTCTCTGCTTTTCCCTCCCCACCCACCCTCTCTAAGAAGGCAAGCAATTCAACATGTATATCATTAGGTCACATGTATATCATTATGCAAAACACTTCCACAATACTCATGTCGTGAAAGACTAACTATATTTTACTCCTTCCTATCCTATCCCCCTTTATTCAATTTTCTCCCTTGACCTTGTACCTTTTCAAAAGTGTTTGCTTTTGATTACCTCCTCTCCCTATTTGCCCTCCCTTTTATCATCCCTCCTTTTTTATCTCCTTCTTCCTTCTTTCCTGTGGGGTAAGATACCCAATTGAATGTATATGTTATTCCCTCCTCAGGTCAAATCCAATGAGAGCGAGATTCACTCATTCCTCCTCACCTGACCCCTCTTCCCTCCCAACAGAACTGCTATTTCTTGCCATTTTTGTGCAAGATAATTTACCACATTCTATCTCTCCCTTTCTCCCTCTCTCAATATATTTATCTCTCATCCCTTAATTTGATTTTATTTTTTTAGATATCATCCCTTCATATGCAACTCACTCTGTGCCTTCTGTCTATATTCCCTTCAGCTATCCTAATACTCAGCTCTCATGAATTATACACATCATCTTTCCATGTAGGAATGTAAACAAAACAGTTCAACTTTAATAAGTCCCTTGTGATTTCTCTTTCTTGTTTACCTTTTCATGCTTCTCTTGATTCTTGTGTTTGAAAGTCAAATTTTCTATTCAGCTCTGGTCTTTTCACTGAGAAAGCTTGAAGGTCCTCCATTTTATTGAAAATCCATATTTTGCCTTGGAGCATGATACTCAGTTTTGCTGGGTAGGTGTGTTGTTAAGCAAAATTGTCTCATTAGCATGGCT
>CM053624.1:140303572-140368098 GCA_028646595.1 Phalanger gymnotis
TGCTGCGGTGGGGCCTAAATAAATTTCTTGTTGTTTTCTCCTTAGAGAATCTCTCATACCTTGCGATTTCGGACCATTCAAACATATACATGATTATATTTGAGATCATAAATTCGGCCTTCCTACTACACCATTCCAGTGAAAGTTACACCATGAAATACATATGAGATACATATGTAATAGATATGAGAATGTGATGCTGGAGACAGAGAAGGACAACCTGCCAGGTAGCTAGTCAGCCTCACAATGAACCACAGAGCACAAGGAGCTGGCTAAGTTGGTGATGATGGAACAACTGGATAAAGGAACATGGATTATGTAGGTTAGAGCAGAGGAAGATGAGGGGCACTTGATAATTCACCTTCAAGTCAATGAAAGGATGCTGAACAAGAGATGATGACCACTCATTTCCATCACAAATAGGTCAAATTCAATTCAGCTAAACACGGCAGTGTGCTCTGTACTGGGGAGATAAAGACAAACTGGCACAGATGTTGATATCAGGGAATTTATAATAAAATAGGGGATGAAGAAGAGAAGACATGGACACAACTATGATAAAGAGAAGGTGGAGGAAGGAGAGGAAGGAACGAGCCTCTATTAAGCATCTACTATGTGTCAGGCACTGTGCTAAGTGCTTTACAAATATGTCATTTGATCTCATTTTAATAAAAAGGGAGAATGTGATATGTGCAAAGCAAATGTTCACAAAAAGGACAATGAAAATTCTTAGTAGTGGGGGGTGGGGGAGCAAGGTTAGCTGGGGTTTCTTGGAGCAGGTTGAACCTGAATTGAGCCTTGAAGGGCAAGAATGATTTCAGCAGGCAGAAATGGGGTACAGCAGTCCTATTCCAGGCAAGGGGAATTGTGTGATCAAAAGGAAGTTAATTAGATGCTATGTAGGAATAGGCTGAAGAATTAGAATTCCAGCTCCAGTTTGGTTGCAATGTAGAACATGTCAGGGGAGGGGGGAGGAGACAGCAGCATGAGTTAGGACTTTAAAGGAAGGTGGGCATTTGTGAAGGGTTTTGTATGTGAATATAACACCTGTTTGACCGGCTCCAATATGAGGATGGGTCTGTGTTGAGGATCTCATAGGAAAAATAGATGAGACCTTCATTAAGCAATTTGTAGTTTTGTTTCATTTTGCTAGCCAAGAAATCCAGAGCGTTATAGAGTTAAACTGAGAGAGATAAGGATGGTGGCGATCCTGTACTGGGGTGGAAGAGGTAGTATGAAGGTAGCTACTGGGGAAGGGGAATGAACCATTAATAGAACCAGTGGTCTGAGATGGGGCTTCTCTTCCCAGAGCTAATGAGATGAGCCAAAACTACAAACTCTGTAAAGCTTAGTGAAAATCAGAACAACTCTCCAAAACAATCCTCAGCACAGCCCTAATAGCCTGGTGGAATGGGTGGGTGGGGTCCTTAAACACCTATTACACTGGGATCAAATGTTTTATTTTATTTGGGAGACAATGGAAAGCAAAGGTTTTGGAGAAGCGTGATTGGTGGGAATGGTACATTAAGGTTTCTTGGGCCTGAGTGTGAAGGATAGATTGGGGAAAGGAATGACTCAAGATAAGAGGTCCAGCTAAGAGGCTATTTCAATAATCTATTTCAAAAGGCATAAGAGCCTAAACTGAGTGTTGCAGAAGAGTCCATAGTAATGGGTAGATGCAAGTGTTAATTTAGAAGTAGAGCTGACAGGCTTAATAACTGGGATGTATTTTTGGACAATAGGAGAACGAGGGCAAGTGAGGGAGAGGGAAGAGGCAAAGATGCCTTCAAGGTTTTGAGCCTCCATTGCAAATGCCCTAGCAGAAATAGGGAAATTAGAGGGGGGAGCTCAGGGTTGTGGGAAGGCAAATGGGAAGTTCACATTGGGGAATGTTGGATTTAGAGTATTGCTGAGTATCCAGGTAAAGATGCCCTTTAGACTCTGAAGATATGAGACTGCAACCTAGAAAAGAGATCCAAGCTGGAATAGAGATTTAAGAATTAACGGAGGTAGCAACTGAAGGCTCAGGAGTGGTTGGGATCGCCGCCCCCCCCCCCAAAATGGTGATGGATGAGCAAAAGTCAGAATTTTGGAGGATACTCATGATTGAGAGAATTGATTCAATTTGATAGAGGGAGATTTAGGTTCAGCATAAGAAAGACTGTTCTGATAAAGGGTAGTCTGATCCAAAGGAAAGAAGTCTTAATTCTCTAGGATAGGAGACCCATCTTCCTCCTTAGATGAGTTAAGGAAGAGTTTCAAGCTGGATAAATGTCCCTTCATAGTAAAATTGACAAGACAAAAGGGCAAATAAAAAACTTCACCCTCAAAATAATTTTTACTCTGAGAAAATCTAAAAGATTTTTATGTAGAATTGATTCTATAAATCCCAGTTCTCATTCCTTGGCGGGGAGTACAGGCTCTGGGCAAAAGATGCATTTAAAATCACAAAATCCTACAGCTAGAAAAGACCTTAGAAATCACCTAGTCAAACCTTATCATTTCACAAATACGGAAACTAAGGCATCGGGAGGTTAATCAACTTTCCTAATGTCACATGGCAGCAAGTGTTAGAGCCAGATTCACAACCCTGACTCTTGACTACCTGTCTCATGTTCTCTACCAATCAGTGGTGGTGGATGAATTGTGACAATCCTGTCTCCTCCCAATCTACACAGACACAAATACACACACACACACACACACAAATGCACACACATACCCATGTACACATTCCATAGCATATAGCTGGGTGTGGACTATCATGCCAATGTCTGTAAATGAACATGAAACAATCATAACTAATTATTGAGGATTGCTAATGAGTAAAGAAGAGATTCCTCTCTAGCTCCTCTAGGAGAAATAACACATCTAGGAAAAGAATGGATTAACATTGGATGTGGGGAGTAGGATAGTACAAGAAAGGAAAATAGTTGGTATTTCAGTAAAATCTGGAAAAAAACGATATAGGGCTTCCTGGTAACATTGGAAGAGAATTAAATAAGCTCAGATCAAGAGAAGAAACAGATTGGAAACAGAGAATACAGATTTCTCAGAGAATCAGCACAAGAAGAATTCTGGAGACCAGCAGGTGATTGAATTCAGATAGCTGGACAGAGCAGTCCAGACAAAAGAATCTAAAACTTGTCTCCTAATCTGGACAAATAAAAATGGATGCGTTGGATTCTGCCACACCTACATGTGTGCATATGCATATATGTTCATATATAATATGTGCATGCATATTTTGTATGTGTCATACACATATATACACATACACATACACATGTGCATATTTATGCACATATAAAAACTTCCAGAGAGGTTGTGTTATGCTGGAGCATATGTATGTGTAAAAAAAACCAAATATGGATAGATATGTATATATATGAATACATATAGATTATAAATATAATAGGTATATAATATGGCAGTATAATATATGATGATTATAATATTTTAGAAGTATAGTATGTTTTCATATATATGGAATTACTTCTGTGTATATATATATATACATATATATATATACATACACACATATGTATAGTCAATAACTTTGCAATTACATATATTCAGTCTGGACACTAGGTGGGATGTGCTGTCTTTCTGACTTGATAACAGGAAGGAAGGTGTGGGTAGGGGTCTGAGTGATAGTAAAGGCAAGAAGTCTGGCATGATGCACTTCTAAACAGGGAAGGCAGAAGAGAAAGAGGTTCAATGAGAAGGGAGAACAGCTCCCAAAGGGTTAACAAGGAGGCCCTGGTAGAAAATGGATAGGTGGGTAGGAGGTTTCGGGGAGAAGGCATACTGAGTGGGTTTGTGGTAGGTGTTAATGGGGGGTGTGGTTAGGAGTTGGGCAAAAGGTCAGTGTGAGACACACAATAGAAGATATTGAAGTTCTCCCTGGAAAACTCATTTCATTAATACACCCTAGCTTTGACCCTCTCTTCTTTTGATTCTTTCTGGTTAGGGACCTAGCCATGACTCTTTAAAGGATCCATCTGAGACTGTCCCTGTTGCTGCTGCTGCTGTCTTTGCTGTTGCAGCCAGGAGGTTGCCAGGTTGGTACCTGTAGCAGGGAGGCCAGAGTGCAGAGGTTCTGGAGGCTTCATGTAGACAATCCAAAGAGCTTCATGCCCAATGGGATGAGGCACTATTGCACAGCTATGATTCAGAGGCGCCAGATCTCAGATAGGGGCAAATGCAAACAGGAGAACACTTTCATCCATGCTGTGGCAGGAGCCATTTTGGACATGTGCAAAGCCCCAAGAATGAAGCCTGCCGTGTAAAGACAAAAATATGTCACGTGAGTGACCATTCCTTCAGATAGACACTATGCATCCTCCAAGGGTTTGGCTATTTCCCCAATTGTAAATATGTGGGCTTCCTCAAGTGCAAGAAGATCTCCTTGGCCTGTGCAGGCAACCCCGAGGTTCCTGTATACTTTGATCCATAGCTTCTCCCTGCAGGACCCTGCCTTGGGTATTCTGGACCTTGAGAATGGTCACTGAGTACCCTTCTGATTCCCAGCTCCAGCTTCAGTTACTATTTAATAATAATAATCCCTTACTTTCCAAAGCACTTTCATGTGTATTATTTTACTAGAAACAAACTCACCACAACCTTGTGAGGTCAATAGTAGTAGCATTGTTTCTCTCTCTGTGTCTCTCTCTCTCTCTGTCTCTCTGTCTGTTTCTGTTTCTCTCTCTCTCTCTCTCTCTCGTCTCATTTTTTCTCTTCTTTCTTTCCTTTTTTCCTTCCTTCCTTTCTTCCTCACCCCAGCTCACCACAGGAACAAGTAAGATCTTACCCCTGAGTCACTCAAGTATTATTTCCAAACTTTTCAAGACTACACTTGCCAGCACCCCCAGGTTCTCTGCCTGTTGAGTCCTTTCCAAGTATGGGACATGAGACAAATAAACATGAATGATCTCGAGCTACTGTGCCTACTCAGAATATCTGCATGTGTACATATGTGCCCCTGTGTGTGCATATGGGTTTGTATGTGTGTTCTGCTCCACAAACTTGCCCGCACATTTGTATCTAGGTGTTTCATTGGTAGTTCAAACTTTACATAAGCCAAAACAATTTTATTGTACTCACCTCCCACCCTTACCCAAATAATTTTTTCTGACTTGTCTGTTTCTATCAGTGGCACCTTCTTCAACCTAGTTGCTCACATTCAAAACATTGGAGTTATCTTTGACATCACTGCCAATGTGTTAGTTGCCAAGTCCTGGGAAGTCTATCAACATAACCTCTTTCACATTCTTCTTCTTCTTTCTATTCCGGACAGTGTATTCACATCTGACAATGTATGCAGTGTCCTGCTCTTGTAGTAACTGGCCTTTTTGTCTAGCAAGAATATATTTCATCATCTCTTCTCTGGGATCATTATTAGTTTTTTTAATTATTCAGAGTTTGATATCTTTTGAGCAAACCGTAAATTAATTTTCCTTATTCAAAGATTTTATCTTATCTTTCCTTTGCTCAAAATCTTTTGACCTCTCAAAGTATTTTGCTTGAGATCTTACCTACTAAATGTAGCTTAAATAGGCAATATGTTGTGGAGTTTGGATTTAAGGTATATTAAGGCCTAAATGAAACTAAACTCCTTGCCCTCCACCATGTCATCTACTTTCCATCCCATTTTCTGTGCTTAGAATGTCTCCCCCTTTCCTACACATTCTTTTAAGAACTACCAGAAATATCACATCTTCCCTAAAGCCTCCCCTCATCATCCTAGTCAGAAATGCTCATTGCCTCTGGAGATCTAATGTAGCATTTCAGGGTGGAGGGGGCATTTCTTTAATGAATTATCATGTTCTGTTGTATATAATAGTCATTTATATGTATCTCCTTATTAACTTTTAGGCTCCATAAAGGCAAGGATTCTGTCTTATTTATTTTGTATGTCTTGCAGTACAGCTCCCAGCATCCTGAACATCATAGGCTCTTAATAAGTGTCTTTAACAGATTTTTAAGTTTTTTTATTTTATTTAATATTTTTAGTATTTAGCATTGATTTCCACAAGATTTTGAATTATGAATTTTCTCCCCATTTCTACCCTCCCCCCCACTCCAAGATGGCATATATTCTTATTTCCCTATTCCCCAGTCAGCCCTCCCTTCTGTCACCCCACTCCCCCCCATCCCCTTTTCCATTACTTTCTTGTAGGGCAAGATAAATTTTTATGTCCCATTGCCTGTATGTCTTATTTCCGAGTTGCATGTAAAAACCACTTTTTTTTTGAACATCTGCTTTTAAAAGTTTGAGTTCCAAATTCTCTCCCCTCTTCCCTCCCCACCCACCCACCCTCCCTAAGAAGTCAAGCAATTCAATATGGGCCACATGTGCATCATTATGCAAAACCCTTCCACAATACTCATGTTGTGAAAGTAACTATATTTTGCTCTGTCCTATCCTGTCCCCCTTTATTCAGTTTTCTCCCTTGCCCTTGTCCCTTTTTGAAAGTGTTTGTTTTTGATTACCTTGTCCCCCTATTTGCCCTCCCTTCTATCGTCCCCCGTTTTTTATCTCCTTCCTCCTTCTTTCCTGTGGGGTAAGATACCTATTTGAGTGTGTGTGTTATTCCTTCCTTGAGTCAAATCCGATGAGAGCAAGATTCATTCATTCCCCCTCACCTGCCCCCTCTTCCCTTCCAATGAATTGCTTTTTCTTGCCACAGCCAAGGAATAATTGCACTCTGCAGGGGATTTGCTACCAACTTCTGACCTGCAAATGAATCTATATCCTTGCATTTCAGCTACAGATGAAGCAGTTTAGGCTAGAGAATGCTAGCCTCATGTTGCTAGTGGAGAAGTTAAGGAAGAAAGCTCACTGCCTATGGCAGTGTTTGGACCAGGAGCCCAAACCTTAGAGCGATCCATTAAATGCTCCCAATAAATTTACAGGCAACACAAATGAACTGGATGCTTTTTATCTCAGGCGCAATTATCCCTGGAACCAAAATAAGCTTTCATCTTGGAATTTTCTGATATCCTGGTTAGTGGTGTGTGTTCATTGCTGGGTTGTGCTGATCCTAACATCAATTGTGATCCCATTAGTGGATATTGAATGCTTTCTTAGGGTACTACTACACATGTCTGAAGAGAGTAACAGCTGACATTTGTACCACAATTTCATTACAGAGACCTTTATGTGCAGGATAATGGATCTTGGATCTGTCCAGCTAGAAGGATACTCAGAGATATTACATAATGTAATCCCTTCATTTGACATATGAGGAACCAGGGCCTAGGAAGGTTTAGAGATTTGCCCAAGCTCACACAGATAGTGAAAATCAGAACATGAATCCAGGCCCTCTGACCCCATTAGAATCCATTCTTTCCAATTTACCACAGTCATAGAATCTTCACAACCCTGTGAAGTAGGAATTATTATTATAATCACCATTTGCAAATGGGTGCAAAGGAGAATGCCAATCTCTAGATGTGATGCACAGAATTGTAATTAGACATCTTTTTGTTGTTGTTGTTCAGTTGTTTCATGACTCTTTGTGACCCTGTGGAAGAATTGGAAGCACACCAATACTGTCCATGGGTTGTTTTTTTTTTTAGCAAAAATACTGGAGTGCTTTGCCATTTCTTCTTCAGTGAGTTAAGGCAAACAGAAGTTAAGTGACTTGCCCAGGGTCACACAGTTAATAGGTGTCTAGAGCCAGATTTGAATTCAGTTTTTTCTGACTTAACGCCCAGCACTCTATGCACTAAGCCATCTAGCTGCCCTGGAACATCTTTTACCTTGGGGCAAAAACATTTGAGTAGGGGGAAGGAATGAAAAAGGGGTCATGGTTCAAAGCTTTTTAGGGGAATGTCTAATCAAAGGCTAAAACGTAGTCATGGGTCACTAGCAGAGAGTCCAGAAGAAGATATAGGAGGAAATGATATGGAAAATAGGAGGGCTATGGAGACACTGTCTAACTACCTTGCTATCAAGTTTGTAGAAGGGATGGCTTAGTTTTCAGAAAGCTTGGTCCTTGACTATTAGAGAATTGGGAGAGAAGAAAAGGGACCCTGGGAAAGGGGAATCTTAGCCATGAGACCATGAGAGTTGTGCCCCTATATAGTCAATAGAGAGCTCGGAGGTAGTTGCTGTCCAGGGCTGAAGTCTATACCTCCTTGACAGTAGCACTCTAGAATAAAGCACCATTTGCTTTGTACTCGTGGTGGCTCTGCTGCTGGTTGTGACTTGGGAAAAACAAGTTCTAGGTTGAATCAAATAATTAAACTACCTACCGATTGTGAGTTTGGGTAGAAGTGACAACATCCTTTGAGGGGATTATCCAACATATTATCTGACATATCACTAATACGTGTACAGAGATGCTTTTACTTCCACCCCAAAGGAACCTTGGTTACTTATTCCACAAACTCAAACTACTAGGAGGTTTTTTTTTTGTGCTGGACTCATTAAGTCCACTACTCAATGCTACTCAATGAATACTCAATGAGCAGTATTCATTGAATACTCAATGAGTACTACTCATTGAGACCTAACTCCAAATAACCTTCATGGAATGGAAGAGATGATTTGGGGAGTTGTGAGAGAGAAGAAAGGATGGAGTGCTGAGCCTATGCTATGAGCAACCAGGGCTTATTTAGATGATCTGTCCTGCCTGGGATCTTCAGGGAAATGGTGAAATGGCATGAAGTAGAGTTCATCCTTGCCCCCCAACCCCACTCTATCTACTGCCTGACTGGCCACCTGTTCTACTTGGTGAAACTAATATTTCCTGACCACTTAAAGACCTGACCAAATTGATTCTGAGGCCTTCCACTGACCTTCTATTAGCCCAATAGGAGGGTGATTCCAATTAGTGCAGGGACACACTGCAAATTAGTAGTCTTAGAACCAAGAAGACTTGGAATCAAGTCCTCCAACTAGCTATTATCTTGATTTCTGTGATGCTCAACTTCTTTTTAAAATTTTTTTTGTAAATTTTTAAATTTTAAACTTAAATGTAAAGTGAGGAAGCAAAAAGACAAACATTGCTATGTACACAGCAGATGATAAGAGGGGAGTCAATATAAAACAATAAATTTCCATTTCAAGAAAACCTTTATAATAAATACTACACACTGTTTTCAAAGTCACTCAGCTTTTCTTTGCTTTCTTGTTGGTTTTCTTTTGTTCTTCGTTGTACATTTTTTTACTTTATTTTTCCCCTACCTCCCCCCACTACCCTAAAGAAGGCTACCATTAAATGTGGGTATATATACTTATATATGTATGTATATAGATATCTGCAAACATACACATATATACACATAGACACTCACACACATATATGTAAGGCTGTACCATACTTTATTCCTCCTATCATCTGTTTCTCTGAAGATGGGATAGCATCTTCCTTCATAAATCCATGTTTTTCCAAACCAACCATCTCATCATTTCCTACCCAATATTCCAACCCAATTACATCCTATCTGAGAGATTGTCTATGAAAGTTTTTCCCTCCAATTTTCTGTATTCCTTCCATTCTTGGCTATGTAGGTTTTATTTATACAAAAAATTTTAATTTAAAGAAATTGAAATTATTCTTTTTACATTTCAACAATGTCCTGACCTTAAAATATACTTTAAGGTCTGATACTGATGAATCTACTTCCTTTGCATCTTTTTTTTTCCCCTGGTTTCTTTGAAGATCCTGATCTTTTGTTCTTCCAAATGAACTTCATTATTATTTTTTTCTAACTCTGTGTGTTAGTAAGCAAAATAGCCTTTGTTTTCTTTGAGTAACTCAGTGTATTTCATTAAGCCTTACTAGGTGCTAAGTCCCAGGCCCAAAGCCCTATTAGGTGTGGAACCTATGTGGGTATGGATTGATGACTGAGGTGGGGCCCAAGGTGGGGCTGGCTAAGGGGAGGTGTTAACTTCAGAGCCATGCCCTAATCTATGTGGATGTGAACCTCCCATGGTCCTAAGGGGAGGGGCCAACTCAAGAACCAATAAGCTCTGGTCATTCAGATGACGCTTGATGACATCAAAAACTCTATAAGAGGAGAGAAGACAGCTTGAAGATTGATTTTCTGTTGGAGCCAGAGACAGCTACAGCAGAAGCTGAAGATAAAGCCGAAGCCGAAGCAGGAGCTGCAGAAGCAGAGCTGACCCAGAAGCAGAGCCGACCCATGTGTGGACTGAGGAGTGCCGAGCAAGGACTTGAGGGTAATCTTCTTACCAGAGAGGGGAAGCATGAATATGATTTGGTTTAATACCATCGTGTTTTTCTGTGGCCTCCTGGTTACTCTTGTGAGGAGGACTTATTGGGCCTGGAAGCTTTTGATCAAAATATCATAATGGGGTGGCTGGTTCATGGGTCTGTTACTTTGGAGCCTGAATAAATGCTTTAATTCTTCTTCTTTCTACTTAGAGAATTCCTTATATCCTGAGGTTCTGAACCATTCAGACATATATATGATTCTCTTTGAAATAATAAATTCTGCCTTCATAATACACTGTAAAATAATTTTTAATAACTTAATTGGGATGACATTGGTTAAATAGGTTAGTTAGGTAAAACTGTCATTTTAAAAATTATATTGGGGCATCTAGGTGGTGCAGTGAGTAGAGCACTGACCCTGGAGTCAGGAGGACCTAAGTTCAAATCATACCTCAGACACTTGACACACTTAGTAGCTGTGTGACGTTGGGCAAGTCACTTAATCCCAACTGCCCTGCCTTCCCCCCTCAAAAAACTATATTGACTTTACCTACCCATGAACAATAAATATTACTTCAATTATTTAGATCTGATTTTATTTTTATAAAAAGTTTTTTATGTTTATGATCATATAGCTCCTGTGTCTGTTTTGTCAGGTATACATTCAGGTATCTAGGCATTTTAAATAGTCTAAATAAAACAATATAGAATAATATTGCTGACAGTATAGTTTTTCCATTTTTCATTTTTGATTAAATCTATTTTAACTTCAACTTTTTATGAAATCATGATTACTCTCTCTACTTTTTTAATATACTAAATTCTATTCCTACCTTTTATTTTATGTTTGTGTGTATCTCTCATTTTTATGTTTTCTGAAAGCAACGTATTGTTGAATTCAAATTTTTAATCTGCTGTTTCTGTTTTATGAGTAAATTTGTCCCATTCACATTCTAAGCTACAATTAGTTGTTGTGTATTTTCCTCTTTCCTGTTTTTCCTCACTATCTTTCTCACCCTATTTACCCTATCCCTCCTCATTCCTCTTTTACTTCTACCCAATATCTTGCCCTCCTATTCCTTAACCTGCTGACCCCTATAAGAGTCCCTCCCTTATCCTCTATCCCCCACCCACTTGCCCTGTTGTTTCTTTCTGAATTTAGAAGAGTTTTATACATACACACACAGATATATATACACACACATCTGTGTGTGTGTATGTGTGTGTATGTGTGTGTGTATATATATATATATATGTATATAACATGTTGTTTCCTTTTTAACCTATTCCTTATGAGAGTAAGGTTCCAGCATTATCAACCCTCCCCTCTTTTAGCTTTTTCTGTATGTTTTTCCTTTTATGTCTCATTTGCTTGAGACAATTACATGATTAATAATAATAATAATAATGATAATAATGATTACTGCTTTCACATATACAAAGAAAACAAATTTGACCTTATTGATTTCCTTATAATTGGTCTTAAATGTTTATCTTATATTTCTTCTGAATGTTATATGTTGAAGTTTCCCTTAAGTTCTGGGATTTTTATCACAAAAACCTGAAAGTCTTTGAGTTTGTTAAATGTTCATTTTCTTCATTTAGGATCATACTTAACTTTGCAGGGTAAATTACCTTATTGTTGAATGTAATCTTAGCTCTTTTTATCTACAGAATTTAGTATTCCAAGACCTATAGTCCTTCAATATAGTAGCTGCTAGGTCTTGGGTAATTCTCATTGTAGTTCCATGATATTAATTTTTTTTCTTGTTGCTCCCAATATTTTCTCCTTAACTTGAGGGCTTTGAAATTTGGCTATGAAATTCCTGTAAGTCTTCCTCCTGAGACCTCTTTCAGGTGATGATAGTGGATTTTTTTCTATTTCTACTTTGCCCTCTTGTTCTGGAGTTTCAGGGCAATTTTCCCTGATAATTTCTTGTGATATTATATCAAAATTCTTTTTTAATCATAATTTCCAGGTAGACTATTCTTATATTATTTCTCTTCAATTTGTTCTCCAGATTGGTTGTTTTTCTGATAAGATGTTTCACTTTCTCTTCTATTTTTTCATTCTTTTGATTTTGTTTTGTGATTTTTTTGGTGTCTCAAAATGTCATTAGCTTCCCCTTGCCCAATTCTCATTTTCAAGGAATTATTTTCTTCTTCAAGTTCTTGTTTCTCTATTTCATGTTGGTCGACTTTCTTTTCATAGGGGAAGCTAATGATTGCTCTTATTTTTTTTTTCAAATTTTTCCTTGATCTCTCTTATTTGATTTTTAAAGTTCTTCTTAAGTTCTTCCAAGAACTCCTTTTGTGCTTGGGACTATTTGATGTTCCTCATTGAAAAAGGAGTGGTTTTTTTTTAGCTCCATTATCTTCCTCTGAATATGAACCCAAATCTTCTGTAACTCCATAGTGACCATCTATGGTTGGGTAGTTTTTCCTTTGCTTACTCATTTTTATTTATTTATTCATTTATGTATTTATACTTTATGTATTTATTTTTTAGCACCTATTAGTTTAATCAAGTTGTAGTCCTGAAGTATATAACCTTTTTAATTTCATGTAATCAAAATTACCCATTTCACTTCCCATAATCCTCTCTGTCTCTTCTTTCATCATGAACTATTCTCCTCTCCATAGATCTAACAAGTAATTTCCCCCCATACTCCTCTAATTTGCTTATATCACCCTTTGTGTCTAAATCATGCATGCTTAACTTCTCTGAATTTCAGTTTCCTCATCTCTCAAAGGGATAATGCCTGCAGTGATTATATTATTGGGAAGTTCAGTTAGTATAATGTATATAAAGCACATTACAAACAATGTTAAATTCTTATGTAAATGTCAGCTATATTATTATTGTTCTCATTGTCTTTCTCATTGTTATTGAGATAATAGATGGACTCTCTCTTTATTCTAGACTAGTGATCCGTAAGACCCAATGCAAATACATGTGAAGCAACATCAAAAAACTGTGATCCTGATTTTTACTATCTCCCTACATTGCCTGTGGTTCTTGGGTATAGATGATTGAAACTGCATGTGCCACACAGAACTTGTTGTATTGGAAGGCTCAGGGTCCAGTAGGAATACTAAAGCCAACACTATCCCCACCTTGTAATCAGACCCAGTTCAGAGCTCCTTAGCTAGTATCAGGCATACACAGATATATTTTACTCAAGGGAAGCTCACACCCCTTTGCTACATTGGCATTTTGATTATGAAATTGACATTGTGATAAGTGTCCATGCACAGAGCTTCATCACAGGAGAGACTGCAAAAAAGGTATCCTAGCATGAATGAACGAATGAATGGCAAACATTAAGTACTTACTATATTCCAAAAACCATGTTAAGTTATAAATTTTAAAAGGTAGACAGTTCTTATCTCAAGGAGTTTATACTCTAATTGTAAAAGACAACATATATACTAAAATTCAGCTGCAGGCCAGAAAGAAAAGCCTGGAAGTCCTAAGGGTTCAGCAGTGAGGCAGATGACAAAGCTTAGAGGTCCTTATATTATTTAAGTAATTAAGACCACAGTACTGGATCAGAGTAGAGTGAATAGTAAGACCTGGTGAACCTTTATCTCATCAGAAGGAATGGAGTTGCGGATTTCCATTTTGTTCAAACCTGTCAATACTTAAGTAGCCCAAGCAAGGGAGAAAAAAGAAGGAAGGTATCATCTGGTGGAGATGTACTTGCCTTAAGTTATTGCAGTTGAGTTCTAAGATAATCATAGTCTAGGGAAGGGGTTGGGGGGAAGAATAGAGCTTGAGGTGCCCCTAGTGGTGATCTCATCCTTAATGGTCTACATATCAGTGTAGGTAAGGATGAGGAATATTCACATCCCAAGGTAAAGTGTAGAGCCCTGAGGAGGCAGATAACATCAGGCAAGTCTGATGAGGACCTCTGGCAAGAAGATTGACTGCTCTATACTCTTTTATAATCTCTGTAATAGGATCAATATCTGCCAGTGTTCCTTTACTTCCTCTTCCCACCCCCCTGCCCCGTCCCTTCAGCATGTGTTACAAAAAAAGGTGACAAAGCCAAGATTTGACTGGCACTAGGGGTGCAAAAAGATTCAACTGTGTCTCCTTCAAAACAATTTCCCAGTGACCTCTGGCTGGGCTGATTTCATTTCCTGGTCACCTAGGGACATAAAATTTCACAAGACACACATCTCTGATTTTATAGATGTCTAAAGACCACATGGATCACCACACCTTGCCCTGATGACAAGACACATTTCCACATAGAGACAGGGGAGATGAATCTATAGAAGTTAAGTTTCCACTGTCTCCTTATTGCATATCAATGCTCTGCTATGGCTAAGTAAACCTTATTTTGTAAACTGTTCAGTGACTTACAAGTTTCTCATTTCATCTCAATATCAAACCTGAACTAACTAGGGGCTAGTGTCAGACCCATTCCTAACATTTGGCATAGTAATTGGCATGAGATAAGATAGCCTTATGGCTCACTTTGTCGTTGAAGTATGGGGAGAGTGATTCAAATCTGGAAGCTGGAGTGATTGAAGGATGGCTAGATAAGGTACAGTGGCATGAGCCCTTCTGATGGAGCATGAAGAGTCCTCTGGAGTAGGCTCCTGCTCACCCTGAGTGAATCACTCAGTAGGAGGTTGCCAAAGAGGATGAAGAAAGCTACCAAGTTCTGGTCCATCATTTGGTCATTGTTGATTATCCTATAGAAGATATATTGCCAACATAGTAACACACTGAAAGTGAATTAGCCCAGTGCATTTGTCAAACAGAGATGGAGCTCTTAGACTTTAAGAACTGAATAATGAAGGGTGGAGGGCAACTAATGGAGATGGTGATTGCAACAGCAAAGGGGTCTTTCCTTGTTGGGGCAGAACCCACCACATAGTCCTTGGCCCAGAGCTTCCAGTTCTACTGCATCTGGAACTATGAAACAGGAGGATAAGAGTGGAAGTGATGAAGACTTGAGAACTTCCATCAGGGACAAAAAAATTACCCAGACATCTTATTACTGCCCCTCAGAGGAGGGTAATCTCATCACCACCAAGATACTGGGCAGGTTGCATGAGAATTTCAAATAGAAACTTGACAAGTCATTGAAGCAATGGCTCCAGAGGTTTTTATTAGGACCTCTGATGAGCTGCGATGGTCCTGGAAAGCTGCTCTGGAGGATACCCACTTCCCTAGAACAAAGAAGACATTGGGCTGTACTGGCCGGGACAGTCCTACCATGTGAATACTCCTTTACCTTCTGTCCCTTGTCCCTTCAGAGCATCATCTTCCCACTTCCACTCTGGCTCCAAAATCCAGCCTTTATCTTTCCTTTTCCTGAGTTCTTCAGCACCCCCTGCACTACAGAAAATTACATTAACTCTGCAGATAAAGAGCAGCCAACGATCCCTACTCAGTTCCGCCATAACTCAGCCTAATCTAGACTACCCTCATACATTTCAGTTTAGACTTCAGTTCAGTTCAGCCCAGTCCACAAAATCCATCCTGCCCCACTTCGTTCTCTCAGGTACATGTTTCATTAAAATCAGAGTTCTTAATTCCAGAACTATGCTTTGTTCTCTCTATTTCTCCCCAAGAGTTGTATGTAGTTATGAGTGAGTGTGGGAAGCAGCAGTACAGCATAACCCAGAAAGAGTTTAGGGGTAGGAATAGGAAGTATTAAGGATAGGGAGTAAGGTAAGAGGAAGAGAGGGGAATAAACATTTATATAGCACCTACTATGTGTCAGGCATTGTGTTAAATGTTTTATAATTATTATCTCACTTGATCCTCACAAACCTATGTCCTGATTGATAAATATGTGGTAGGTGATATTATTATTCTCATTTTTACAGTTGAGGAAACTAAGGTAGACAGAGGTTAAGTGATTTCCTCAGGGTCACACAGCTAGTAAAATATCTGAGGCCATATTTGAACTCAAGTCTTCTGACTCCAGGCTCAGCACTCCATCCACCCGTCCACCAAAGGGGATCTTAGGTTCCTCTCGAGTGCAGAGTGAGGAGTGAAGGAGGAGTAAACTGGGTTTGTAGCTCAGTGCCTTTATGATTGATGATTTTCTATGTAACCCACATAGTTTCTTGGGATCCTTATCCCAAATTCCATTCACTGATGAATGGAAACAAGATTGCTACATCCCCTCCTCAGGAATCTATGGGTACCTTGGTTCACACTCATTCAGGTGTGTTATCCTCCACATCAGTCAGTCATCACTAGCAGTTAGCATCTCCTTTAGAGCACTGATTGACCCAGAAATTATCTCTTTGGGATCATTTAACTGATTTCCAATTACCTTTTATAAGAAAATATAGCAAGAAAAGGGATTATAAAGTATTTCTCTTCATTGGGGATGTAATCTTCCCTTCTACAACCTTGGTCCTCCGGTAAACTGGACTTACACTTTTAAAATGATGGCTACAGACATTTACACACATTAGCTGTGGCCTATCTACACTTGTGCTTTGCTTAGCTTAAGCTGGTGGCAAATTCTGGAATGGACTCCTTCCTGTCACTGTACATCTGCTCCTCTAACCCTTTGAAGCTCTCAAGGTCACAGATATTTTCAGTACTCCTTTACCTAAAAGAAGGAATTAGCAAATACAAAAAGGCAAAGAACAGAAGTGCCATGTATTCATGGACTACATGTTGGTTTGAGTGGGAGGGCCTCCTGAGGCCTTTTTCAACATCCAGAGGCTTACAGTACACCTCCCCTTGAATAGTACAAGAAAAGTGATGTCTGGATTGCCTTCCTCAGTGTCTTTTATAGTCATGTTCAGCTCCGATTCAGCAGCCAATCAAGTTAACTCTTTCTTCATTATTCAGTAAGTAAAGGAAATAATCACAGAATATCTGCATAGACTCTGAAATCCATGAGGGGGATTGCATGTTCTCATAAGTTCTGGGTTCTCATTAGCCGGTTCCAGTTATACCTCATTTTTAGGAAAGTAGAACTGGCAGGTTGTAAACTTGTCATACAGCGTAGCTGGGGTCTGTCTTTACAAAATGGCTGTTTTCTCAGTGGGAACAATATTCTCTTTATATTCTGTATTTA
Source organism: Phalanger gymnotis (assembly GCA_028646595.1). NCBI lineage: Eukaryota > Metazoa > Chordata > Mammalia > Diprotodontia > Phalangeridae > Phalanger > Phalanger gymnotis. The sequence goes on from CM053624.1 coordinate 140,320,827, forward strand.
TTTTAATCCATCAATCAAGAAGTACTTATTGTGTTTACTGTGTGCCAAGCATTGCACCAGGTGTTGCAGGTAAAAATACAATGAATGAAACAATACCTAATCATAAGGAATTAAGGGAAATTAATATTATGCTGTATTATTTAATAATTAGTATTACTATGTAATCCATCCTATGTACCATTTTGTCAACTTCCATTTCTCAGCATAGCTCAAAAGATAGTCTCTCCCAGTCTGAACTAAAGACATGATTGAATAATGTTATCGCTCCTAGCCCATAGGTTATTCACTAGCTAACCAGTCTAAAGCAGGACCCTTGCTTTGTTTACAGATGAAGAAAAAAAACAGCTTGGGCTGGGCCCCTCCCCTTGTTTCTACTTGCTTAAAGTTAGAGGTGATTTGGTTTCCAAGGGGAAGGCTAAGGGGCAGGGGATCCTGATCAGAATGGTTCTGATTTTCTGGCCAAGATTACTAGAGGCAGTGGAGGCCTATAAAGCAATTTACATTCCTTAATTGTTAGAGCAGGCAAGATCAGCCACACTTGAGGGCCAGCGGACTACTTTCTTGTTCCAGAGGAAGTAGTTGGGGAGGGCTAAAATAACTCTAAATCCACCTTATCATTAAAATGTCTGCCAATTGGGCTTGTCTTGCCTTTACCAGGGAAGATTCAAATGATGTATGTCAGGCCAAACAGAAGGAAGACACCCTAGGTTAAAAGACCCTGTCAGTCTTCACTCAGAGTCTTAGAAAACCATTAGAAAACCAGTCATTAAACAAAACCAAACAAATAAATGAACTTACAACACTTTATTAAACCTCCCCAAATGCTTCCTCACAACTAATTCTAACTGGGGCCATTTGTCCTAAACCTGAACTCAACCTTGGCCCTGAAGTTCTTGGGCTGCCCAAATGCACCGGTTGGCTTGAGGGACTTGAAGTATATTGCCTTGGTGACAAATAGCTAAGGGTATCTAAAAAATTAACAGAAGCAAATCTTTTCCCTACCTGCAGATCTAAGGAGACAGAAATCTTTTCACAGATTAAACCGTTTGAACATTGATGGCCACTGTAGTACTGACAACCCAAGTAAACGCCCATTTGCTCAAGTGTCTGAAGTAGGGAACCTCTTTCAAGGCTGCCTAGATAGTGGGAGAGACGCTGTCAATTCTAGTCTCTGGGAACCTTAACTGGTTTGTTGAAGGTGCATGACATTCTTCATTGAAAAGCAATTTCCTTAAGCCTAAGATTTTTGAAAAAGCTAAAGTCCCCTGCTGCATCCTGGGCCGTCTCTAGTTGTCTCGATCTATAGCTAGCCACTGGACCCATATGGCTCTGGAGGAGAAAGTGAAGCTAGTGACTTCGCACAACGCTCTCTCACTTAGTTCCGATTCACTTGCATGTTGTGGCATCACCTCCCTGATGTCATGGTTCTCTTCAAGAATGAAAGACAACCTTAAACCTGAGATCTGTCAAGTACTCTTTTCCCTTGCTTTGAGAGGTCTTCCCTTCTCAAAACAGTAGATGGAAACAGAGAGCAAGGTAGCTTTTAGCTCTTCGAACAACAGGTTTCTGCTTTCTCCAAGCAGCTTCCGTCACAGCTTCCCTCAGTCCCATTAGCTCCTTGCATAAGCAGCAAGACCCTTCTCTCTTGTCTGGTCTCAGCTTGACTCACATCAAAACAGCTATTATTAGCTTCTGTTTCCACTATGCTTCTTTCCTGCAGACTTCTCGATTCTGTTGGCTTCTCTAGGATGTTAACAGTTTCTGTAACCAACTATGTATGGTTTATGAAATGAATGATTTCATGTGTCAGTATTCTGGTTCTATTTTGGCACAAACCATTAATCAGCTCAGTCATAAGTCCTTATTGGATGTTAGAGTTTAGTATTACCTCTAGTCCAAAATTGATTTCTGAATCTTAGTTTGTCAATAGAACATCTTCCCATTAGTGATTAATCTTTGAAGATTACTGTAGACAAATACCATCCTAAGAATGCAGATAGTGTATAGTGCAAGGGGCCACTAAACCATACATAAGGAACCCTGTGGGTCACATATTGACTTAGAAAATCACCCATGTTCACATATTTCTTCTTCTATTATCACACCAATATATTAAAATCAGAAAGTAATTAGATACAATTAATATATAAAAATAGATGAATTTGACAATTTTTCAATATTTATGTGTATTCACAAATATTTATTGCATACATATATACAAATGAAGTAGAAATTGTCATTCAGTTATGATTTTTTGTGACTTTTTTGAGGCATTTTTGCCATTTCCTCCTCCAGCTTATTTTACAGATGAGGAAACTGAGGCAAACAGGGTTAAGCAACTTGCCCAGGGTCACACAGCTAGTAAGTGTCTGAGGTTGTATTTGAACCCAAGTCTTCCTGATTCTAGGCCTGGCATTCTATCCACAGCACCACCTAAGATGAAAAGAAAGATACAATATTGTGTTTTGATATTGAATAGATTAAAAATAATTATGACACATATCACTGCAAGAAGATTCAAAATTAATTTAACACTGTTTGTTAGAAATTTGGTATATTTTGCCAAAATTTTTTTGTTAATATCAGGTGTAAAGTTTTGTGATAATGCAGTTTTTAGCACAGAAGATAAATGCTCACTTGTTAATCTTGCCCTATGTGAAGTTTTAATAGACTTCAAGAGGGAAAATAATTACTCATAAAGTTATGTACTAGTGAACATTACTAAGATTCTTGCTGTAAATATGCACATTTCAATAAAATGACAAGAATAAAAATATGGAACACTAGCTTTATTATACTTATAGCGCTGTTACACCAAATTTCAATAAGTTCCATTTGAATGTTAATTTTGCTCTTTCAACATCAAAAGAAAATGGAGCACTGAATGGCAAAAAATTTTCCTTCAAATCACCTTTCAAATTAAAATAGTAAATTCCTGAATATATAAGGAATACTTGATGAAATTATAAGTCTCGGAGTAAAAATGAGTAAATATGCCTTCATCCTTTATTGCAGAGGTAGGGGACTATGGATATGTGAATATTGACTATACTACCAAACACAGTTCATGTATTAGTTGGTTTTGCTAAACTGCTTTTATTTTTTCCTCTTCAAAAAAATCTTTTAAACAACAAATGACTTGTTGGATAGAGGAAGATGGAGAGATATATTAAAAATGAATGTAAAGTAAAAATGAAAATGAATAAAGTAAAAATGAAAAGTACTGATAAAATTCTTTGGAAAAAGATACTTGAAATGTTGTTACAATGCATCTTTGTATTTCTTTAAAGGGCAAAATTAAGAGAACTTTAAAAAGAAACTGAAGAGCAAATGAACATCAAAATAGAGTAGCTGACCTAGCAGTAATGAGTGGTTCTCCTTTTTTTTTTTTTTTTACCTTTGATGAAAGTCAGGTTTTATAATAGTGAAATGGTGCAGTAGATATAGCACTGAACTTGAAGTGAGCAAGTTGTTTTTGTTGTTCAGTCGTATTCAACTCTTCATGACCCCATTTGGGCTTTTCTTGACAAAGATGCTGGAGTGATTTGCCATTTCCTTCTCCAGCTCCTTTTACATATGAGGAAGCTGAGGCAAACAGAGTTAACTGACCTGCCCAGAGTTACACAGCTAGTAAGTGTCTGAGGCCTAGTTGTTTCTAACTTTAAATTTTGTCTCTGATATTTAGGAGCTGTGTGATTCTGGGTAAGTCATTTAACTTCTTTTCAGTCTCCATTTCATGATCTATAAAATGGAGATAATAATAGCACCTACAATTGTAAGATTGTTATATCAAATGGGAAAATGAGATTGTGTGTGTATATATAGATATGCATATATATACATACGTATATATATGTGTGTGTGTGTGTGTGTATAATCTATGCGGGGAGGGGCACTAGGTGGCACAGTGGATAGAGAGCCAGGCCTGGAGTCAGCAAGATTCATCTTTCTGAGTTTAAATATGGACTTAGATACTTACTAGCTGTGTATCCCTGGGCAAGTCACTTAACTCTGTTTGCCTCAGTTTCATTGTCTGTAAAATGAAATGGAGAAGGAAATGGAAAACCATTCCAGTATCTTTGCCAAGAACACCCCCAGAAAAGGCTACAAAAAGTCAGACATGGCAGAAAAATTATAAAAAAACAAATAAATATGCATACATATACACCTATATATGTATATATACTTACAGTGCTTTGCCAACCTTAAACTGCTATGTGTTAACTATTATTATTACTGTTGCCTCTACATACCATATACCTAGATGTGTTCTTAAGGATTTGGCAGATCTTGGTTCCTAAATTGTAGGGAAGGTTCAACATAAAACTTATGTATTAGGTCTTTTAAAACACTATTGTTTATGGGAAATGAAGCCAACTATAATAAAGGACTTAAGTTATGGCTTCTTCAATCAAGTAGGATTTTATGCTCTGACTAAAACATGTCTTTATGAAGAGCATACAATGCCTACACTTTTGACACTCATTGGAAAAGAATCAACAATCCATTCTTTCAACTTCTAGACAAGAGAACTGCTTGAACGGAAGGCAGGCTACACAGATCTCACATACGTTTTCCAGCAAAATCCTGAAGTTTCTTCTGGACCAAATAATGATCAAGAAATACAAAGCGAAGCTACAGTAAGTGACGTCTTCACCCTTAAAATGAAAGAAAGATCAGCCTGAAGCCTGAGAGCAATAAGAAAGGGAGCCACCAGCAGAGTCAGCACCAAGACAGAATAGTCTCTGATCATGACCAGAGATGAACCAGAGACATTGCAAGGCTTTATGACTGTAAGCAGCAAGAGCAGTGGACTATCCTGGGAGAGCCCCAGAGTGGAGACCTTGGAAGAAGTGACAGCAGATAAAGACCACCATAGTGCTCCATCACTCTGACTGGAACATCCCAAGCCCAGGGCCTTTTGAGATACTAAACACTCTGTCCTGAGACACTAAAGGGTGCCCTGAAGATCCAACACCCTGAAACTCAAAGATGGAAGAGGGATGGAGTGAAGGCAGGAGGGGACTGGACAGAGTAACAATGCAGAAACCTGGGAGACCCTAAGAGAGATCCCCCCCAAAAAGCCCAGACACACACACATACATACATATATATTATATATGTGTGTGTGTGTGTGTGTGTGTGTGTGTGTGTGTGTGTGTCTGGGCTTTTAAATTATCATACATATGTATATATGTGTGTAGATAGACAGATAAATAGATATGATAGATATGATAGATAGATAGGTAGATAGATAGATAGATAGAATAGAGACAATCTCAGGAGGAAAAACAAAACATATGAAGTACCATGATAAATTTGAAGGGGAGATCATTTGGTGGGATTAGGATTGGGGGAAAGGAATGTCAGAGAAGGCTTCCTGTAAGACATGGCATCTGAATTAGCTCCTGAGGTGATGGACCTCAACAGGTGGAGATTGGAGCTATATTACAGGTATGAGGAATAGTATGATCCCTTTTCTCCTTTTACCTGCTATCTCTTTCCTCATTCTATCCCTACCCAGCTCAGACCTAACTCTCCATAGCCCTTTGTCTTTCCTTCTATTGTGCTATCTAGAGGCCCTGCTTTGCAGTTAAACTGCCCCTCATCTATAATTTCTTCATCCCATATGCCTTCTATCCTTTTGTGTTCATGGAAACCTGATTTTCTTTTGAAGGTACCTTACCTCTTGTCACCCTCTCTAAGTATGTCCCCATCTCTCACGCCCCCTGAGGAGTCCACAGGAGGAGTTGGCATAGTCCTTACTCTTTCCTCCCACTTCCAGACCATCCTCCTATGGCCATTCCTCAACAAGCTCTCTGCTAAAGTTTACACCAACCAACTTTTCTCACATCATCCATGTCTTTAGCACTCTCTTTGACTCCCATAGCTTCTTCCTTTTCATCTCAACCTCTTTCTTCATCTGTGGTGATTTCATCTAGGATGTCAATGATCCTATCAACACCCTCAACTCTCAGTTCAAAAGCTTCCTCGACCCCCATAGCTGGATCTATCAGCCATCACAGGTTATACTTCACCACCATCCCCAAACTCTTCCAGTTTCAAGATCCTGAACTCTGAAATCTGCTCTCTGATCCCTAATTCCTGTCCTGCTACCTCCCCATGGTTTTGTTTCTGTTAAACCAGTCCCTAAATCCCTCCCTATTCTCTCACTTTCTCCAGCCATTCTTATCTCACTTGGTTTCCTTCCAACCATCTGGGTTTGGTAGTTAACTAATGAAACAAAGTTCTCCATCCTTGAACCTTAGTCCTCTAGCTTTGAAAGTCCCTCTGTTCCACAGCATGGAGTAACCTCCCACCATCTGCTTCTCCCCTCCCCTTCACTTTCCACAGAGTGCTACAGGAGGAAGTTGCAAAATCAAGCAAACCAAGCCTACTACGAATTTGTGTTCTCTGACTTTAACTTGATCTTCAATTCTACATAGCAATCTTTTACCCATCTTATTAACAATCACCATCCCTGCAAGAGCTATTTTATAGCAATCATTCTACATTTTCCCCTCTCTTCTGGAATTTATACCTCCCCTCAGCCTTCCATGGTCCCTATATTTATCTAGCATTTCCTAAAGAGATTTTGAATGGTATCCATTTTATTTTTTATTTAGAGAAATAAGAATGCTAAGTTTCAAAGAGGAAGCTGCACAAAGAATGTGCTCGAGGAAGGGATACTATTTTAAGTGCTTGAACAACAAGGTTTCTAGAACATTGCATTTGATGTTTGTGTAAAAGTGTCTGGACTTTTTCTTTTTAAATCATGTTTTCAAAGAGTCTAATACTCTTAAATTATCTCTCCTTGATCTGTTTTCTGGGCTAGTTGTTTTTGGTATCATATAGCTTAGATTTTTCTTCTATTTTTTCCTCCAATTTTAAAAAATTTATTCTAATAGTTCTTGCTGTGTCAGAGAGCATTTTTGTTTTTTAAATTTCTCTTTAGTCTATTTAATCTGTTCTAGTTTTCAGGGTGTTCATTTCTTTGTTAAGCCTTCCTACTTTCAAACTATTCTTGAAATTCTTTCTTTCAGAGTTTTTATTTCATTTTATCTCTTGTATCATTTCTTCTAGATAGTCATGTCACCCTTGTGGAAAAAAAAAATCTGTTTTTCCTTTTCAAGTCTCTGCTTGCAGTTGTTACAGTTACTCCTTTTTGTGGGGAATCTCTAAATTTCCAATAATTTGTTTTGTGTTAGTCAATGTTTGATTTATTCATTTCTTCAACTTTAGTTCCTTTTTTGGGGCTTGGTGCCAGGACCAAGCCCCATTCTCTGCTCCTCTTTTGGATGGTGCAATGACTCCCCTCCTCTCCCACACACACCTAGGAAAAGGGAATTCTACAGTGGGAATAGGTACCATCAAGTCATAGGTATAATGGAGATGTGAAAAGATCAAAATGACCTTTGAAGAACAAAATTGAACTCAGCGAGCGTTCTCTGAGGGGAATCACACAGCCTATGATACTTGGAGAAAAGGAATTTGGGTGGTACTGAGACTGGTAGAAGCATCAGGATCTTTGAAGAATGAGAGAGACTTCAGAAGAGTTAAGTCATATTTAGAGAGGCTTCTTTAAAGAGGATAGATTGTTGAATGATCCCTGAAGTGGGAAGGAAATATCAAAATGGGCAACTTTGGACCCATAGTGGACCCATTTGTGCTCTATAAAAAAAATTGTTTAGTCACATCTGACTCTTCATGACCCCATTTGGGGTTTCCTTCACAAAGATACTGGAGGGATTTGCCATTTCCTTTTCTAGCTCATTTTACAGATGAGGAAACTAAGGCAAAAACAGGGTTAAGTGACTTGCCCAGGGTCACCCAGCTAGTAGGTGTCTGAGGCTAGATTAGAACTCAGGCCCTCCTGACCTGAGGCCCTTGTTCTATCCACTGTACCGCCTAGCTGTCCTGTTCTCTATAGGCACAGAGTAATAATTTATTTTCAAGCAAAAATAAAACGAAAAAAATATTTTCAAAGTATAGGTTGCACTATTCACTTGCCATCCCTGTCACCAAGTATGATGTGTAAAAACTGCGTGCAGTCTAGCACCACAGAATCATAGGATCCCAAATGCAGAGCCAGAACGGATTTCAGAGGCCATGGAGTCTAGCCTCTTCATTTTATAAGTGAAGAAACTGAGGCCCAGGGAAGGCAAGTGACTAGATCAAGATCACGAAGTTAGAATGTGTCAGAGACATTATTTTTCAATGCATTTTATATAGATATTTGTGTATTTTATGTTACTATATATTTACTTATGTATTTTATATTTACGTATTTTATATTATGTATTTTGTTTTTATGTATTTATGTATTTTATATTACTGTATATCTGTATCATATGAAGGAATTTTTCAAAAGCATACTAAACATACTAAATATTATATGTAATATTAAATATACTAAATACTAACTAAATTATATATAATATATTTAAGTATAAATGAAATATAAAATAATAAATATATTAAATATATTATACTAAAGTACTCTGCTAAACCCTGAGGAAACAAATAGAAAAGCAAGAAAGAGCCTGCTCTAGAAGACCCTCACTTTCCAATGGTGGAGATAACACATAGGAGGTTTCATTTTCAAGTCAAACAGAAGGGCTCAGTGGTTCTTAGGGAAAGCAGATGGTAATGTGTCTTCATTAGTGACATTTCCATTCTTAAAACCACAACTGTTGAACCATCTGATGGTGCCAAGGACTTTGCTCATGAGAACTTTGTTTTCTGATTCTTCTTGGCTGTGGCTGCAAAAGACGCAGGGGCTACAGTACTACAGAGCCACTTATCCAATCTTATCTCCCTTCATACCGGAGAAGAATTCTGAATTATTATGGTATTAAAAGATAAAATATGTAAATATTACACAATACTGCACATATATTTTATGTATTTCTGAGTTTCTAAACGTTTTCTGTGTTGTCTGCTGGCCTGCACATATCATCTGTGGCTTCTGCAAACCTGCCCAAAAATTCCCATTTAATTTCTTATGTCAATCTGCAATATATCAAAACCATGATGGGGAAAGTCATGATGTGGAAAGAATTACTGTAATCTTTATTTTAGGCACATATTGTTGTCAAAAAAAAGTTGCAATGGACTGGGGAGACATTGATCTTCAAAGGGCTTTTGAGCCCAGGGTGCTGGGCTACCTCTACCTGAGTCTCAGGGGAGCTGGTGGTTGAGGTAGTAGCTAGTGTATGGATCCACCTAGTATACATTGCCTCCTGACTCTCCCTCACCTTGCTCGTTTAGTGAGCCTGCCTATTACTGGCAATTTGTTGGCAGTTGCTGTTGGTGGTGGCAGGGATAGCAGGCTGCTTCTTGATAGTTGCTTCCTTGGATGATGGCTATAGACACTAGGTTGGAAGCATCTGTCTGAATCTGCATCTCTGTATGTATTTATATCTATGTCTATATAGTCTATTTATACTTTGTCATTTCTACCTTTACAACATTGCTTCATTCACCCAGCTGCTACCCTGGCCCCTTATCACCTCACACCTAGACTGTTGCAATAGGCTATTGTTTGTTTTCTCTGTCTCAAATCTCTTCCTATGCCTATCCATTTTCTACTTTGCTGCCAAAATGATCTTAAAGTGCAGGTTTGACCATGGGACACACATGCCACCCCCATTCTCATCCCCCTACCCAATAAGTTACAGTGGTTCCCTATTCCTTCTAGAATCAAACATAAAATCTTCTGATTTTTTAAAAAAATCTTTCAGTTCCAAATTCTTTCCCTCCCTCCAGTCCCTTTCCCTACCCATTGAGAAGACAGGAAATATGATATCCATTATACATATACGAAATATTTCTGAATTAGCCATGTTTCTAAAAAAAGCAAGAAAAATAAAGGGAAACGTATGATTCCTTCTACACTCAGTTCTCTATCTCGAGGTGAATAGCATTTCACATCATGAATGCTTTGGAGTTGAGGTAGAACACTGTATCGATCAATTATTAAGTCTTTTACAGTTGATTATCTTTACAATATTGCTGTTACTATGTACATTGTTCTCCTGGCTCTTCTCATTTCACTTTGTATCAGTTCAGGTTTTTCTGAAACCATCTCCTTCATTATTTCTTACAGCACAACAGTATTCCATCACATTCATATGCCACACCTTGTGCAGTCATTCTCTAATCTGGGCATGCCCGCTGGGCATCCTCTCTGTTTCCAATTATTTGCTATGACAAAAAAGTGCTGCTGTAAATGTTTTTTGCATATAGGCCCTCTTCCTGTGCTCTCTTTGGGGTATAGACCTAGGAGTGGCAATGCTGGGTCAAAGTGTAGGCACAGTTTTGTAGTCCTTTGGGCATTGTTTTAAATCGTACTCCAAAGTATTTGGACTAGTTCACAGCTCTACTAGCAGTGCATTAGTGTACCTATCTTTCTACATGCCCTCCAGTTTTGTCATTTTCCTTTCCTGTCATCTTAGCCAATCTGACACATGTGAGGTGGTACCTCAGAGTTCTTATAACTTGAATTTCTAAAACTATTAATGATTTAGAGCATTCTTTTCATATGCCCGTTGATAACTTTCCTCTAAAAACTGACTGTTATGTCCTTTGACTATTTATCAACTAATAGGAGTGTTTGATTTTTAAAGACCTTCACAATGTGGTTTCTTCTTTTACTTCACTTTACTATCCTTCACATACTATAATGATCGAGAAACACTGGACCCCTCCCTCTCTCTCTTCCTCCCTCTCTCCCTCCTTCTCCTCTCTCTCTCTCTCTCTCTCTCTCTCTCTCTCTCTCTCTCTCTTACTTTCTCTCTCTCTCTCTCTTCCTTCTCCTCCTCATCCTCCCTTCTTTTCTTTCTCTCTGTCTCCTCCTTCTCTCTGTCTCTATCTTTCATTATACATAAAAAAGAAATTTATCACACTTGATCTGGGTTCAACTCCTGCTTCTGAGAGATACTAGATACATCATTGACAAACGATTTAATTTTTCAGTGCCCCCTGGTAACACTCAAAGATTGTTGCCCAGCAGTTGCCAATCTAGATGCATAAAGAAAATTCCTCACTGGGAACTCCTATAGTTTATATTAAGGGGAGGTTTATATTTGTACAAACTGGTTAGACCAAAATGATAAAGGTTGGAATGTGGACTAGGAGAAGGGAGGGCATTTCTTAAAGTTTATATTAATGTAAGACCTGGGGTACCATCTTCTATTGTTGTGTACCCCTAGAAAAACTATTCCAGGTTTTAGGTACTTGGTGTGGGTGGGGGTGGAGGAGAGGAGGAGAGAGTTAGTGTCTATCCAAAACCATAACTAACATTAAACCCTCACTGATATTTTTACTTTTACCAGCCAGTGACAGAATGCAACAGTTCAAAACAAAAGACATTTCATTACCATGGCAAATACAATGATGAGAAAAGATTCCCTTATGCTCACATGACTACACTCCTCCATAGCCAACAGCAGTAAAAAGATGAACAAGAATGACCAGGGAACACCCAAGGAAAGAACAACATAGAGGGCATAGGTAAGGGTATATGACAGAAATCCATATGGTTTAGAGCACAAGTGTGAAGGATATATATGAGTGGCCAGTGAAACTCTTACTTCCAACACTATAAGATTGCTAGTGTTCCCTCCTGTGAATTGGACTTCTGCTCCCTTATAGTACATGTCTCTGCTATTTTCCATTGGTCACCAAGCTTCCCTCTTCTATCACCTTCTGGGATCTCCTATACTCTTGGTCTTTATTTACTAAAATACAGTGAATAGAAAGTCTTTCCCTGAAAGATCAAGATATCAACTTTTAGTTTCACCTTTAGAGTAGCCTATGAGCTACCCCAATTAGCCAAAAGCAATAATAATATTTTTTGACTGCCTTGGCAAGATTCAAAGTCCATGGTACTAGACAATTCTATGAATTAGGGTTTGAAAATTGCTTGTAATTCCCGTTTAACACAAATAGAGGTTAGCTTTTGCAATGGAGGTCCTACCCCCAAACCATTTCAGAACTTTTGCCAAGAAAAGAAATGAGGAGAAAAGAATAGAACCCCACAGGAATTATGTGAAGGCTGTGATTGTAAGGCCCCATATTATTCCCAAGATGCTCTTTGACATACAAATGAAGTTAAGCTTGGGACAAAAGCATAGAGGCAAATCCATTGCCTTCCCTTCTCCTGGTCCATATTTTAATCTTTATTATGTTTTTCTGCCAGCAACAACAAAACTACTCCCTGACTTTTACACTGTATTTTGGTCAGTACAGGACCTCACAGCAAACCTAAATTAAGAATGATGTCTTGTATTATTCTTGGTATGTTCTTCCTCTTTTCACCCTTGGGAGGAACCTCTGTTTGCAGAAGTGATATTGGTACTGAAGGGTATGTACCCTTTGCTACTTCTGCTACTCTTTTTTTTTTTTTTGGCCTTATGACAGCTCCCTCTTTCTCTGACAAAGGCTGACCACACATCCACTTCCTGAACCATATAGGTCAAAAAGAGCTAGGTGATAAATACTATGAACAGATCATGAAGCCAAGAAAGGCCTGACCATCCTGGCAAGAACTTCAATACCTTCATCAATATAAAGATTCCAGTATTAAGGCCATGTGCAGAGATGGGGGTGGGAACTCTTACAATAAGGGGCTGCAGATAAGCAGCTGTCTCTTTCCCAGAGCTAGCACAAAAGAGGGTCCAAGAGCCACTCCTCATGAATATGCAAGGGCCTCTCATGCTTTATTTGCATTTTCAGTTCCAGACCAGCACTACATAACAATTGGCATATATGGCAATCGAGGGATGACTTTGCTTTTATGCTAAGCAACATAAGGGAAAACTCTTTCTATGCCTCTTACTAAGTCTTGCCCTTCAGCCTTTTGCCCATTGTTTCTCCCCTGTTTGACTCAAAAGCTGAGTTTCTGGGCTTAAAACCACCTCTGGCCCTGTGAGGAGAAGATTGTATGTGTGTGTATGTGGGGGCCCCACCCACACCAAGTACCTAAAACCTTGGGGGGTCAGTTCTAGAAACTGCCCTTCCTGGGGTGGTTGGAGGGGTAGAGAGGGTAAAGCCAAGAGGGCAGAAAAAAGGCAGGGACTTGCCTGAGCTCTCCCCCAAACCCCTCCAAACAACTTTAAATAATGCCTCAAAACAATTTCTAGAGTTACAGAACCCACAGAAACAATTTTCCAGCCCAAGACAACTTAGATGGTCAGCGAGAAAGGTTCATTGCACCAGGGTGAGAATGGGGCACAGTCCAGTGTTGGCCACACCCCAGCAAACCAGGAGCAAGCCTTGGGGGCAACTGAATAAGTGGCAACAGTGGAAATTTCCAGACCTCTCAGTCCACAGATGGTAGGGGAGGAGCAGAAACCTGGTCAGAAAGAGATTACAGGTTTCCCTTTGCTGGCACTGGGAGCAGGACTCTGTTACATTGTCCATACATGGATCTGGGTCACAGTCCCTGGGTGAGGAGTAGCACTAGCACAACAGAGCTTGCAGCCACAGGGGACCTGGGACCCTGGTCACAACTCTAGGGTGGAAAAGAGTGCTTGTGGTCACTCACAGACCAGTGCACAGGCCAGGAGAGTAGTAAACACACCTCTGCCTAGATCACAACTCTCCTTAGAACCAAAAACTTACAGATCCTCAGAATTATCTCTGAAAATAGCTGCACAACAACCCTGAAGCCTGGGACACTGTCTCTTCTACTCTAGAAGCAAAGTCCCTCTTCAGCATAAAGTTAAATGTAAATAGGGTGCAAAAATGAGCAAAGAGCAGAAAAAGAACCTGACCATAGCAAGTTACTGTGGTGACAGGGAAGATCAAAACACAAACTCAAAAACAGACAAGAAAGTCAAAATTCCTACATCCAAATCCTCAAAAACACATATGAATTGGTCTCAGGCAATGGAAAAGTTCAAAAAGGACTTTATAAATCAAATGAGAGATGCAGAGGAAAAATTGAGAGAAGAAATGAGAGTGATGCAAGAAAATCATGTAAAGGAGGTACCAAAAAAAAAATACTGAAGAAAATAACATCTTAAAAAACAGAATAAGCCAAATGGTAAAAAGACACAAAAATCCAACGAAGAAGAGAATACTTTGAAAAGCAGAATTGGCCAAAATAGAAAAAGATAAGGAAAAATTCACTGAAGAGAAGAACTTCTTAAAAAGCAGAACTGGCCAAATGGAGAAAGAGGTATAAAAAATTCACTGACGAAAAGAATTCCTTAAAAGATAGAGTTGGCCAAATGGAAAAGTAGGTACAAATGCTCAGTAAAGAAAATAATTCCTTAAAAAATAGAATTGGGCAAGTGGAAGTTAATGACTTTATGAGATATCAAGAAACAATAAAATAAATCAAAAAGATGAAAAAATAGAAAAAAAATGTGAGATATCTTATTGGAAAAATAACTGCCTATAAAACAGACCAAAGAAAGATAATTTAAGAATTATTGAAATACCTGAAAGCCATGATGAGAGAGTGAAAAGAGAGAGAGAGAGACACAGAGAGAGAGAGCGCACGCCTAAATATCATCTTTCAAGAAATTGTCAAGGAAATCTGTCCTAATATCCTAGAAGCAGAGGGCGAAATAGAAATTGAAAGAATCCACTGATCACCTCCTGCTTTCAGATGCCAATCAAATGTTGTGGAGCCACAGTCAGGACAACACAATATTTAGTAGTTTCTACATAAAAGGATTAGAGGGCTTGGAATGTGATATTAGAGGGCAAAGGAGCTAACATTACAACCAAGAATCACCTACCCAACAAAACTGAGTATAATCTTTCAGGAGGAAAAATGGATATTCAATGAAATAGAGAAATTTCAAACATTCTTGATGAAAAGACCAGAGCTGAATAGAAAATTTGACTTTCAAATACAAAAGTCAAGAGAAGCATAAAAGGCAAACAGGAAAGAGAAATCATAAGGGATTTGATAAGGTTAAACTGTTTACATTCCTACGTGGAAAGGCAATACTTATGAGTCCTAAAATATTCTCATTATTAGGGCATTTAGAAGGAGTGTATATAGACGGAAGGCAAAAGTGTGAGTTGAATATGATGGAATGATTATCTAAAAAAAATAAAATTAACGGGTGAGAAAAAGGAATTCACTGGGAGAAAGGGAAAGGGAGACATAGAATGGGGTAAATTATCTGACATAAAAGAGGTGCAAAAGATTTTTTACAGTGGAGGGGAAGACACAGGATGTGGAGGGGAATGTGTAAACCTTACTCTCATAGGAAGTGGCTCAAAGAGGAATAGCATACAGGAAAGTAGGAAAGGAATAGAATAAGAGCAAGGGAGTGGGGCTTACAGAAGGGAAAATGGATTCGATGAGGCGAAAGTAAGAATCAAAACACTTTTGAGAAATGGATAGGGTGAAAGGAGAGAGAGTAAGAGAAACAGGTGGAAATAGGATAGAGAGAAATACACAGTAATTATGATTGTGAAAAAAAGTTTACAACAAGTTTCTCTAAGACTTCATTTCTCAAATATATAGAGTACTGAGTCAAATTTATAATAATAAGAGCCATTTCTCATTTGATAGTCAAAGGATACAGTCAATTTTCAGACAGCATAATCAGATCTGTCTATAATCATATGAAAAAATGCTCTAAATCACTATTGATTAGAGAAATACAAATTAAAACAACTCTGAGATAGCATCCCACAGCCATCAGAGTGGCTAAAGTGACAGAAAAGGGAAAATGACAAACGTGACAGGGGATGTGAAAAAATTGGGAAATTAATCCGTTGTTGGTGAAGTAGTATATTGATTCAACTATTCTGTAGAGCAGTTTGGAACTATGCCCAAAGCGCTATTAAACTATCTGTGAGCCCTTGACAAGCAATAGCATTACTAGATCTGTGCCCTAAAGAGATGAAAAAGAAAGGAAAAGGATTTATATGTACAAAAATATTTATAATAGATCTTTTAGTGGGCCCAATGAATTGGAAATTGAGGGGATGACCCCACTGAAGGGATCGCTGAACAAGTTGTATACATGATTGAGATGAAGTACTTTTGGGCTATAAGAAATGACATGCTGTCACTTAACTCCAATTACCCCGCCTTCTCACCTCAAACAAAAACAAAAACAAAAACAAGAAATGACAAGCAGGATGTTCTCAGAAAAACCTGAAAAGACTTATACAAACTGATGCAAAGTGAAATGAGCAGAATGGGGGGAACATTGTATACAGTAACAGCAATATTGTATGATGGTCAACTATGAAAGACCTAGCTATTCTTAGCAATACGATGATCCAAGATGATTCCGAAAGACATAATGAAAAATGTTATCCATCTCCAGAGAGAGAACTGATCGAGTCTAAATGCAAATTGAAGCATACTTTTTCTTAATTTTTTTTGTTTGTCTTTTCTTTCACAACATGACTAACATGGAAATGTTTTCCATGACTGCACATATATAATCTATATCAAATTGTTTGCCTTCTCAATGTGGGGGGAAGACAAGGAGTGAAGGAAAGAATTTGAAACTATCTTTTTAAAAAAACAATGAATGTTAAAAATGTTTTTTTTATGTAATTGGGGGAAAATAAAATATTAAATTGTAAAAAGAAACTGGCCTTCCAGATGCTTGGCTGAGCAGAGTGTTTTTCCTTATCACTGAATAAAACCCAACAATGCAAAGCAAAGAAGGTAAGCATACGTACTGTGTGGGGTGGAGGGTGGTGGTGGTGGTAAGAAGGCAAAAGAAGTGGACCTGAGTTAGCCATCAGTAGACACCATACCACCAGAGACTCTAGATGATCAATGATATGCTGAATTCCATCCCAAGTGCCAGTGGTTCATCATTTCCCTGTTTGGTATCTCAGTTTTATGATCTATTAAATTTGGCGGTAATTAAGGCATTGATGGAGCCTTGGAAACAGTCTCCTATACAGATGAAATCATAGATTTGGATCTTTTTTTAAGGCTTTTTGCCCAGGATAGTACTGTTAGAAATTTACTTACATTGTCTAGGAATAAACAAGACTCATTGGGAAGCCAGGAACATTTTAATTATAATTTACATTCATTCCCCCTGAATAAATGGGTACCTCTCCTGAACAGAGATGGATGCCATCCTTTAACAGACCCTTGCCTTGAATCTCCTGCCAGGCTCTTCATTGGCCAGATACAACCCCCTGACTGCCTAGGTCATGCCCTTCTTAAATGGCTCGTTTAATCATGCGTACAAGCCTCTGACCTTTTACCTGATCGACCTGAGGCCTGGTTTCTGCTAAAGCTGGGGTGGGGGAGGGAGAGAAGGATACCTTCAATTCTGTGGAAATAAAACTCCTCCCCCCATTTCTTACAGTACTAAGTAACTCTTGTTTTTACAGATGAATCTTGGATCAAAGAACACATCAGAAGCTGTGGTGAAATGACTTTGCCCGGTTGCTAAGACTGTTCTGATTACAAGATAAGCTCATGTATTGTTGTTTGCTATTATGATAAAGCAAAACAAAGGTGTGGTCTTAGAATTCTACCTCCTCTGAGTATGGCACAAATAAGGGCAAGGACTTGTCCTCTTGAAGTGGGAAAGTTAGATGACAACAAGGGAAATATATGTCCAATTTTTATCATTAAATTTTAAATTATTCATTATTCATCATAAAATAAACATTGAACCAACTCAACTTGTTCTGCAACTATTTACTTTTAAATGAATTTCAGCATACATAATGTCCTCATTTTTTAGCCACTCCCTATAAGTCCCATATATATCAGGACTCTTCCTTTCTCCATTTATTCTCATTTATTTTTACATATGGTTACAATTAGAAAGGCACCATGGAAAAGTGAATAGAGCTTTGGATTTGGATGTAGGAATCAAGGAAGCAAGCATTAATTGAATACTTATTACATGTCAGGCAAAGTGCTAAGGTCTGGGGATAAAAAGCAAAAATCAACCAAAAGTGAAAAAGTTCCTACCCTCAAGGAGCTTACTTTCAAATGGGTCAGATTATAGGAATATAAGTGTAAACCAAGTCTTTGAAGTTGGAAGCAGAGGCACCCCAAGTGAATGCAGAACCCAAATTGCCTAAAGAGACAATGAAGACCCCAAATTTAACTCAAGAGATGAGAACTCTCTTTTCTCAAGCTCTTGCCAACTCCAGCTTGCCCCTCACACAGGGATAAGGCATTAATCTCCACCAATATGGAGATAGTTCCATGCCAACGGGCAGACTGGAAGTATATGGATTCCAGTTGTCCATTCTAAAATGAATTTGTTGTTGCAGAAAGTAAATCTGTAAATACAAGTGAACACACTTAAAATGGATTTGATCTTTAAAGGGTGGCAGGCAGCTCCCTTAATTAAGGTCATTATATTTGAATTATATCTTAAAGTGAAGAGGGTAAGATTTTTATTTTTTTGGCTTCCAAACTTATAGAGGCTCTACTAGGAAGGAAAACTATATACTTATGTACCTGAGTCAGGAAGATTGGGGTTCAATACCTACCTACCTCAGAAACATCTTAACTTACATGACCATGGACAAGTTACTTAACTTTTTCTGGAAGCTGCTCAGGTTGAATCTAGCACAACCTCTTTCCATGTTCCAGGCAATTCAAGGACTACAAATTACAGCTGAATTGCTAATCGACTTTGGCAGAGGGAGTTCCTGAATTTCAGTGTTCTCACTCCAATTGAATTAGAAATCCAGACTGTAACAGTGACAACAAAAAGCTCCCTTTTTTTGTTTTTTTGAAAGGCAGCAGGAATTAAATCTTTGATTTCACTGGAGTGAGGAGCTCCCAATGAGGAAATTTTCTCTACCAATACAGCACCTGCTCCGAAATCTATAGTTCTAAAAAGTCACTTGGGACATTGAGAGATTAAATAGCTCGCCCAGAGTATTAGAAGCAAGACTTTAACCTGAGTCTTTTTGACTCAACTCTATATCTACTACTCTATAGCACTATGGCTGATATCAACATATATGCCCGATAGGACATAAAGTTTGCCCTATCATACCATTAGACCATATACTAGGTGAAATTTATAACCCGTTTCTGTTCAATGCAAGAAACTGACAAGCCTAAGGACTGAAAGAGGATCAGGGGGAATAGTTTAATTATCATCTATTGAAGCATTTAAATTTTATTTCCATATTAGTGGATATAAACAACATCCTTTATTTTAAGCCTTTCTATACTTATAACATGTTATTAAACCCATTCTACTTTTGGTTGAGTAATATAAGGTCCCATTCTTTATATCAAAGAGAAAGAAATTGAGTCCTATGTTCCTCTGTGCCAAAAAGTGATGAGAAATTCCCTCATAGAGCTTCCTTTAGCAGATGCCTTATCAATAGCCAGGACCTTGGTTAGCTCTAATGGCTTCATGCAGTTTAGCCTGGTATCTCTGTAATTCAGACTTTTGCTGGTGATTGCACAAGTTGAAACTTGAACAAACTGTCTATTCTAATTTATGTCTTACCCCAACAACATGCAGCCAGGAATCACTACTGCCTCTGCTCCGAATACCATGGGGTTTCCCTTTGTCTTGTTTAGAAGGTAAGTTAACTTAGGACTTATCATGGCACCTGTGTCTTCTATGACAAACTTCTTCCATTCTATGATGCTTCAAGCAGTGACTCCTCAGCAGGATTAATACCATCATGTGTATTCCTTATGTCTGCTTTAGTTCAAATCACTTCTCAAAACTCTGCAATCTACTGTCACTGATGAGTAATGCTGGGTCTTTTTGGTACTTGTTTCAAACTTCAGTGAAGTCATCCTCCTTTTGTGAGAACAGCTGCTTATTCTCTAGCTCTCCAATTAGTGTGGAGCCCCCTTGAAGATACTGATCTCAATATTGACATAGTCAGCCTTCCTACAGTACAGAGCTCCAGACACTGGAACTAGTCAATGAAAAACTGCTGATTGGCAGACTTGTTCCCATCTTCATTAACACTGGTATGGGTGATCTAAAAGCCCTGTTGGCAGATTTATCTGGCATTGCTTTCTTTGCATGGGACAATATCCTATCCCAGTGTTCTCCTGGAGCTTTTCTGATATTCCTTCTGATCAGGGGCTCTTAACCTGAGGCCTGTAAACTTACTTTTTAAAAATATCTTGATAACTAATTTGATATAAGTGGTTTCTTTTATAATCCTATGCATATCATTTCTTGGAATAATGTTTTTAATTATTCCAAGAAGAAATCCATGAGATCCATGAGATTGTCACAAAGATTAATGATAATAGTCAATAGGCAACAGCTTAGGTTTCTATAGCTGTTTAAGACTGGCAAAACACTTCATAAATATTATTTTATTTTGTCCTCATAATAACATAAGAAGGTAGGTGTTATTATTATTTCCATTTTATAGATGGGGAAACTGAGGTAGACAGAAGTCAAGTGACTTGCCCAGGGTCACATAGCTAGTAAGTATTTTAATTCAGATTTGAACTCAGGTCTTGCCCACTCTGGATCTAGTACTTAATCCCAGTGCCACCTAGCTACATAAACAAAAATTTTATTTTTACTAAGGCCTTGGTCATGTATTTTCTCTTAAGTAATATAATTTCCTCAGAAAATAGAGAGTAAAACTTGCTTTAGACAATAAAGTCAGAATGCATCCTCAATGAAATAATTGTCCTCATTTAATTATTATAAATAAATTCATGTTGATATTTTACACTTCATAATATTATAGCTTTGCAAGAGAGGCTTAATGTCCAATTACTAGCCAATAAAAGTTTTTATATCCAGTGAATCAGAGATTTATGTTTTTTTTTCTCCCAACTACTACAGCTACTGCAAGAGTACTCTTACTAAGGCCTTTATCATGTATTTTCTCTTCAGTAGAATTGCATTTCCTCAGAAAATAAATATTAAGCTTCTATCATGTGCAATGGGACATAGCATAGTATACTGATAGAAAGTTGATCTTAGATTCAGAAAGACCTTGGGTTCAACTGCTTTCTCTGATAATTACTTGCTATGGGACCCTTGGTCACTCATTTGACCTCTTGCTGTCCCAGGCAATTCTCTAAGACCCTAAGTACCAGATCAGGTTCTGATCTGCATCTGTAAAGTGTGAGAGAAATTGTGATTATTAGTAACCAATGATTTGTAGAGATCCAGAGTTCCCCCTTTTTCTATAGTCCTCATTTCAAGATGCAGTCTCTTGAAGAACCTTAGTGATAATGAGATATTGAATTAACTCTTCTCAGTCTGGTCAGACCCCACCCAACCTTACAAGAAATTTAATCTAAAGTGAGGAAGCCCATCATGTTTTATTCTGGTTTGGGTGAGGAGATTGCCCAAAGCAGAGGGTAGCCTGAGTGTAGAGATAGTCTCTTTGTACAAGAGTGACATGATGTCACTCTCTCAGCCCCTCATGGGAATGAGCCCACTTCTCATTGTAGTAGTCATTCTCCCAATTAGTTGTTAACCAATCAGAGTTGATTGTCACCCTCAGGAATATTCACTCTTCCAAGGACATATAAACTGTAAGCCCACTGCCATGAGGGATCTTTGGCATTAAAGCATGCTGCTGACCTCTTTAATTGATAAAATGGTAGCATTATTAATAAAATGACTAATCACCCAGAAATTATGTCTCTTGAACTTTTTAAATGTCACAAGTGAGTTTTTTCACCTGGAATTTCCTGTATTAATAAAATCACTATTCTAGTCCAGAAGAATAAATATACAATGAATTATTCTAGTTTCTGAGAATGATGAAGGTAAACAGGAAAAGGGCCTTGCTGTCAAGGAGTTTATAGTCTGATAAAGTTATTATTCATTATTGAGCCACTAGTCTTAAATATGGCAAAAGGTACTAGTGCCACAGGTGAGAGGGTGCATATGAATGTGAAGTATAGTACGTACTTTGTATCTACATAATGTTCAATTTTGTCTAGCTTGTGTGATGACTTCCATAAATATCCTGAATTCAGGAGGCCACTGTTCCCATATCAGAGGCCAGTTTGTCATAGTCCTAAGTATCTTCTCTCCTTCAATCTCTGAAAAGTGTCTATTCTCCTTTTACCTTTATCCTGCTTGCGTAATAGGCAAAGTCCTATGATTACCAAAGAAGAAGCAAACCTGTCTGGTTTCCTAGTTCTTAATGCCAGTTTCAAGGCATAGATATCATCCCTTTATATTCAACTCACCCTGTGCCCTCTGTCTATATATGTATATTCCCTTCAGCTACCCTAATATTGAGGTCTCATGAATTACACACATCATCTTTCCATGTAGGAATGTAAACAAAACAGTTCAACTTTAGTAAGTCCATTATGATTTCTCTTTCTTGTTTGCCTTTTCATGCTTCTCTTTATTCTTGTATTTGAAAGTCAAGTTTTCTATTCAGCTCTGGTCTTTTCACTAAGAAAGCTTGAAAGGCCACTATTTCATCCAAAATGCATATTTTGCTTTGGAGCATTATACTCAGTTTTTCTGGGTTGGTGATTCTTGGTTTTAATCCTAGCTCCTTTGACCTTTGGAATATCATATTCCAAGCCCTTCAATCCCTTAATGTTGAAGCTGCTAGATCTTGTGTTATCCTGATTGTGTTTCCACAATACTCAAATTGTTTCTTTCTGGCTGCTTGCAATATTTTCTCCTTGATCTGGGAGCTCTGGAATTTGGCAACAATATTCCTAGGAGTTTTCTTTTTGGAATCTTTTTCAGGAGGTGATCTGTAGATTCTTTCAATTTCTATTTTACCCTCTGGCTGTAGAATATCAGGGCAGGTCTCCTTGATAATTCCTTGAAATATGCTTTCTAGGCTCTTTTTTTGATCATGGCTTTCAGGTAGCCCAATAAACTCATCCATAGGATGAGAGGGGAATATATTGAGAGAGGGAGAAAGGGAGAGATAGAATGGGGTAAATTATCTCTCATGAAAGTGGCAAGAAAAAGCAGTTCTGTTGGAAGGGAAGAGGGAGCAGGAGAGGGGGAATGAGTGAATCTTGTTCTCATTGAAACTAACCTGAGGAGGGAATAACATTCACACTCAAATGGATATCTTACCCCACAGGAAAGAAGGAGGAAGGAGATAAAAAAAAGGGGAGACAATAGAAGGGAGGGCAGATGGGGGAAGAAGTAATCAAAAACAAACACTTTTGAAAATGGGCAGGGTCAAGGGAGAAAATTAAATAAAGGGAGACAGGATAGGAGGGAAGGAGATATAGTTAGTCTTTCACAACATGACTATTTAGGGGAGTGTTTTGCATAATGATACATGTGTGGCCTGTGTTGAACTTCTTGCCTTCTTAGGGAGAGTGAGTGGGGAGGGAGGGAGGAGGGGAGATAATTTGGAACTCAAAGTTTTAAAAGCAGATGCTCAAAAAAAAAAAGGTTGTTTTTGCATGCAATGGGGAAATAAGATATACAGGCAATGGGGCATAGAAATCTATGTTGCCCTACAAGAAAGTAAGGGGAAAAGGGATGGGGGGAGAGGGGAAAGGTGGTGATAGAAGGGAAGGCTGACTGGGGAGCAGGGAAATCAGAATATGTGCCATCTTGGAGTGGGGGGTGGGTAGAAATGGGGAGAAAATTTGTAACTCAAAGTCTTGTGGAAATCAATGCTGAAAACTAAAAAATATCAAATAAAAAATCTAAAAAACCAAAACAAAACAAAATAAAAATAGGGGAAAAAATCAATTACTTTCACCCTCCCATATAATAAAATTGATGTCACCTAAAAAAATCAATATATTAGCTATGTGTAAACATGTATGCCTCATTCTTCAACTCTAAACCATCACCTTTTAGTTAAGAGGCGAATGGTGTGTTTCGTCAAGTCTTCTGAAGCCATGATTGATCACTGTATTGAGCCGAGATCTGTTATCCTTCGAAGTTGTTTTCCTTTACGTTATTATGGACATTGGATCATCTAATCAAACTCTTCTAGTCTCTTATACTAACTGTTCTCTCGTTCCCACTCTCACTCCCTACTTTCCTTTTCTCGATCAGCTCTGATCACAGTCAATCTTTCTTCGCCGTGAGTTTAGAACATTATTGATAATGCTGTAGTAGAAAGAAAAGCAGGCTTCCTCAACTCCGTGATCTTGGCTAAGATATTTAACTTCAGAGAGGCCCAGTTCTCCAAAACGAGGATAAATACACTTTGATTGACCACCCCCACAGAGCTGTGAGGATCGTATAAGACAACATATGACATTTACATTCCTATTCAAAGTTTATATGGTACTACCCATTTTATGGTTTAAAGTTGCTGCTGTTGTTCAGTTGTGTTTGACTCTTTTTGACCCCATTTGGGGTTTTCTTGGCAAAAATGCTAAAGTGGTTTGCCATTTCCTTCTCGAGCCCATTTTAGAGATGACGAAACTGAAGTAAAATGTTAAATGACTTGCCCAAGGTCACACAGCTAGTGTTTGAGGGCAAATTTGAACTTGGGAAGCTATCTTCCCAATGACTCTAGGTCTGTCACTCTACCTACTGCACCACCTAGCTGCCTATGGTTTAAAGTATTGCATGAATATTGGGTCTTATTAAGAATACCCAGAACATAACATCCCAACCAAAGGGATATAGAGCCAGGCATTTCAGTGGATAGAGTGTTGGGCCCACAGTCAGGAAGACCTGAGTTCAAACGTGCCCTCAGACATTTTACTAGCTGTGCAACTCTGGGAAAGTCACTTAACTTCTGCCTGCCTCAGTCTCCTTAACTGTAAAATGAGGATAATAATAGCAGCTACCTCTCAGGGTTATTGTGAGGATCAGATGAGATAATTGTAAAGTGCTTAGCATTGCACCTGGCATATACTAGGCACTTAATAAATGCTTCCCTCCTTCCTTCCTTCCTTCCTTCTAAAAAGGTAAAAGAATGTCAGGGAGTCACAAGGAATAAGCACTTTAGCTGTAATGAAAGTGAAGTTAGCCCTCCAGATCATGGTCTATGGTGTTCCTATTCCAGGCACAACCTCCATGAAGTCCATGTTGCTGACCTTCACATTGTTGTTTCTCCACAAAGGAGTGTGATTGAGAGGAGCTCATGGGTCCCACTACCGAGGGGACATCCTCCCCTGATTCCTTCATTTTCCCAGTTTTGAATCATCTTTCTGACTCTTCTCAAATCCAGTGGGTCATATGCCTCTGTGACTGACCCATCACCCTCAGGTGTTGTCTTACTCACTCCTCATCTGCGCCAGCCTAAGATTCATATAAGAAGTTGATGCTAGAGCTTCAGAAGGCTAACCAGGCTGATAGCCAGGCAACTTCACACCAGATGGAAGAACACAACCACTGGGGTAAGTTGGTGGTGGTGACAGTGATGATGATGATGATGATGATAAAATGGGATAAAAGAATATGGATTATTGGGGCTGAAGCAGAGAAAGTTTTTGTAGCTAAGTGGCATAGAGTAGGTAGAGTTCTGGACTAGGAGTCAGGAAAATCTGAGTTCAAATGCTGCCTTAGATATTTATTAGCCGTGTGACCCTGAGCAAGTCATTTAAACTTTCTCAGTGTCAGTCTCCATATCTGTAAAATGCGGACAATAATAGTATCTATCTCCCTGGATTGTCGTGAGGATTAAGTGGGACAATATTTGTAAGGTGCTTTGTAAATGTTGAATGTTTTATAAATGTTAGCTATTATTGCAGATGAGGCACGGCCTATTTGATAATGAATAGATTGTTGGACTTTAACATCAGAGAAACCTGGATTTGAATCCTCTGACATTCTTTCTCAATCCCAGTTTCCTCATCTGTAAAATGGGAACTAATAATAGCATCTACCTTACAAGGTGATGAAGGTCAAGTGAAATAATAAAGTAAATTGCTTTATGTAAATGTTGTTGTTCAGTTGTGGCCAACTCTTCATGACTCCATTTGGGGTTTTCTTGGCAGCGATAATGGAGTGGTTTGCCATTTCCTTCTTCATCTCATTTTACAGACAAAGAAACTGAGGCAAACAGGGTCAAGTGACTTGACACAGCTAGTAAATGTCTGAGGCTAGATTTGAACTCAGGAAGATGATTGTTCCTGACTCCAGGCCTGGTACTCTATTCATTGAAGCACCTAGCTGCCCTTACAGAAATGTTAGCTCTTGCTATAAGGAAGCTTAATAGTCAATTTATCTCCATTCTTCCTACAAATCATTCAAAGGAAATAAACTTAATTTGAAAAGTTGAGATTTAGGTTAGTTATAAAAAAGAATTTTCTGAGAGATGAGCTGATCCAAGGGAGATATGGATTAAGGGCAGTGGGAAATAGAGCCTCACTCTGTGGTACTGATGAGAGCCCACTCTCCTCCACCCCTCAAGATCACTGGGCTAAGAGCAATAGACAGAACTGGAGAAGAGTTTCAAGCCAAATTGCTGTTTCTCCATCCTTTTTAATATTTAAACCAACCAGACAAAAAGGCAACTAAAGAATTGTAGCTAAAAAGAAATTTTGGTTGCAGTGAAGACCTTGAAGATACCCTCATACAATGCATTTCAGGAAACTGAACTCTTCTACCTGTTAGAGGAGTGATTCATGGTTAGGAGTGGGAGGTATTGAAAGAATGAGGTCATGGGCTCACATCGTATCCCAAGATTATAGAGTGGGGAGACTTTAGAGATCATGTAAAGCAGTGTGGGTAACTGGATAGGACATTGCCCTGGGAGTCAGAAAGACCTAGGTTCAAAGCTTTAGTCAGAATCCTTACTAGTTACATGACCCTGAGCAGTTGACCACATTGGACCTCAGATGCCTCCATTGTAAAATGAGGAAATTGGACTCGATGATCTCTAAAGCCCCTCCTAGATGTAAAACTTATGAGACTATGATCATCTCTTTTGAGTCTCTCATTTTACAGAAAAAGACACTGAGGTTCAGAGAAGCCAAGAACTTACCCAAAGTCATAGTTAGTAGCAAAGTCAATGCTATGATCCTGTTTATGGGCCAATTGGTCTCCATTTGGTGTGTATGGAGGGGGCAGAGTAAGGGGCTGAATCACCAAGCTAATCACCTTTTATTTCCCTCCAGGCTCTGCTTCCACTCTTCCCCCACCCCCTCCCCAGACAATCAAGATTAAGGAATTTGACCAAGGTCACACAGCTAGTGCCAAATGTCTGGGGTTGGATTTGAACTCAGATCCTCCTGACTCCAGGGTTGGTGCTCTACTCACTGTGCCACCTAGGTGCCCCTCTGCTTCTACTCCTGAGACTTCACCCCTGTATTCTTCCTGAACTCTCCTCCCTTCCCCCACACTCTTCAGCTCTTTTTTTGTGTGTTGTCTTTCCTCACTACAATGTAAACTCCTTGAGAACAGGGACTGTCTTTTTGCTTACATTTGGATCCCCAGTGCTTAGCATAGTATCTGGCACAAAGCAAGTGTTTGATAAATGCTTATTGCCTACCTGTTGTTGTATGTTTTAACTACTGGGATTTCCATTATATCATGATTTAGTGTAGGGTGCTTCCTGTGTCTCATGTTTCCTTCCTCCCCTACTTCCCATCCAACTATCTCTTATTGCTGCATGTTGGGCATCATGCTGACTTCAAGGTATAAGAGATTCCTCTGTGCCTCTTTCAGGAGATAAATACCTTTGGTGCAAGGAAACAATAAGTCAAAAGAAAACTGAAATGCTTTTTGTGGGGACCTGATAACAGTTGGCAAAAAAAAAAAAAGAAATGGTTGGTATTTCAATAGAAGATGGAAATAAGAAAAAAAAATAGAAATTTGGGGGCCTGGAGAGGTGAACTGAGTCTGAACTGGAAATAGACTTGCCATGTAGTCCATGTGAGTAGGCCCCTGAAATAGCAATAAGTTGAATTCAGATATTTAGACAGAGGGATCCAGATTAAAGGAGACTCAGTAAGACTTATCACCTAAGGACAGAGCTGGACTCCATTCTTCTGTAATTCTCTAACAATATAAGGTTCGTACTCTTAAAATTTCCTACCATCTGTATTAAAATGGCATCAGCGTTCTCATGCTGAGTAGCCTAAGAATGTATAGCTTTACAGCTGACTGAAGAGGGGAAAATAGAGAAGAGGGCCTGGGAGAGGAGGCCCTATCTTTCTGAGCTTGTAACCACAGGAAGGTGCTCCAGGCTCTACAGCAATGGGAGTGAAGCTTACGCCACCACATTGCTGATGGAAGGAAGAGTAAGGAGGCAACAGTGACAATTGTTTGAAGGTTGACAAGGAGGACCTTGGGAAGTAAGAGGTAAGAAGAGCAGGTGGTACTGCAATAGTATGAAGGAAAGGGAGTGGCTGGGCCTTTTATCGAATAGGCATTAAGGAGAGACTATAGCTATTCCTACTACACCCAGGGACCTCATAGGCAATCTTCACCTCTTACCCTCTATGCTCTCTCTCTCCCTTTTTTCCCTGTTAGTGGAAACTTATGGGTCCAGTGAGAACCTGCTTGCTGCTGATGCTAATGCTAATGCTGTTACTGCTTGGGCTGCTAGGGCTGTGATTGGCCCAGCCCTCCTTTGGGGATTGCCAGTTGGAGAAGTCCAGGCAGCAACACATGATCAATGACAAGAAATCTGTGCCTCATTGAGGGAAATGGTACTGCAGTATCATAATCAAGAATGGTACCATCAGGGACCAATGCAAGTCGAAGAGTACTTTTCATGGCAGAGCAGGGGCCATGGAGTGTAAGATCTCCATCTGTGTCCACTGTACCGAGAGGAAGAGGTGAGTAAACAGGCTTTCGAACAGATCCATTGCCTATGCCAGGTGCCAGGGCAGTTAACCAAATGGAAATCTGCAAGCTACCCTAACAGGCAAGAGCTCAGTGGCCCAAGATGGGAAACCAGAGGTCTCTGTGCACTTTGGGCCCTAATCTCTCCCTTCAGAGCTCTGCCTTGGCATTATAGGGCCTTATACAGGTTTACGTTTCTTAATCTCATTCTGCTTTCCAGCTCTGCATCCCCAAGCCTGCCACAACTAATAATAACATAATATAATAATATAACAATAATTCCTCTAAGGCTCAAACCATTGTCCATGCCATGGGTTATGGAAAAGCGGGGAAATGCCAGCTGGGGTGATATACAGTAAAGACTTTATGTGCCCAAGATCATCATTGTAGGTGTCAACCATGGCAGGAAACCTGAAATACTGATGAACTGGGTTGACTCTAGAGTCAAATAAATAGTCTAGGGGGCATAGGGGCATAGGAGGCTGGCCCTACTCAGAGCTCTGGTGTTCAGCTTGACACAAGAGGACAACAGGGCAGGACAAATGACCTCCTTTGTGTTCTGATATTGCTAGATAAACTGGAATAAAGCATAGAAATATCATTACCTCACCTCTTGGTAAAACTTTATTGCATATGGTGCTAAGCATGAAAGTGGACAAATCATGCATTTACCTGAAAAACACTGAAGATATGAGTGCTTTTATGATGCACCAATACCATATCATATCAGAATTGGAAACATCTCACCATTAATAGGCAATAGATCTTATCAATTATTGTTCCTATTTGTTTGATTTATATTAAGGTAACTTGCACCAGGCCATGTGGTAATTCAGTAACAGGCCATATCTTTTGATTCCTAGTTTAGGACTCTTTCAACTAAGATGGAAATCAGTAACATCTCCCCTTTCAGGCAACAAATTGGGGTGTCACATTCTCTCCATGATCATGCTTTCTGGAGACTTTCCTTAGGGACCTCTGGGACCTTCTTTCTACTAAGTTGTGGAACCCACCAAGTTTGGAACAAGTGACAAGCTCTGAGACTAAGACTAGGGGTGTGTGTGTGTGTGTGTGTGTGTGTGTGTGTGTGTGTGTGTGTGTTAACTAATGCCTTCTGGTCTTCTAAATTTGTTCTCAGCATTTCCCCTAGAAGCTACAGCATAAGAAACGAAGGAAGGGACAAATGAATGAAGTATTTGTTAAGCTGCTACTATGTGTCAGGCACTGTGCTAAACTTTCCAAATATCATCTAATTCAATTTTCACAAGCAGTGGTGTCAAACTCAAATAAAAATGGTACTACTAAACCCTGTGGTGCATATTGACTTAGAAAACCACGTTACCATTTTCTATGTTTTATTGTATTTTTATTTATTATGTTAAATATTTCCCAATTACATTTTAATCTGGTTCTGTCCCACTTAGGAATGTTGCTTTTGCAAGTCACCTCTGCATACCATAATCCTGGGAAGCAGGTGTATTATTATCCCCAGTTTATATTTGAAGAAATTGAGGCAGAGAGAAATTAAGTGATTTGCTTAGGATCACACAGTTAGTGTCTGAGGCCAGAATTGAACTCAGGTCTTTCTGACTTCAGGCCTATTTCTCTATTCATTGTGCCTCCATCATTGGATATATCCATTATATATCCACCCGTGGGATATATTACCTTTGTATTAACCATAGCAAACACAGTGAAGTAAATGGGGTGTTAAGGGAGAACTAGCACCTCTAGTATGAAGGCTTGCTGAGTCCTTTTCAGGACTGTTCATCTACCTTTGGTGTCCAACTGGTCACCCAACTCTCACCCGGTTCCAAGAAATTGCAGCATGTGTAAAACTTCCTAGCAGTTGGGCTAAACCAAGTTGAGGGTAACTGACAGGCCTCAAACCCCATCAGTGAGTTAGGGGGATGTCTACACCAAGTATGGTGTACACACGGAATGCATGAGAACAATTTGTTCCTATGGCTATGAAGTTAGCTAGAGAAGGCACTGTGGAATACTTGGAATTTGGGACACCATCAAAGATACCAAGTCATCCACTGCATCCTGGGCTATCACCAGGCATCCTGACTTTTGTCTCACCACCAGACTTCAATGATTCTGGAAGAGAGAGTAAAGCTGACGACTTTGTGCAACTCAGCCTCTTTCAAATTTAATTCAGTGTGCAAGGCAAAACATCACTCTGTAATGTCATTGGTACTCTTCTAAAATGAAGGATGAACAAAATAAACATTGCCTGAAATGTGGGTGGGGAGGCTGCTTTTCACTCATCTCCCCAATTCTGAGCAGGAGGATTGGAATTTGGACCTAGACCTGGTCTTCTTTTCTGAGAAGTAGCCTGGGGAGTTAAGCCAAGCCAGGGTCATACAGGTAAACAGCAGAGGCAAGATTTGACCCCATATCCTCTGAATGCAAATTTAGAACTCTTTCTACTACATGAAGGGTATAACATTTGTAATGAAAGACCAGCCCAGGTCTCTAATCCCCTTCCCCAAATCTATGAGTAAGAACAGAAGTCAGACCCTCTATCATATTTTCTTTTACCAGACCACCTCAGACGGGAAGGTCATCTAGATCTGACAACAGGTTGCCAGTTCTCCTGACTCCCCCACTGCCTATTCCTCACTCCTTGGCTCAGCTGTTTTCTTTCACATTGAGAGCCTTGTCAATAATTAACAAGGCAGGAAAGATTGGGGATCATATATGGACAAGGCAATGGGATGATGAAAGGCACTGGTAAAATAAGGTGGTTGGACTAGATGGTCTCTGAGGTCCCTTCCAGCTACAAATCTCTGATCCCATAATCCCATGAGTATTGACATCTACCCTGATGAATCTAGCACAGCACATCACTCTGCTCAGGGGTCAGCTGAGTCATTTGCTGTGGTAGATCCCAGACACCCAAGTCTCCTGGTCTTTGCCTCAAGTGCTGGTGGTGACAACCTCTGACACCACCTGAGGACCCAAATGGCAGAGGCTTAAGGGTTTATTTGTCTAGCTAGCTGAGGATTCACATTGAGAAGCCATGACTAGACTTTGCTCCTGAAGCTGAATGATAAGGTTGGGGAGGGAGGGAGGGTTAGGGCATGCCCTAAGGGTGTTAGAATAAAGGAGAGGTCAAGGTTGTGGAACCCACTTTGTTGACATCACCTGTTATGTAATCTCACCTGCAAAGAAAGTAGGCACCTAATCTGAAGACTGGAGATTTATTGTAGCCTAAATTCAAGAGTCTGGGCTTTTATTGACCTCTTGAAATCTGGCTTCCCGAAGGAGCTATTATGGTATACTGTAGTGTGAATAGAAGAACTTGTAGTCCCAAGAATCTCTGCCACTTACACTTGTGCAACTCTGGGCAGATCATTTATTGACTTAGAGCCTCATTTTCCTCAACTATAAAATAAGGGAGTTAGACTAACAGAAGTGTTGAACGTACCTCTCGACTGGCATTGCAGCAGCAACATTAGATTAAAATATAATTGGGAAATGTTTAACAAAATAAAATATGATAGAAGATAAATAATGTTTATACGTGGTTTTCTAAGTCAATATGAAGCCCACAAGTATCCTCATGTGGGGTTTAGTGGCCTCCTTTCTATTTGAGTTTGATACCACTGAGTTAAATGACCTAGGGTCCTTCCAGGTGAATCTGTCAATGTCAGAATTTGAACTCAGGCTTTCTAGGCTATTCTAGGCTAGACTGCAACCCTAGACTGTACTGTTCCTCATCTCATCGCATTTGGACTATTTTGTCCTGCTTCCTTCCCTGGTCTCACATTCTGATGCCCAAAGCAGAAAACCAGTCTTGAGAGTGAAATTTTAGGAAGTGCCATCTGGTCTCTCCTTCCTCCTTTCTCCACTTAGGACAGCAACACAGAGAACACACTACAATAGCCATTTGCTGTCTGTACATGAAATTCTTTTAAACAGTGGTCAAAGTCTTTCATTCCTCAATTAGATAGATATAAGGCTTAAACACCCATAAGATGGAAACATTTATACTAAGGCCTATATGATGGATAGCAAACCTTTTCCTAAGAGCCAATTGGGATGAGAAGAAAAGGCACTGACAAAAAGACCCTGATAGCCTGAAGTGATACAGGGGAAAGGGGTTCTAAGGACTGGAAATGATATTGGTGAAAGAGTACATAGAAAGAATGGAGTGGAAGGATTGCAAGGCAAATTGTGCCTACTTTAAAAGTTTGCTTTAGACAAGGCTCCTCACGTGGGCACACACACATATACACATGTACTGGTTCTTCCTTATTCTTTATGACCCCATTTGAGGTTTTCTTGGCAAAGATACTGGAGTGGTTTAACATTTCCTTCTCCAATTCATTTACAGATGAGGAAACTGAGGCAAACAGGGTTAAGTGACTGGTCCAGGGTCACACAGCTACTAAATGTCTGAGGCCAGATTTGAACTCAGGAAGATGAGTCTTCCTGACTCCAGACCCAGGGCTCTGTCTGTTGAGGTCAAGGAACCATATGTTGAGGTTTTAGGGGTTTAAGGGTGCTTGGATCCTCAAAATACCAACACGCCAGGTCCTGCCTAATAAATTAGACCTAAGCCTTCTTACAGCCAAAGAAAAACAAAGTTTATTAAAGATTTGCCATAATGGGTAGACTCTTAAGGAGCCTGAGCATTTGTGATGCTTGTATTGACAAACTGGCCAGAACAATGTGACCTAGATTGAGTCTGAGCTAGATTGAATCTGAGCACCATCATGGAGGCAAGATGAGACTTTTATATACAGGACTGTGGGAGGGATCTAGGGGTGGTGAAGTAGTCTGGGGTGACCAAAGGAGAGCCAGTAGCTGAGGTAACTAGAGGTCAGATGCCAGGAACCAAGAAAGTGAGATTTTGATGGGATCAAGGGTGGGAAGTTGCTAGAGGCACTCTGGAGGTAACAGTGGAGGGCTAGGCTAGTTTAAGGGTAACAGAATTGGCCATAGATGTTTTGATAGGATCAAGTGTGGGAAGTAGCTGAAGGCTACTTGGAGATAATAGACAATGGAGGGCTAGGCTAGGTTAAGGGTAACAGAGGTTTGGGCCTAATGATAATGGAAGGCTTATGGCCTCAGGGGAAAGCCAGATCAAGAGGGAAGATTCAAGGAGAGTTCAAGTTGGTTTCCAGAGCCTATACCCCATTATATCCACCACCTAACTACCCATAATCTATAGCCAAGTACTTGGAACACCAGGTCCTTGTTAGTGACTGAAACCAGATAGAAGTGAGAGAGAACAGCTGGAGTGGAGTAAACCTGTGATAGCAACCTCTCCCTATCTCTTGGCCTTCTATTTGACCTTGCAATGAACTGCATTATTAACGTAGGATTGATTAGCTGAAAAGAGTGGAAGAAGGGGCATGAGCAGCTAAGGATTAAACTGTTTGAGAGGAGAGCACTTGACTAGGCCTGATGCTTTCTATAATCTTCTGGATTCCTTTCTCCCTTTTTTACAACTCAAATAATCAACCTTTTAAACTTGATCTTCCTACTACAGCCCTATTAGTCCATTTTCTCACTTGCCTCAAATTCTTTCTGAAGATTGTTTTCTTTCACCTCTCTATGGTTTCCCTCTTCTCTTACCACACTCTGGGTCAGAAGACAAGGCCCCCTGCAGTGTGTGTGTGTGTGTGTGTGTGTGTGTGTGTGTGTGTGTGTGTTTAGTGGGCAATGGGGTTTAGACTGTGGGAACCCCCTTCAGCCCCACCCTGAATCTTCCCACTTGATCTGGCTTTTCATGCCCAAATAGCCTAGCCTAGCTTAGCCTAGCCTTCCATTGGCTGGCTACCTCTGGATTGCCTTCGTTTCCCATCCTTGATCCTATACCCTAGCTCTGTTACCCTAGCTCTCTTATCGTCTGTCATCTCCAGGTAGCCTTCAGCTATTTCCTACCCTGGAGTCTGACCTCATCCCAGTCCCATCAAGCTCCTCCTTAGGCTCCTCCTCAAGACTCCCCCAAAACTTTCTTGTAGTCACCCCAAGCCTCATCATTTTGGTTCCCTGAAACTGGCAATACTGCTAATCTCAAGTTCTTTTCCAGCCAACACTGGAAGGTATGTAACCCTCCCCCTCTCCCAAAACCCTTCTTGCTCTCCAAGCATTTTGGAGGTGCTTTTCTGGCCTGACTTCCCAGGTCCCAGTAGGTCAGACAGCTGCCTGCTGTCTTGTACTCAGCCTGACGCTTTCAGGTGGTTCTTAGTCCAGTGGTTTATGTTCGAGGTCATGGACCTGGGCACACCTTCTGAAGCATGGAGGACATGGGCAGATGCCCCATCCAGAAGTGTATGCCAGACTCTTTCAATTCTCTTCATGCTAGGGAATTGGGAAACTCCAGCAGGTATGTTCTTGTAGATTTTTTGTCTTGTTTTATTTTGTTTGTCTCTGCACTTACTCCTAACTTCTCCTTTACTATGGAGGAAGGGACTTCCAGCCCAAACGCCCAAAATGGATCAATCCTTTTCAGTTCCTACAAGTTCGCCTTTGGGTTGTCTTTTGCGAAATAGGGAAAAATCTAGTTTCTCTAAAGAACTTAAAAAGAACCCTGTCCTCAGAAAAGGTTTTGAGATGCTTGTAGCTAGAGCTGCCCCACAAAGGGGCAATGGGGGTGAACAGGACATTTTGGATGACCCCCTTCTTATGACCCCCAGGGCTTTGACCCCTCCCCCTTTGGCAACCCCTGCTCAAGTCCCAGCCAAGGGTCTTGTTGAGGTGCCTCCCTCTGTGGCCCCTTCCCCTGAAGGGACCCCTACTCAGGTTCCAGCCTCAGGCCCTGCCCCCACGGCAATATCTCCTCCCCTACCCCCTCTCCCTGAGGTGGTACCCACTTGGGTCTCGGGGAATCTCCCCCTCTGACCCCTACCCCTCCTCAGGTATCAATTGATTTTCTGCTTTGTCAGGCTGATCCCCTGGCCTTGCAGTCTAATCTAGTTCAGCCAGCACTCCCCAGCCCCTCCCTCGCAAGAAACAGGACTTCCTATATCCTTCCCCAAGCCTTAGTCTCCACAGCACAGTCAAGGTTTTTTCCCCTGAGGGAAGTGCCTGCCTCCTCTATGGGGACAATCAGAGTGCATGTTCCATTCTTCATTTCAGATCTCATTAGGGTTAAAGAGAAACTGGGGAGATACTCGAAAGACCACACTAAGTTTGCTGAGGGTTTTTGGGATCTGTCCCTACAATTTGAGCTTTCTTGGGGTGAATTGTACATCCTCTTCTCTATCTGTTGTACCACTGAGGAGAAGAGGAAGATATGGGAACAAGCCCAAAAATTTGGGGATAGTTTGGCTAGCAATAACCCCATAAAATACCTCCCAGGAACAGCTGCTGTTCCCACTAATGACCCAGAATGGAATTATCAAAAGAGTGAGGATAGGGAAAAGAGAGACCTTAAGATAATTTGCCTGTTAGAAGGCCTAAGAACAGTGTTCCAAAAACAAATAAATTTTAAAAAGATTAGGGAAATTACTCAGGGAGAAAAGGAAAACCCTGCCCTCTTCCAAAACTGGCTAGTAGAAGCTAATAAAAAGTATACAAATTTGGATCCTGATTCTATAGAAGGGATGGTAATTCTTAGCATATATTTCATTAATCAGTCTGCCCCAGATATTAGGAGGAAACTGCAGAAATTGGCAATGGGACCCCAAACACCTCAGGCCCAATTACTGGGGATGGTCTTTGGAGTCTTTAACACCAGAGACCTGGTTGCAGCAAAGGAAAGAAAATACAGGAAAAGGGCTAGAGACAGAGAACATGTTCAATTCTTGGCCGCTGTCATGGCCAGGAAAAGACCCAAGGAACACACCTCCAGGGGGCCCCCTTGGAGGAAGCCCGGCAGTTTAGCCTGTGGGAAAACCTACTTTTGATGCCATAAAGAGGGTCACTGGTCCAAGGAGTGCCCCTCTAGGGCGCTCCGCCAGAGGAAGGATGGAAGCCTCTAGGACCATGCCCATGGTGACCAGGAGGGACATTGGAAGAAGGATTGTCCCTGAGGTTGGAAAAGTGATAAAGCCTCCTCCCAGTACCCTGCCCTCCAGTCTTCTCAAGACTCAGAAGGAGGAGAAAGCCTGGGGCTTGGCAGTGCTCCCACTTTCTCCACCTCTCTCACGGAGCCCTGGGCAAAATCGAGGCTGAAGGTAAGGTTACCCACTTTATCACGGCTATGTTCTCTTGTTTTAACTAATTGCTCTGGCCCTACACATCCCTCAGGCCGTCAGATCATAGACGTCAAGGATGTATTGTTTGAACACTCCTTCCTTACACTCTTCTCTGGCCCTGCCTGCTTGTTGGGAAGGGACCTGATGGTGAAATTGGGGAGCCAATTTTCTCTAATTAAACCTCCCATCTCCCTTTTCCCTCTGCTCACCAGACCTCTCCATGTTCCCCCAGAAGCGTGGGAGACAGTCAAGCCAATTGTTTGGGATCAGGGAATTCCTGGGAAAGCTACTCATGCCACCCCAGCCCTTATTTGCCTCAGAGATTCTAATGTGTCCCCCAACCACCCACAATATCTAATTAAGCCTGAGGCTTGGGAAGGATTGCAACCATTAATTGAAAAATTCCTTAAGCATAAAATCCTAGTCCCTTGTCAATCTCCATGCAACACTCCAATTCTTCCCATAAGGAAGACTAATAGAGAATACTAGATGGTTCAAGATCTCAGGGCCATTAATGAAACTGTCATTCCTATATACTACATAGGCCCCAACCCATATTGGGATACCCAATGGTTTTCCACCCTGGACCTCAAAGATGCCTTTTTCTGTATACCTCTGCACACAGACTCGCAATTTATTTTTGCCTTTGAATGGATACTTCTAGGGGAATCAAGTTCAAGTCAGCTAACATGGACAGTCTTGCCCCAAGGGTTTCATGGTAGCCCTCATTTATTTGGCCAGGCTTTGGGAAAAGATTTAAGGGATCTGAAATTAGCTGACAGTAGCTTAATTCAGTATGTGGATGATATTCTTATTTGTAGCCCCACCTAGGACGCTTCTTTGGCTGCTGCTGCAGAAGTCTTTAACTTCTTGGGTACTCAAAGCTATAGGGTTTCTTTGGAACTAATGCCTACCTCTCAATCCTTAACCTCAGAGAGGAAGGGGACAATACTGCCTATTCCTATTCTAACCACTAAGAAACAACTTCGAACCTTTCTAGACATGGCCGGGTTTTGTAGACTCTGGATGCCTAATTTTGTCTCGTTGCTAAACCTCTTTATGACTACGCTCAAGGCCCCAACTCATTCCCTCTAGAGTGGGGCCTGGACCAAGTTAAAGCTTTTGAGACTTTGAAATCTAAATTGACTACCACTCCAGCATTAGCTCTACCTAATCTAGAAAAACCTTTTATTCAGTATATTGACGAAAGTAGAGGACAGGCTTTAGAAGTCCTAACCCAATCCTTAGGACCTGACCCCAGGCCAGTTGCCTGTTTTTCAAAACAATTACACTCCCTGGCTGCTACAGCCATTCTAATTGAGGAAGCTTCTAAACCTCTACTTGACCAGCCCCTAGAAGCTCTGACTCCCCATCGAATTCAGAGCATTCTAGAAGCGGAGAGCCACCAGTGGCTGTCTAGCCACAGGCTCACCAAATATCAAACCTTGCTCTTGGATACCTCTGACCTAATTTGGATGTGCTACACACTCCTGAATGCCGGAGCAGTGTGGTACATAGAACAAATGTTTAGGAGAGCTAGGTATGAAATATTCATCTGCAATAACCTCCAGGGAAATTGTCCTTTTTCTATACTCCTATACTGCTTGTTTGGTGCTTGTTTGCTTAACCTCCTTGCCAGGTTTATCTCCTCCAGGCTCCAAGCCATCAACTTCCAGATGACTGCTCAGACTATGAAAGGGACCCATCAAGGCAGGGACAGCTCTATGCCCCTTGCCAGCAGGAGGAAATTTCAGAAGCTGAGACCTTTGCCATTTACCCCAAAAGAATTTGGGTCTCATTTGTTTGAGGGGGGAATGTTTTAGACTGCGGGAACCCCCTCGAGCCCCACCCAGAATCTTCCCATTTGATCTGGCTTTTCATGGCCAAATAGCCTAGCCTAGCCTACCTTAGCCTTCCATTGACTGGCTACCTCTGGATTGCCCTCTGGCTGTTTCCCACTCTTGATCCTGATCAAAACATCTATACCCTAGCTCTGTTACCCAACTCTCTTATTGTCTGTCATCTCCAGGTAGCCTTCAGCTATTTCCCACCCTGGAGTCTGATCTTACCCCAGTCTGCTCTAAACACCTCCTCTAGTCATCCCAGACTACTCAAGACCACCCCTCAATCCTTCCCACAATCTTTCTGTAAATAAGTCTCATCTTGCCTCCATGAAGGCACTCAGATTCAATCTAGCTCAGATTGAATCTGGTCAGCTTATGAAAACAGGCATCACACAGGGTGGGATTTATTAAGACAACCCATTATGGCAAACCCTTAATAAACTTTGTCTTTTTCCTTGACTGAGAAGGCTTGGGTCAAATTTTTTTGGCAGGACCCGGCATGTCGGTATTTTGGGGTCTCGAGCACCCCTCAATGCCAAACCTCATCACTGGAAGTGAGGAAACATTGAAAGCCTGGAAATTTAGCTTTGTGGCCTACAATCATGGGAAATTTCCCACTCTACTTTGTGAAGATCTTCTGGCCCTGTCTGTAGCTTTTAAAAAATGATTTATTGATGCTTTTTAGAACCATTTAATTTCTCCAAAATTCTCTCCATTATAGCTGTGGAGGGACCATTGTGATTTGTAGCTAAGAGTAAAGAAATATCAGACATTTGTCGCTGGAAGGTATTGATAAGGTCTTGAATTTATATTAAGGGATCTAAGTCTAGGTGCATAGCCCTTTTGGCTTCACCTAATTTTCTGTTCTTGCCCTAAGTTTGTTTGCATTGCAGCTGTTGTACTGAGAGTGAGACATGCCACAGAGTATAAGTTTTAAGTGGAGAATTTATTAGCCGGCGCCATTTGGCGTTCAACCCAAATCAGAATGGCCCTGAGTTGGGGTTAAGAAGTCGAATTTATACAAAAGATCAAGGTACAGTGGTTAATTATCTCTTGAAATTTACATATGTTATTTTAGCAGACTCAGCAAGCCTGTGTTATTTCACTTTTTATGACCATGATCCAAGAAGAGGAACTTCCTCAATAGATTGTAAATACAGCATACCAGATAGCTGACAAAGTGTCAAATGAAATTACAACCCAGGATCTTTGGGTCCAATTTGCCATTAGCATCCCACAACATGGTGTATGTTCATAAAATATAAAGAGGAAAAGTCATATAATTCAAGACAATATCTGAGGCTGAGGCTTTCATCCTTAATGGCCATAGACAGACCAAGGGAAGCTCCAGCTGGGTTTGTTGACACAAGATAGAGACATCTCTGAGCCTGATCAGGAAATGAAGAGACTGTTAGCATCAGGCTTTTCCTCTGGTTAATTAGTCTACATTCCTTAGAACATTCATGGGGCCCAGGGACATTTGCTGAACACCAAATGGCAGGAACTAAGTCCGTTTTTCTTATGCAAATTGGGGTTTTTAGTTAGGGGCTGGGGGCAGGGGTCTCCTTAGCAATAACTGATTTCTCCAGCACCACACAGCCAGAAGCATTACTGGGACCTCAGGAAATCCTTTTGTTTGAGTCCTTGGAGTAGTTTGAGGGGATTCCAATTGATAATCAGGGAGCTGACAAGAGATAAAAGGAATTTTCTAGTCTCAAATCAAATAATTATCTTGGTGCAGAGACTGAGTGAGAGTCATGGAAAGTCAATCAACCACACATAGTCATAAAGCTGACATTGGGTAATTTTCTGAAGCTTGGTCCCTGTTCCTATAGAAAGAAAAAAGACATTGACCTAGGTACCATGAGGAAATAATCTATTCATAGATCATTCACACACACACACTCACACACTCACACACACACATATACATACACACACTGATGATCATTTAACATCTTTTTTGTAACTTTGACATGGGTCAGAGCTTGAACTGATTAACCAGAGGAAGAGACTGAACTGATTAACCAGCTGAACCTAAGCTTCTTTGTTTTGTGAGTTTACTCAGAGAATACCTCTTCCTATGTCAACAAGGTCAGATCAGGCTGACTTAAGAGCATTCTTTCCTCTATTAGCCATTAAGAATGAGACCTTAACCAGAGAAACTATCTTGCTTAATATTTTATGGGCATATACTATGTTATAGTATGTTAATGGTAAATTAAACACAGAAATACTAGGTTGTAGTTTCAACTGACCCTTGTCAACTCTCTTATTGTATTTGCAACCTACTCAATTTAGAAAAGTCCTTTTCTTATATCATGGTTAAACATACATGGACATGATAAAATTGTGTAACACAAATATGCTGAATTGTGACTGTTCTAAAATTGTATTTAAACCTTCTCGTTTCTTTGTTCAGGCAGTCAGACTTTGTCTGGCTCCATACATGTATGTATGCACTAGCTTTAAGGGAATAAATGAATAAGTAATATAAAATTTCTGTCACCTAGCTTGTTTGCCTTCTTTAACTGAACTTTCAGGTCATCAACACACACTGCTGCTTCTATGGGGAAGTGCATACCAATGGAGAATTAAGGAAATTACCCCACCCCATAGGTACGGAGGTCTCATTCTGTTTCTACCAGACTGCTAGAGAGTGACCCACACATGTAACTGGAGGGATGAACAGAATGGAGGAGGGTAGGATTTTAAAATAGGAATTGGAAAGATCATCTAGATTTCATTTTACAGATGAGGAAAGTGAGACCCAAAGAGGCTAAGTAGCTTCTCTAAACTGGGGTTAGGTAATAAGTAGAAGAGTCAGCATTTGAACACAGCACTTCCAACTCCAATTCCAGGAAGCTTTACCAGTTCATGTTTAAAATAATTAACAATAATAATGTCTGAGACTCATCTAGCTGTTATCATCACACAAACACATTCCTACTTAAATCAGAAAAATGTGCTTTCCTTTTTAAGCTTACGTTCTTCCTTCACCAGCACATACACATTTTCTCTACCTGTTTTGTGATTCCTTTTCCTCTTTAAAAGAGGCCGTATTTGATGTTTACTTTGATCTTTTAAATACCCCTATAAAATCTCCACTAAAGCCCCACTCAGATGGTTCATCTTATCATAGAGATGACCATAGCTTTGTGGAGGTTAGGTC
Organism: Phalanger gymnotis; assembly: GCA_028646595.1. Lineage (NCBI taxonomy): Eukaryota > Metazoa > Chordata > Mammalia > Diprotodontia > Phalangeridae > Phalanger > Phalanger gymnotis. Next base: position 140,362,633 of record CM053624.1, read on the forward strand.
AAAAGAGTGAAAATGTAGGCAAGACCAAAGAGATCAAAGAACAGGTCAGTGATGGATGGTGTGTTGAATTGTCTGAAACTGACCTTAGCTAAATCCTGAGAGGTCATCACCAGAAAGCCAGCCAAATGGGAGAGGAGACCTTGTTTAGGTGCTATTTATTATCTTTTGGACTCCATTTATTCCTGTTTCCTCCCCTACCTCTTAAATCTTCCCCTTCCTCAATAAGCAGCATCTAAGCATTTGGTCCTGGGGACAACCTGAAATTGGCCATTTTTTTTTTTAGCCAAAGCAACTTATACAATTGTCTGCTAAGGTATTACATAGATCGACATCTGTGTCAGTGAAAGTGTATCTAAAGCAAAGCTATAATGAATCTTTTGAAGTATTATTGTATAATTCGAACTATGATGGTCTTGGCTGCAGGCATGAGAACATAGGCCATACTCCCTTGGTATCTCCCTATGGTTGACTTTGGCAAGACCCTAAAGAAGATCTTCACTACATGTGCTCATTTATTACCAACCACAGGCAAATGGATGTACAGAGGAAAGAATGATGGCTTTGAAATCAGAGGGTATGGCTTCAAATTCAGACTCTGCCATTTACTCTTTCCTTCAGCAAGTCAATTAACATCTCTGTCTTTCAGTTTCTTGACCTATAAAATGATGGGGTTAGACTAGATGAACTCAAAGATCCCCTCTGTCTCTAAATATCTGATCCTATATGGTTTTCAGGTACCTTCTTTGGGAAATGATTATAGTTTTTAAGAAATAAAAAAACATTGATAATTTTTAAAAGAAAGTAAATAATAAGAATAAACTAAAGCAATCCTTGCCAGAAACAAATAAGCAAAAACACCTTCCAGAAAGACCAGATTAGAACAAACACCCAAAGAATTACACTTAGATCCTGACTATAGAAGTCACAAAAAAGGAGAAATAGTTTCCTTTTAAGATCATCAGGTCTTATTTCCTATTTCCTTATTTCCTATCTATTTATCTCCCCTAATCCCTCTCCTAAGAGACATTGAGAATTCAAAGTCAAACTGATAGCAAGAAGCTAATCAGTGTAGGTGAGATTCTTAGACTTTGTTAGCAAAACTATCTCTCCTTTCCTATAAACTTTAGGGTCTTATTTCTGTGAAGGGAAAGATCTGTCAAGACTGAAATAATGAGAAAAGTTCTATTAATTCCTCCCTGGATCTGGGCCTGCCATGCTCCTCCCTCTGCTCCTTCCCAGAGGGCCAGCCCCCCCTTTTTTGTATCTTATGTAAGACCTGACTTCCATTGAGAGAGAGAAGTGAACTGGGACAAACATTCATTTCAACCCAGAGACAGAACGAAAATCAAGGGTAAGTAAGGCACTAGATGTTCTCAAAAGGTAGTCTCTGAGGACTCAGAAGTAAGGAATATCAGGGATGGGGTGTACTAGGAGAGCATGGAATGGGAAACTTAATGCTGAACAGAAGAGAGAGAAAAAAGAACAGAAGAGAGAGAAAAAAGAACAGATCTTACCTTCAGGAGTGGGGAAAGAGAGCAATCAAGTTTAGAGGAGATGTATCTTTCTCTGGAACGTAGTGGAACTGACTCATGTTACTGGTGACCAGGACTGGTCTCTATGGTATAGAATAATTGGAATATGTCAGGTCCATTCATGGCATTTAGATGCTGCAAGTCAGAGGCTATGGTTTGACCTGTGGAATATGTACATGCAAAAAGAGAAATAGTATCATATATTGGAGAGAGAGCCAGCCTGTGAGTCAGGAAGACCTGCTTTCAATTTCTACCACTGACACATACTGGCTGTGGGACCCTGAGAAAGTAACTTAACCTCTCTGTGCCCAAGGAAGCTCTCTAAGACAGTAAGCTGCAGGGGAGGTGCTGACCCAAATTGGTAGAGGGAATTGGGAGCTCTCTGAGAGCTCCCAAGGGACTTTTAGATTGTACAAATGGGTCACCTCCTTTCTCTGATATATACGCGCACGCACACACACACACACACACATATGCATGCATGCATGCACACACACTCACAAACACTCACCCCAAATGGATTCATAGAATCACAGAGCTAGAAGGGACTTCAGAATTCATCTAGTTTGATCCTTTCATTTTACTTATCTCCTTGTCCTACAGGTCAACTTATTCTTGTGAAACACACACACACGCACACACACACACCTATGCACATATGTGTATGATGTATGTACATACATGTGTGTTTATTAAATTGGGTCCCACTATCCCAAAGAATTATGATGGGGGACAATGTACCAGGGATAGTGAAACAAGTTATAGGGAGAGGAGAGAAAGGGGTATGATAGGGGTTGTCTTTCAAGCAATAGAATTCATACACTGACTGACCACTGGCCTCAGACACCATCTTAGAGATCCATCTAGCCCAACCCCCTCATTTTACACATAAGGAAACTGACCTTCTTGTCTGACTAGCATGGAAGAAAGGCTATTCTTCAGGGAAAAATTTGGGGAAGAACCAGTTAGGGTGCAGTTGGAACATGGGACTGGGATTTTCATTTCAAAGTGAAAAATCCTTCCTCATCATTTCCCCCTCTTTCCTGGGTAGGCTTCTGTTGGGAAGTGAGGCCACCATGGCTCTGAAGAGGTCCCATATGGTACTTGTCCTGCTGGGGTTGTTCCTAGTGGGACTGGCCCATCTATCAGCTGGCAAAGAGTCTGCTGCAAAGAAGTTTCGGCGACAGCATATGGATACGGAGCACTTGACCGCCAACAACACCAACTACTGTAACCTCATGATGAAGGCCCGGAACATGACCAAAGGGAGATGCAAGCCTGTCAATACTTTCATACACGAACCTAAGGAAATAGTCGATGCTGTCTGCCAGGAGAAGAACATCACCTGCAAGAATGGGCAGCCCAACTGTTACCAGAGTAGTTTGCCTCTGACTCTCACCCACTGCCGGCAGACTGGAGCCTCCAAATACCCCAGTTGCCAGTATCGAGCATCCTATCTTACCAAACAGATCATTGTGGCCTGTGAGGGGAAAGTCTATGTGCCTGTGCATTTTGATGGGTATGTGTAGGAGCGGGTCTGATTTTGCAGAAAAGAGAATCCCTCCATGCCACTATATAGCACCTTATTGCCCTCACTACTTACTCTTCCCTGACAAAATGCCTGAAACAGCACCTTCCTCTTCTGCCATCCCTTTGCACTTCCTGCCACTGGTGCATACCTTTCCTCAAGCCTTTAGTCTCCGAGATCAGAATGTGAGTGGGTATTACTCCAAGCTTCCCCTCTACTTTGGGGAATATGTTTTCGTGTGTGTGTGTGTGTGTGTGTGTGTGTGTTCAGAGGAAAGTACAAGGAGAGTCCCAGATGTTATGCTGCTTCACTGCTATTCTCAATAAAACACACCTGGTCCCAAGTGAAGTTGCTAAAATTGTGTCTATGTCCATTCCTTTTTTTTTTTTAAGTTACTTTCCTTTAGGGGGTAAGAACTAGAGCTTTAATTGCAGATTGTGATCAATGTTCATGGACTCATAGATGTAGAGCCAGAAGACACCTCAGAAGATGTTTAGTCCAACTTCATTATTTTATGGATGAGGACAGTGAGAATGCGGGAAGGCAAATGTCTTGAACTCAGGTCTTCTGACTCCAGAGATGGTACCATCTCCACCATATGGCACTGTCTCTCATATGGACAATGTGGTTTCTGGTGATGAAGTTGTTCTTGTGAATTTCTTTATGCCCAGTTTAAGCCAATTGTTGAGCACCCCACCATCCACTAGCCTGGGGACTCTCCCTATATTTGGGCTGAAGGAGGGATCATTATATTCAGAAACAGAGTCTGGGATGGTATGATCTCTGAAGGACCCTGCAAGATAAGGTGTCTGAGGTCTTATGATTCTATAACTTCCTTTCTCCTCCTTTGGGTGACCTGTTAGGATTCTAGCTCAACAGACATTCCAGCTTCTAAACTGGAGCAGCTCACCAAAGTTATCCATGACCTCTTACTGAGAAAGAGGGTATTATCTTAGATTTCCTCTATTGCCAGTTACATATTCTTTCCTTGAGCCTATCATACCTGAGAATGATTAGCTCCTTGCTTGTGATTCATTTTAATTCCTAGACTCTTTTGTATAATTCTAGAGAGAATTAATGCTGAGGTCACCGGACCCAGGGCTGCTGTCTCCACTTGCTCATTTTATTTAAATCTCTGTCTGGCTGTAAGTAAGGTCATGATATGAACACCTAATAGAGCAAAAGAGCCTGATTTCCAAACCAATCTGGCCACTTGTACAGACAGCTTCCCTCAGACTGTATCAAAAGGATGCTAGGATGGGGAAGTTGAAGAGTGAAGGAAAATGGAGAAAAGATTTGTTCAGTCTCATTCCTCCCATCCTTGGCAGAGGTTCTTAAACAATTTTGTATGGTGGACCTCTTTAGAAGTCTCATAAAACCTATGGATTCCTTCTCAGAATAATGTTTTTAAATGCTTAAGTACTTAAGATTACAAAACCTTAATTATACTGAAGTGTATTTAGCAATTTTTTTTTTAAAGTTCACTGACCTCAGGTTAAGAAACCTTATGCTTAGAGCTTGGTTGGGTGTGGGGAATCAAAACGAGACATTCTAGATAATAAAAATAACAGTTATATATGTAATATATATGCAAAGTATTGTTTATGTTTTATGAGGGTCCTCCTCCTTGCTCAATTTCACCTCATTCTGACGGATAGGCTCCAGTGCTCCTGACTTCTGCCTCCTCAAGAAAGTCCTTGGTGATAAGGGAGCCCTTTGTTGGGAAGTCCCCCTCAGAATTTTGCCATTCCTATTTCTTCAGGTTTCAGTAGGATTTTGGGTTTAGTATATTAGCCTTTAATGATGCCACTTGCTTTCTCTAATTCTGAGCTTTCTGCACCTTCCCTACCAGGGTTGTATTTGTGGTCAGTTCTTTCTTGGGAATAAATAAGAGGTGAGGAGAGATACTGCAGCTGCACAGAAAGCCTGGGAGAAAAGAACTCGTCAGAGAGTAGGGGGCTTCAAGGAGAGGGAGAAGAGATAGGGAAGCATTTAGGAGAGTTTGGGTAATTGAGATATTTACTGACCTTTGAAACTAAAAACAGAATCTCAGGGAAATGAATCACCATCCAATAGTGCATGACTTAGGAAGAGTCATGGAGGATGGTACCTTCATATATAACTTTTTTTAAATGTACCATATGAAACAAGAGAATAAGGTTAAAAATATGTAAGGAAATACATATTTGCAGCAAATATAATAGCTTCAAATGGCATATACTGTGTCCAAGTAACTGGATGTATTATTAACTGATATCTAAGGAACTAATGTAGTTGTAATTGAAATATACATTTTCTTTTTTTTCTTTTTATTTTTTTTAATTTATTTTTAATATGTTTGGTTTTCAGCATTGATTTTCACGGCGTTTGAATTACAAATTTTCTCCCCATTTCCTCCCCCCCCCA
>CM053624.1:140368598-140428179 GCA_028646595.1 Phalanger gymnotis
TTCATTCCTGTCCCCCTACCCTCCCCATGGCCATTTTCTTTTCCATTTGCCATGAAATCTCTTCTCTGGGTCCACACTCTCCTACTTTTCTGAATGTCAGTTGTCTTCAGAAGCTCTGGTTTCCCTTCTTCTGAGACAGGATACTGTCCCTGGAGCAAAACATTCTGTCAAAGGTAATGGTCTCCTAGTCATCACATCCTTACAAATTTTACCCATTATGAGGTCTCCATTTCCCATTATAGAATATAGAATTCCCATATAGAATATCTTTCTTTCATTATAGGAGTGTTCTTCAGTGGACCTCCTCCCATCACTAAAGTGGGATTTCTCCTTTTCTTTTCTCATTTCAATCTCTCCTTTTGCCACCTCGCCCATTCACCCATAGCTCCTCTTCTTCCTGAGAAACTCTAAATTATCCACCTCCAGTCCCCTTTCAAAATCATTGACTTGGATCAATCACACATTCCCCTCTAGCCCCTTGCCCCCTTTTCACCTGTTATGTGCTTTGTTTAAACTCCAGTGTTTAGCATTAAAGGCCTTCCCAATCCGGCTGCAACCTACTTTTCCATGCTTATTACATATTAATCTCCTTCGGGAACTCTATGTTCCAGTCAAAAACTGGTGAGCTTCTTGTTTCTTATACAGAACAAACAAGCTTTAATCTCTGCCTCTGCACAGAGTTGTCCTCATGCCTGGAATATTCTCCCTTCTTACTGTTAGCTCTTCCAATTCCTAGTAGTGCTTCCTTGATGAGTCCTTTCCTGATAGCCCCCTAAAGTGACTTCTCTCCAAATTCTTTTGCATTTATGTTGCATGTATTTTGTATTTTCTTATATGTGTACTTACTGTGCTTTTTCATTTTTGTCTTTATATTCCCAATACCTGGCACATAGTGAATGCTTATATGCCTTTAGATTGATTGATTGATCTATTGAATCCATTTTTCATATACCTTAGTAATCTCTTATGTACTGATCCTGTAAAGTTATTCTTCTATTAAAATAAAGCATTCAATAGCTAAAAGTTCAAACTATGTATCCTTACAAAGAAGGCCATTCCTCATTTGCTGTCATCTTGTCTTCTTAGGTTGAGACAGTGAAGTGATTTGCTAGATAAAATATTGGACTCGAAGTCAAGAGATAGCCTTTCTATCTACTAAGTCAGACTGTGTCCAACATTTAGGTTGTGTTTTAAAGTTTATAATGTACTTGACCTATGTTAACTCTTTTGAGCTTCAATGGCAACCCTGTGTAGTGTGCAATTTCACAAGTGCCTACATATGGATAGCAGGTGCTTAAATTAACGAATGAATGATCAGCATGTTTATGTGCCCACTGTGTGCCAAGCACAGTTCAGTAATTTTTAAAATTCAATTTTATTTTATTTTCAGTTTCTCACTCTCTGGCCTTTCCCTTCTCAGCCATTAAGAAGCTAAGAAAAACAATGTCTGCTACAAATATGTAAAGCAAAACAAGTTCCTTTACTAGCCAAGATCCCTCATCCCCCTGGCCCAAATTCAATTTGTACTCTGACTTTATCACTTTATCACGAATCTTTTGGAATGATTGGTAGTTGGTGCCATTGTGTTGAAAAGAGTTGCTAAGTCTTTCGACATTGTTTGTCTTTAATCTTGTTATTGTAGAAACTGTTTTCCTGGTTCTGCTTATTTCACTTTGCATTAGTTCATACAAGTCTCCTCAGTTTTTTTTTTTTCCTAAAACCATCTACCTTCATCATTCCTCACAGGACAACGGCATTCTAAGTACTTTATGCTTGTTGTAGTTATTTTAAGTGGAATTTTTCTTTCTATCTTTTTCAGTTAGATCTTGTGGATAATATACAAAAGTACTAATGATTCATGTGGGTTTATTTTATGCTCTGAAACTTTCATTAAGTTGTCAATTGTTTCAATAAGATTTTTAGTTGATTTTCTAGTGTTAAGATGTTAGGAGATACCCTGTTTTACAGAGCTAAGATCCAGCTAGCAGGCTGTGCCTTGAGCTTTGGTATAACCCTCTGGATGATCTCACCCTCTGTCAAAATCACATAATTGTATTGCTTTGACCAGCACCAGGTGTTCTTTGAGCTCTGACAAGCGCCTGATGTATCCGTCTTCTAGTCATGAAGCTCTGCTATGAATCAAATAAACACTGTTGTTTACCTCTCATTGTCAGGGCTACAGCTCAACATGCAGCCATTAATGTAACTATTGAGGTTCAGCCATACTAAAGCGGGTCTCCTCATAAGGGGGCAGGGCCCTGGCACATGTGTCCTTGCTTGCAAGCTATTTCTCTTATTTTGAAATTAAACTTCTGTTTGATTCCTTAAATCTCCTGTCTCCGGCCTGCTTGTTTGGCTCTGGTCATTCACAGGTTAGAGGCCAGTTCAGTCCAGTTGATGCTAGGATTCTTAAAGTAAACCATTACATAAACTTCAAAAAGTGATAAATTTGTTTCCTCTCTGCCTATGCGTATTCCTTAATTTTCTTTTTTGTTTATTTGTTTTATTGCTATAGCTAACATTTCTATTATAGTAATGGTGATAATGAGCATCCTTATTTTAGTCCTGATCCTATTGGAAAGGCCTCTAGTTTATCTGTCTTAGGTAATGATGACTTTTAGTTTTGGATACATACTTGTTATCAATTTAAAGAAAGCTTTACTTTCTCATGCTTTTAACAGGAATGGTTGTCATAACTTGCCAAAGGCATTCTGTATTGACTGATGTAATTATAAGATTTTTGTCATTTTGGTATTATTATGGTCAGTTATGTTTATAGTTTTACCAATATTGAATCAACTCTGAATTTCTGATATAAATTCCTCTAGGTCATAGTGTATAATCTTTGTGATGTATTGTTGTAGTCCTTTTGCCTGGAGGTATGCTAATGAATTACTTTTCAGGGAGTTACCTGGAATACTATCTCCTCTCCATTGTCAGCCACTCTAAATCTTTTGAGTCCTGGACTAGAATCCTAGTTTTATATAGGTCCCATGATGTTTCAGTTGCCAGGTTAATTCACTGCTAAGCTGGGTCAAGTAGTTTGAATTCATCTAAGATTGTCACTGACTCCCAGATTCTAATTGTAGGACCTTAAATGGCCTTATTCTACCTCCTGGTCTTACCAGTCACCTGGGTACATATGATCAAGAAAGAGCAATCACAAAAAAACAAAAGAAATGGAAGACCAAGAGTTCTGGCCCAGTCACTAATGCAGAGTCATTTCTAAGTGACCCCATGTTTTAATCATGCTTGACTTTGGGAAGGGTGGTCCTACTAAAGAGGGTAGTGTACTTTAATGAGTGATTACTTGTTATACCAAGACACATCACAGAGTATAAGTTTTAACTGGAGAATTTATTAGCTGGTGACCGTTCAGGGTTCAACCCAAATCAGAACGGCCATGAGTAGAGCTGAAAGAGTCATATTTATACAGAAAAAACAGGGTGCAATGGTTAATTATCTCTGGAAATTTACGGGCCAGGTCACGAGGTTGTCGAGGGGACAGGAACAAAGGTCCTGACATATCAAAGATTCTGACAGGTTACGGTTTGGTGGGATAATCTTATCTATTGACATTCCTTGGAGGAGTCATGGAGCCCCAGCCACATTTGCTAAATGCCAAAAGGTCTGAGTCCATTCTTTCTGGGGGTTTTATTAGGGGCTGTGGGGCAGGGGTCTTCTGTCAGCAATAACTGGTTTCTTCAAGTCTCACACACTGACTGTATCTCGTTAAGGCTAATCCCATCTCCTCCAAATGTATACATGGCAGCAGCTCCCAGGCATGTTCACTTACCCCATCTCCTCATTAGAGTTGTAAACCAACCAAAATACTTAGGGAGAAGTTAAGGCAGCACTAATTGCACCTCCTCATGATTATACGATTCAATTATAATACCTTTGCCCTTACGTGGAAGACCCTTACTCCTGGCTATAAAAGTAGTTCCCCTTTTAAATCCCTTATTAGCCCTAGCAGCTAGTCCACCAACTGTTTTCTGCCTTGCTATTTAAAAAATTCATTTTTAACTTTCCCTTCCTGAATTTTTCCTCTTTAATCAGCGCAAAGGCTCAAACATAGAATTTTCCTTTTAACAATCTGGCAAGTGCTTAACGGAAAATCAGCAGGAAGTCTACTCTGCACCAGCCCCTTATTGGTGCTTGCGCCCCTTAGCCTTTCTGTTCCTGGGCAATGGTGGGTAAGGACCCCCTACTCATAAACTGCCTTTTTTTTGGCATGTGCTACTCCTTTTCTTCAAGCAAGCACAAATGAAAAAGAATCAGTTTTGGTATAGGACTTATTTCTCCTTATCCTTCCTGAGTTTTGGGAAGTTAAATTCACTGGCCATTTCATGGCTAAGCATTGAGACATTCCACACCAACCTGTGATCAGGCAAAGGCCTGAGTGCCAGCTACAGGGCTGGAAGAGGCTCACCCTCAGTTATAGTTACTGCTGAAAGGCCCTTGGAAAAGTCTCCTAGCTTGGTTTGCCAAGCCTGGCAGCCAAGTGATTCAGTGGTTAAAGAACTGGACCTGGAGTCAGGAAGACCTGAGTTCAAATCTGGCCTCAGACATTTCCCAGCTGTGTGACCCTGGGCAAGTCACTTAATCCTGTTTGACTTAACTCAATTTCCTTATCCATAAAATAAGCTAGAGAAGGAAAAAGCAAACTATTCCAGTATCTTTGCCAAGAAAATCCCAAAGGGGGTCACGAAGAGTTGGACACATATGGCTGAAAAGATTGAACAACAAGCGGCTTCTCTATAAGGGCAAATGTATTTTGATTAGATCATGAAGAGGTGGGCTTACTGTCCCTTCGGCTCCTTCCTAAATATTTTGATTGATCGACAGTTCTAATGAGGAGATGGGGTAAGTGAGCATGTGTGACAGCTGCTGGTATGTAATGCTAAGGAGATACAATTAGTGCACACGCTCATTAGAATACCTTGCCCTCTCCTTCTAGACCTCCTCCCCAAAGGCAAGCAAAATTAAAAAAAACATAGTAATTTCAAAATGACTTTGCATTAGTGACTGATTTTACACAAGACTTTTCTTCACCACATAATAAATTGACAGGAAACAGAGGATATCTATGTTTATTCTGAAGTTAGGGGGAAGGTCATCTCTATTAAGCGGTGCCTGGAATGAGGCTTGCCAACCTTACACTTGGATTGGATTGGAACTGGGCAGGACATGTGGTTCATGCTTTAGGTTCTAGGCCCTCATCTATTACCCTAAATATGAGGAGAACTGAATTGTGCAAGCAGGCAGATTTATATTTAGAGATTAGATTTGTCCAGTTTAGGAACGTAAATATTTACATAGAAATTTCCTTGAGTAAAGATCTCCATCTGGTCGCTTGAGTCCAATCCTCTTTGCCTAGAAGAGAACTTAGAGACCCACATTTTATAGAGGGGGAACCTAAGGAACAAGGAAGTTAGGTGACTCACCCAAAGTGACATAGACAGTAAACAACAGAGGCAAGATGTAAACTCAGATTTCTCTGACTCCAGAGCCATTGCTCTTTCTGTTATACCACACGACCTTCTTCAGACTTCAAACTTGGTCTTTATCATTCTCAAGCTCAGGGGTTCTTTACCTGGGATGCAGGATCTTATTTTTGTTAATGTTATATTTACGTTTTAATATAATTGGTTTTCTTTGTAATCCTATGTATTTCGTATGATACATTTGTTTTTTTCATATTATGCTTATAAGAACATTGTTGTGAAAGGGGGTCCATAGATTTCATCAGAATGCAAAAAGAGTCCATGACAGAAAAAAGTTAAAACTCTTGCTCCAAGTTCTTTCTTTCTAAGTTAACCTGATGATTTCTTCTTGTTCATCCCTTTTGATTCTAGGATTATAAAGAAGAAAACCTCCTTTGTGTAGCATTTAAAGCCCTTCACAATCTCTCCCATGTATCTTTCCATGTTTACACATTTTCTTTCTCACCCCTTGGAAGCCCCTCCCTCTATGATCTCTACATGGCAGCTAAATAGACCTACTTGGGGCAGCTAAGTGGTGCAATGGAACACAACAACAACAACAACAACAACAAACAACAAATAGGCCTCCTTGCTGTTCCCAGTTCCTGCCATGCCATCTCCCATGTTTGTCCCTTTGACTGAATCAAAGGGCCTCACTTGAGGACCTAGAGAGCCACATGTAGCCTCAAGTTCACGGGTTCACCACCTCTGAAATAGAAGCTCCCTGAGAACAGTTGACTATTTCTCTTTCTTTCTTGTCTTGTCTATTTTTTCCTTTTTGGTTTGTATCCTCCATGGCCGGTGCAGCACTTGCACAGATTAGGTACTTAATAAAACCTTCTAGAACTGATTTATTGAATTAAATCCTTAAGAATTGCTCTTCTAATGTCAGCCTTGATTTATTCCAGGAAGTCAGAAAAAAGTGTCATGAAAATATTATTAAATGCTAACTAAAATTATGTTCAACGTTCTAGGAAAAAAAAAAAAACAACTGAAATATATTGAGGGCAAAGAGAGAAGATGAGTTGGACTTAGTTTAGAGTAGGTAAGTGAGCCTCTGACAGGGAATGTTTATCTGGAAAGGTAGGAAGTGAGAATAGACCTGTGCTCCATCAAGGTACATTTTAGATCCTGCAAGAGGAGGGGACAGAGGATAATAGAGGGTTTGCTGCTGAAAGAGCTTTAAAGATGATCAAGCCTAGTTCTCTCATTTTGTAGATGAGAAGACAGGCTCAGAGGACCATAGGCTTCTCTGCCCCACTTCCCTCTCAATAATTCCCAGGTCATAGATCTCTATCAGGATGTGCGATTTCAGGGTCTCTCTCCCTCAAAACACCAGTTAGGTAGCACAGTGGATGGAGCATGGGGATTGGACTCAGGAAGACTCATCTTCATGAGTTTAAATCCACCCTTAGACACTTACTAGCTGTGTGATCCTGGGCAAGTCACTCAACTCGGATTGCCTTGGTTTTCTCATCTGCAAAACGAGCTGGAAAAGGAAATGACAAATCACTATAGTATTTTTGTCAAGAAAACCCCAAATGGAGTCATGAAGAGTTAGACATTACTAAAATGACTGAACAACAACAAAACTTCCTCAAATATCTCTCCCTTCCCCATCATATTATTGGATATCTAAAATTCCTTTAGCTAGGGACACAGCCTTTCATTTCCCAGTTAGAAAGAGAAACTAGAAGAGTAAATTCTGGCTGAGGTAGCATATAGGAAATCTTATTTAAAAACAACCAGAGATGTATCATAAAATTAAAAAAATAAAACTATAAATTCCATGCTCAAGTGTGCTTAGTCAGTAAATGAACAAGTATAAAAGATAATATTGTCAGAATTTCCCTTGTTTGCATGAGGAAAGGTGTTGAGAGATGGGTGAACATTTTATAAAGAAAGTAAGTAGATGCTGGTCTCTTGAATGGATTGCGGGTGATTTCTTAATGGGCAGAAGGGAAGGATAAAGGATGTCAGTGAGCCATAAGTAGAAAATAACACTTACTCAAAGACATCACAGGAAAGAGCTATTCCAGCCTGATGGAATCAGTGGTGTGATGCCAAAGAAAAGAATGCCAGCGTGCATATAATTATAACTGACATGTGCACAGCGCTTTATAGTGTACAAAGCAATTTACATTCTGGAACCCTTTGGATTATGTATGTGTAATCGGAAATCAAGGACAATCTTACAATAGCTTCCTTGGGATATAGTTTGTTTTCTGATACAGAAAATAGAAATACTTTGGTGGTCTCTAAGATTCTTTCCAGCTCTAAATCTTTAAAATTCCATTCTTGATATTTGCATTAATAAAAAATTGGGTCAAAAGACATGTTGACTTTTATAACTTTTACAACCTGTCAGCCTGCTATCTGAAGGGTCCAGCAATTTGCAATTCCACCAGCAATGTATGAGCATACTTGTTTCTCCATATTTAGTTGATTGTTGGTATTAACTTTGGCAGCACATATGCTGAAGTAGAAGAATTAGATGGCTACAGGGTAGTACTTCAGTTATTTTAATTTGTAATTATCTGATCATTAAAACTGACTGAATATTTCTTCAAGTGACTTTTTAATTTATTTCCTCTGTTACAAATTTACTATTTACAACTTTTGAACACTTATTCATTAGATAGTGAATATGTCTTTTGTAAATTTTAGGTGTCATGTTTTAATCTATTTGCTACAATATTTTTCCCAATCTATTATTTTTACTTTTATCTTATTTACACTGTGGCATCTTGCCTAGAATATTTGTCTTGCCTTTTATCTAATTAAATGTTTGGTTTTTAACACCATCTTCCTTAAAATAGCCATTACATGTAGTCATTTCAGTATTTATTAATATAGATTTTTACATTTGTTGCTAGAGAACAAAAGAAGTCTTCTCCTTTTACTCCTGAAAACTGTACTTTGATGGACAGTGATTTGTTTCCTCACCAGTATTCCACAAAGGATCCTCTCTTCTTGGCTCTACAGGTCTTTAGCATGCCTCCTTCCTGGGATCACTGACATACTTCTTTGTCTGCCTAACCATTGTCTGCCTACCCTGATCTTCCCACTCTCATAAGGAGAAACTCTTCCCTCTTGGGCTCTCTTTGCTGCAAGGACAATTTGTTCTCCAGAAGCATCCATTTTGTGAAAGGACCCAGGCTAGATGACCTGCATTCCTCTCCTGGTCCCTGTTTCTGATTTTCTGTACTTCAAAACACATCCTTGCACTGGTACCTTCAGTGCCACATCCTGCCCTCCCCAACCCCAATTTTCAGCTTTCTTTTGTGTGTTGTCTTGCTCTGTGGTAACGTAAACTCTTTTATCATGAGAATTTCTTTGTATTTGTACCCCCAATGCTTATTACAGTTTCTGACACAATAGTTCTAAATAGATTCTTGTTTCTTTTTTTTCCTTGTAGCTGGGCCAGCTGTCCCGCACCCCATCCCCCAAACACTTAATAAGTAACCTTTATATAGTTCTATTCCAGGGATGAAGTCATCACCTTACTCACATCATCACTGTCAGAGTTGCTGTGGGAAAATCTCTGGGTACTGATTCCCCTAGGACCATTCAAAAGAATCTAAGAAATGAAATAGATCATAAGCTATCCAGTGGGAAGACCAAGAGAGAACAAAGGCCCAAAGGAATAAAACTGTGACATTTCCTTCCAGAGAATTCTTTGTGAGAGAGATCTTGGTAACTTTGGGGACCCATCCCAATAAATAAAGCAAGAAATTCACTGAGCCAGGAATTGTACTGGTGATCGTGGGCAAAAGGGGCAGGAGAAAAGCATGGAATTCATAGTGTCCTGTACTCAAAAATGCCTGGATGAGCAAGATGCTCTAGAGATTGTGCCATCATTGTCTTTGCCCTGGAATATAATAGTTTCCCCTCCTGTCTTGGCCAATGCTTTGTGTGGAAGGAGCACTGAACTTGGAGTGAGAGATCTGAGTTCAAGTCCCAATGCTCTCACCTATTAGCAGTGTGACACTGTATAAGTCACTTTTCCACTTTGGTCTTCAATTTTCTTCTTAGTGAAATGTGGAGATTGTACTCACTGACCTCTTAGTTACTTACCTTCTAGCTCTCACATTCTATGATGCTGTCCTGTATATAATAACCCACATTCAATAACTGGGTTATAGGTGGGGTGAAGGAATCACCAAAGAGAAAAAAATTAAGCCCATCATTAGAAAGTGAGTTCCCTGAATGGATAGAAGGTTGGAATCTAATTGCCATATACACCCACCATGGTATTTGATGAAATAGACTATTTTCATGCCTTATGGAAATTAAATGAAATAAAATAATAAATAAGGCCAGGATAAGCACAGCTTCAGAAACCTCCCCTCTAAGCAGGTGTGTTTTACTGAGAGCGATAAAGGATGGATCTCAGGGCTTCTCTTTCTCCAAGCCCCTCAGCAAATTGCCCCAAAGTAGAGGTGAAACTCAGAGAAGTATCTAATCACAATGTATGGACCCAAGGACTGAGCATTTGAGGGTGAATTGTTAGGTGGTGGGATGTATCTGCTATTTCAGGCATTTATGGCTCTTTGAGGAATCAAGGTGCACGGGTAGAGGTGGCCACCCATAGCAGGCCACAATGATATGTTTCTTGACATTCGTAGCCTTATACTTGCATTGGGGATGCTGGGAGTTGCCCTTGAGTCGGCATTCAGTAACCTGCAGGGGTTTGCTGCTCATGTGGCAGTTATAGAATTGGTACTTGCATGGGGCTTTTGTATTCCAGCAGATAGCCCGGATCTTCTGGACGTTCTCCAGTATGAAGGTATTGAATTCCTTGCAACTCTCCTGTGTCATACCCCTATTTCTCATTATCTGGTTGCAGTAGACATTGTCATTGAGGGCTGGGCAGTCTGAGTCCACGTGCTGTCGCTCGAACCTCTCTGCTGGGGTCTCTGATGAGACCAGCCTCACTACTAGCATTGCCAGAAGGGGGAGTAGCAGGAGGGATCTCTCCAGGGCCATTATGGCCTCACTCACCAAAGGGAACCTACTCAGGAAAGGGGCAGAGACAGATGAAGAAAACCATGCCTTGGAAAGGGAAACTTACCCACCCACTCTCTCTCTATCTCCCTACCCCTAACTTCCACTTTGCTATGATGACTTTCAGGACTAGCCTGTTAGAACACTGGATTTTAAGTTTGAGGATGTGGGCCCTGAGTCATTGACATGGTCTTGGGAAAATCACTTAACTATTCTGAGACCTTTCCTGCATCTCAGTTGCCACATTTGTCAGATTAAAGTTTTGGACTTGCTAACATCTGTCCCTATCAACTCTATATTCATTCAAAAAAAATGAACCTTTTTTCAGAACAGAGAGATAGGAATCATACTGCCTTTGGATATTCTCAGGGAAGCTGACACCTCCATTCTCCAGTTATCCCATCACTTATTTCATTTTTTTTCCTGCTCCCCACCTGTTGCCCAATCTTCTTCAACAATTGTCCCTTCAGATGGGGGAACCCAAGAATGAGACTGAGTCATGAGGCAAGGAGACATAGATGGAGAGGGGTGGAAGACTACCTCGGAGTAGGAAGAGGAGCTTGAGAAATATAATGACCCTCTCAGTGGATTCTGTGAAGGACATGAGAGATCATTTTGTCCAAAACTCTCATTTTACAGATGAGTAAACTAAGGCCCAGAGAAGCTAAATAAACTTGCTCAAAGTCACACAGATATTAAGGAGCAGTGGCAGGATTTGAAAAGTCTTCTGACTCCAAATTCAGATCTCCTTACCATGCTGCCCCCTTCGGATAGAATAAACTATATCATGACTTTGGAAAGACTACTGGTCATATCCTATCCTCAGGAACACAACAACTACTTACTGTGAACATAGTTGGCACAGCCTGGTGATTCAGTAGTAAAATAGATAATTATCCCCTGACACTAGCATCATAAAGGGGGCCCATTGTACTCCATGGGAAGATTGACCCCTCCCCACCAACTTGGTTGCTCACCTTCCTCATTCCTCAAAGTGCTCTCTGCCTCATTTTTTCTTCCTTTTCCCCTATGTGATGTGTTTCCTGCCAAGAGGTCTCCCAATGTGAGGCTCTGCTTCCAGACACACAGAACCCTTGCATCGACCTCCCTTCCCTCACTGTCTGTCCTCCTGGTTTTTTTGTTCTATTTCCTGGGAGAGTGTACAGCAACCATCTTAGTATGCTGATTTACTTGAGTTTGGAGGTAGATCTGGAACCTGGTGAAGAGCAGAAAAGGAAGGAAGAGCATGCCAGGTCTACTAAGGAGATGCAGGAGTTTGGAAGGGTGCTGAGAGTCTGCATTTGAAATCTCTTTTCAGTCAGGGGCACCAGGTGAAGGAGCAGAAACCTTTCTAATTATTTTAAATTTGACAGGCCTACCTGGGATTACTACTCAGCAAAATTGAGTATGACTCTTCAGGGGGAAAATAGATATTTAATGAAATAGAGGACTTTCAAGCATTCCTGTTGAAAAGACCAGAGCTGAATAGAAAATCTGACATTCAAACACAAGACTCAAGAGAAGCATAAAAAGGTAAACATGAAAGAGAAATGATAAGAGACTAAATAAAGTTAAACTGTTTAAATTCCTTATATGGAAAGATAATATATGTAAATCCTAAGAACTTATCATTATGAGGGCAGTTAGAAGTATTCTTTTTGTAATTTATTTTTTGTTTTTAGTTTACAAATCTCAGTTCCACAAGTTTTTGAGTTCCGAATTTTCTTCCTCTCTCTCCCTTCTCCCCTCCACCCCCAAGATAGCATGTAATCTGATATAGGTTCTACATATACCTTCACATTAAACTTATTTACACAATAATCGAGTTGTAAAGAAGAATTATAACCAATGGAATGAATCGGAAGAAAGAAGAAATGAAACCAAAAAAGAAGGGAAAAAAGAGAGTAAATAATTTGCCCGAATCTGCTTTCAGACTGTAATTTTTTCTCTGGATGTGGATAGCTTCTCCATCATGAGTCTTTTGGAGCTGTCTTTGAACCTTGTATTACTGAGAAGAGCCAAATCTATCAAAGCTAGTCATCAGAGACACTGTGTGTCTGTTCTCCTGGTTCTGCTCCCCTCACTCAGCATCAGATCAAATAAGTCTTTCCAGGTGATTATGAAGTCTGTCTGCTCCTCCTTTCTTATAGCACAATAGTGTTCCATTACATTCATATACCACAAGTTGTTTAGCCATTCTCCAATTGATGGGAATCCCCTTGATTTCCAATTCTTTGCCAGCACAAAAAGAGCTGCTATAAATATTTTTGTACATACGGGTCCCTTTCCCACTTGTGTGATCTCTTTGGGAGTTAGAAGCATTTTCCATAGTTAGAGGGCACAGGTGTGAGTCAGTTATGTTAGGATTATCTGAAAAAATAAGGACTGAGAAAGAGGGATGCATTGGGAGAAGGGGAAAGGGAGAGGTAGAATGGGGTGAATTATTTCACATAAAAAAGGTATTCAAGACAGAGTTTTTGTAGTGGAGGGGAAAATGGGGGGGGGTCAATGCTTGAACCTCAATCTCATTGAATTTGGTTCAAAGAGAGGAATATACACACATACTTACATACTACACATAGATACACATACCACATACATACATACACACATATACCTACTTAGTTGGATATAGAAATCTATCTTACCCAAAAGGTTAATAAGAGGGGAAGGGGTTAAGAGAAAGGGGAGGGGGTGATAAAAGGGAGGGTAGATTAATGGAGAAAGTGGTGAGAAGTAAAAGAGACTTTTGAGGAGGGACAAAATGGCAGAAAGAGAAAGAGAGAGAGAGAGAGAGAGAGAGAGAGAGAGAGAGAGAGAGAGAGAGAGAGAGAGAAAGGATAAACAAAAGAAGAAAGAAGGAAATACAATTAGTAATCATAACTGTGAATGTGATTGGGATGAGTTCACCCATAAAATGGAAGTGGAGAGCAGAATGGATTATAAGCCAGAATCCAACAATATGTTGTTTACAAGAGACATTCTTGAAACAGAAAGATTCTCATAGTTCCACTTCAGTTATGAGTCTGTTAGAAGGTGCTTTTGAAGTTTAGAAGAGGAAATATCTGGGTGGCACAGTGGATAGAATACTGGACTTAGCATCAGGAATTGTGTGTCAGATACTTATTAGCTATGTGACGCTAGACAAATCTTTTCCCCTTTGCCTGTTTTCTTATCTGCAAAATGGGGTTAACAATAGCACCTTCCTCCCAGCATCATTGTAAGAATAAACTGTCATAATGTCTATAAAGTACTTTGCAAACTTTAAAGCTCTATATAAATTCTAATTATCATTGTTATTATTGGATTAAGATGGTCATAGATGACTTCGAGGAAGGCATTTAACTGAGTTGGGTCATTAAGAATGCGCAAGAAGTAAATATATATGAAGCAAAATGAAAGGGAAGACAGAGTGGAGGATGGAGAATGAGAGCAAAGACCTAAAGGCAAGAAAAGGTGATATCTAAAGCTATTATGATAAGAGAGAAGGAAGGAGCAAGATGCTTATATGATCACTATGTCTGGAAAGAGAAGGCCAAGCAAGCTTGGGCTTGGCAAAGGATGAAAAACCCTGCGGGGAATGAAGTGTGGAAAGGGGAATTTTGTATGTGGAGAGGATTCTGGTTTCTAATCCATTCTGCTATCCACTTCTATTCTCTCTCTCTCATCCATATCTCTCTCTCTCCTTCCGTCCCTACCCCTCCACCCCGCTCTCTCTCTCTCTGTCTGTTTCCCTCTCTCTCTCTGTCTCTCTCTGTCTATTTCTCTGTCTGTCTGTCTGTTTATCTGTCTCCCTCCCTCCCTCCCTCCCTCCCTCCCTCCCTCCCTCCTCAACAACTGCTAGGTGGAGAAATTCTTTAGATCAGATAACTTGAGAGGATCTGGTTCCTACTCTAGAAGTCAGGATACTCTTACCTAGAGGTATTTCAAGAAAAACCACAGGATGCCTAACAGTGCTATTCATGACATAGAAAATGAGGACTCCTCCATGTTTGGACACTTCCTTTTTGTTCCAATATTATGGTCCTTCTAAAAGAGAAGACCAGAGGAAATATAGATGTTTGGAATCATTACCCCTTCCTCCTTTCCACTCCCCCATTCTCCCACTCCCTAATAGTTTCTATACTACTTCACAGGTATGATTACAGAATATGGGACATTGGTGGTGACAGTCTGTAACTGAGTCAGAAACCTAAGATATTTCCCACAGGTTTCCAGAACTAACAAAGACTTCAGGGTCTGAAAATAGTATCCCAACCCTGGATCTCATGCAAGGTTTATTGGAAGGCAGTACTACAGCCTTAGGCTAGACTGCATGCGTCATTTCCAATGGCCCGAATAGCTTTATTATTCTAACACCATCACCCCACCTCCCTACCCTAGGTGTACCATTTCTCCCATCCCCCAAGTAGTGAAAGGCATCTAGGTTGCTATACTCAAGCAATCCTTCCTTTGGTGGGCCTCACCTTTTACACATGGACTTACACAATCTTTTCAATCTGCAAAGGCACCCTGCAATTTTTCTCCCCTTTGTATACTGGCTTCCTACTGCTCTTTGCATATGACACTATCTCCCAACTCCAGGCCTATTCCCCATGCCTAGACTGTTCTTCCTCCTTACTTCTGCTGCCTGGATTCCTCGGCTTTCTTCAAGACTCAGTTCATGATCCAACCATTCTAGAACAATTTGGAACTATGCCCAAAGGGCTATAAAAATGTGCATACTCTTTGACCCAGGAATACGACTTCTAGGTCTGAATCCCAAAGAGATCATAAAATGGAAAAAGGACCCACCTGTAAGAAAATATTTATAGCAGCTCTTTTTGTGGTGGACAAGAATTGGAAATTGAGGGGATGCCCATCAAATGGGGAATGGCTGAACAAATCGTGGCATATGAATGTAATGGAATACTATTGCTCCATAAGAAATCATGAGCAGGCAGACTTCAGAAAAACCTGGAGAGATGTACTTGAACAGATGCAGAGTATAAAACCAGGAGAACATTGTACACAGTAACAGCAACAGTGTATGATGACTAACTTTGATACACTTGCCTCTTCTTTGTAATGCAAGGATCTAAGACATCTGCAAAAGGCTCATGATAGAAAATGCTATCCACATCCAAAAAAAGAACTATGGAGTCTGAATGCAGAATGAAGTATACTATTTGCTCTCTCTCTCTCTCTCTCTCTCTCTCTCTCTCTCTCTCTCTCTCTCTCTCTCTTTCTCTCTCTCTTTCTTCTTTCTCATGGTTCCTTCCATTGGTTCTAATTCTTCTTTACAACATGACTAATGTGAAACTATATTTAATATGAATGTATATGTGGAGCCTAGAGTGAGGAGAAGAAAATTTAGAACTCAAAATCTTGTGAATGTTGAAAACTAAAACTAAATTAATAATTTTTTTAAAAGACTCAGTTCAAATCCCATCTTCTTCAAGAGACCTTTCCTAGTCCCTGCTACTGCTAATACCTTCCCTCTGAGATTACTTCGCATTCACCTTGCATATATCTTGTAGGTAACAGTTATTTGCAAGTTGTCTCTCCCCATTAGAATGTGAGATCCTTGAAGGCAGGAACCATGACTTTCTTCATATCCCTGGGACTTAGCAGAGAGTCTGGCACACAGTAAGCCCTTAATCTATGTTTCTTGACCCCCTGACTGACTTACTGACTAACTACATCTAAGTTTCTCCACTGTTCTTTACCTGTATTGGGGTCCCTCTCTCTGGCTTTAGTCTTAGGAATATAGTACCCAATGTCTTTATTATCACCTTCCATTGTCTACTCCTTTGGTCATTCTTGTAAAGGACAATAACTGCTCTATTTGAACTCTAGATCACATGTGCCACCATCTACTCTCAGAACTTTCCCCCTTAGTCATTCTCTTCCTCATATCCTTCCATCTCTCCTCATCCATAAACTCCTGCTTTGCTAAGTAAATACATGCCCAGGTCTTCCTCATCTTTAAAAACTATCACTTGGCTCTGATAAACCGTCAAGCTATTATCCCTGTGAGGCAGCATGGTATGATAGAAGGATTATTAATACAGTAATACAATTAATGCAAAATATTAAGAATAGAAGTACAAAGAATGAAACAATCCCTACTCACAATGAAATTATATTCTAATGTGGGAGACAATAGGGAGGTATATGTGTGTGTGAGTATGTGTGTGTGTGTGTGTGTCTGTGTAAGCTAGGTAGTTCAGTGCAAAGAGCACTGGGCCTGGAATCAGAAAGACCTAAGTTCAAATCTGGTCTCAGATATTTACTAATTGTGTAATCTTGACCAAGTCAATTACCTTCCATTTGCCTCAGTTTCCCCACTATAAACTTGCAGGGTTATTATGAGGATCAAATGAGTCAATATTTATAATAGTACAGTGCCTGGCACATAGTAGGCACTATATTACATGTTAGCTATTATTATTTACACACATACATACATATATACATATACACATGTATGTATAT
This sequence comes from Phalanger gymnotis, assembly GCA_028646595.1. Lineage (NCBI taxonomy): Eukaryota > Metazoa > Chordata > Mammalia > Diprotodontia > Phalangeridae > Phalanger > Phalanger gymnotis. The sequence goes on from CM053624.1 coordinate 140,385,569, forward strand.
GCAGCATAGATATACATTAAATAAAGACATATACAAAGAGAAATCAGGAAAGGGTTCATGCAGAGGATAGTCCTTGAGCTGTATCTTAGAGGAAGGGAGGGATTCAATGAGACAGAGGTAAGGGAGTATGCTCCAGTCATGGGAGATGGCCAGTGCAAAGTCAAAGGAACAAGAGATGAAGTTTTGTATGTGAAAAACAGAGAGAAGAACCCTATAATAGTGTCATAATTTCCAAGACAAAGTACAAAAGTCTTTATTTTCTTTTTTGTTTTGTTTGTTTTCTTATGGTTTCTTGCATTCATTATAATTCTTCTATGCAACATGACTAGTGTGAAACTGTGTTTAATAGGAACGTATGTATAGAGCAAATATCAGATTGCACGCTGTCTTAGGGAGGGTGGGAGAAGGGAGGGGGAGAAAATTTAAAACTTATGAAAGTGAATGTTGAAAACTAAAAATAAGTAAATTAATAAATTTGGGGAAAAAATAGAAGGTTAAAAAAATACAAAAGTCTTAGCTTGCTATTTAAAGCCCTTTATAATCTGACCTCTACATCCCTTTCTGATCTTACATTATATCACTCCTCTTCTCTTACTGTCAGAGTTAGTCAAAATGACTTCTAGCTATTCCCAGTGCACGACATCCCATCTGGTATCTCTGTGCATTTTCACAAGTTGTCTGCTATGCTTGGGATGCATTCACTCCTCACCTGTGCCTCTCAGAGTCTCTTGCTTCCTCCAAAGTACCCTGAATATTTCTCATACACTTTTTTAGATAATCAGAAGCTAAGCGATTTGCCCAAAGTCACACGTAAGTGTCTGAGTCTGGATTTGAACTCAGGTCCTTCTTACCCTAGGGCCAGTGGTCTATGCACTGTACCACTTAGCTGCCCCTATAACCTTAACCCCTTAGCTGTTAGTGTTCTCTTCTTTGTGAAATTACTTTATAATAGTTTACCTATGTCCATGCTGACTTTCGCACCCCCCAGAAGAATCTAAGTTTTTTCAGACAGTGATTATTTCCTTTTTTTTACTTTGGTAGCTTAATAAATGTTCATTGAATTTGATTGAATTCTCGTGGGACAAGTATGCTGATATGATTAAATTTTTCTGTTTTTATTTCCAGCCGTATGTTGTGATTTTTGGTTATTTCTAAAGTTTAGAGAGGAGGAGCTAAAACATGGCACATGCACACACTGGGATTTGGAGAGCATGAGCAAACACAAACATACACACACAAACACACATATATTCCCAATATGGCCAGAAATACTGAGGGCAGATGTCGTGAAGATGTAAACTTTTCCCAAAGAGGGATCTTCCTTGGGCCTAGATGAAGTACAATGGAAGCCCAACTGCAGAGGCACCTAGGAGATAATAACCTACCATAGGATGGTGTTGTTGGCTTGGTTCTCCTGTCATGTTTGGGAGTTTGACAGCAACTATCCATGTGTTTCCCAAACATGAACATTGTGTTCTTTCAAAGAAGTAAGGAAGTAGGAACAAATAATAGCTTAAAATAAGGTAGAAGAAATTCAGAGTAACAAGTCTTCTATTATGTTTCTAGTGTTCCTTGTTTCTACCTGTAATGGACATTTTGGTTTTAAGCCAAAGCTGGGACGTGAAAAGAGATATTTGTCTTTTTTCATCAAGCAGGATGCTGTACAGAAGCCAGGTGAATTGTATTTTTCCTTCTCTAAGGTGCAGAGCTGAACAGGTATTCTCTTTCTAAAAGGTCTAGTGCCTGAACTCCAAACCTATGAGCTCTTGAACTTGGAGTTACCCAATGTCTCCAAGTTTGTGCTGCTCAGGAAATCTCCCTTTTCTGCTACATAGCTAGACTCTGGAATTACCCAGATTAGGAAAATTAAAGCTTTTCCCTGAGGGGTAGAAGTTGGGGAAGTGTCCTTGATATTGCCTCTCATAAGGAGTGCCAGCACACATTTCCCACCACCATATGCTTCTATTGTAAGTTGCTGATGGTGATGTGGTAGGTGGTAAACAATTCCCAGTCCTATCCTTTCCCCCCACACTCCCCACATTCCCACTGTGTTTTGGAAGAAAATGAAAGAAACAAAAGCAAATAATGAGCCTTTAACAACCAAGAATAATTTCTTAAATGATAAATATAATGAAATTATTCTATTTACTTATTATGCCCCTTTTGACACCATCAACTACTCCTTTCTCTTGGATATTATCTGATCCTTGGTTTTCTTAATGCTACTCTCTCTTGGTTTTCATCTTGAATACTCCTTTCACTAAAACCTGTCCTTTCTTGAGACTTTCTCATCTCTATGGATGGCACAACCATTGAACTAGACAATGAGGTTTGCAAGCTCAAAGTCTTCCTTGACTCTTCCCTCCCTCTTACACCTCCCTACAGCCAGGCACTTTGCAAGTCTTGGTAATTCTACTTACACAACGTCTGTCATGTCTATACCTTCTTCTCTGCTCATGCAGCCACCCCTGTAGATAAGAGGAGACTACATACATGTATAACAATAGGATTTACATCTTCATAATTCCTGCATATATATATATACATATGTATATACATACATATATATGCAACCCAAAAAGGGCTATATAAATGCTAGCTATTATGATTATTAATACAATTATCATAAACATCATAATTACTTATTGTTTAGATTAATATAGGAGGTGCCTGAATTCCAATCTTTCCCCTCCACAACCCAATCTCCAAGAACCTACCAAACTGGTATTACTAAAACATGAGTCTGATCATATCACTCCCCTCCTCAAAAACCCACAGTAGTTCCCTACTGCTTCTAGGATAAGACAATAACTGTCCTAAGCCTGTCATATAAAGACATTCATGATCTGGATCCCCTCTACCTTTTCAGTCTTACTTCTTATGACTCTCATTTACCTGCTCACCATTTTGACTGAAATTATTTGATGGGTGTTACCCATATATGACATTCCTCTCTTTTGTTTGTATATCTTTGCCAAACTGTCTTCTGTGTCTGACACTCTTACCTGCACCCATTAGTTTACTTCCCTAACTTAACTTCCAAGTAATGCTCAGGTGCCACTGCTTATAACAGGTCTTTCTTGATACCCCTTTACATGTATTAACTAGAGGGCATTAATATGAATACTCTCTATATTTTCTTGTCTGTGTACATGCTGAACTCTTACACTCCCTTAGTAGAATGTAAGTTTCTTGAGAATAGGGACTGGTTTTTTTTTATCTTTGTATATGAATTATCTACCATGATCAATCAGCAAGCATTTCTTTTTGTTTCTTTTTTATTTATTATTTTATTTTCCCCAGTTACATGTGAAAACAATTTTTAACATTCGTTTTTAAAATTTTGATTTCAAAATTCTCTCCCTTCTTCCCTACCTACTCCCCCTCATTGAAAAGACGAGCAATTTGATATAGGTTATACATGTGAAGTCATGGAAAACATTTCGTAATAGTCATGTTGTGAAAGAAAATACAGACCACCCCCACCAAAAAACAAAAACAAAAACAAAAAACCAACAACTAACCTCCAGAAAAATAAAGTTAAAAAAGTATGCTTCTATATGCATTCAAACACCACCAGTTCTTTCTCTGGGCATGTGTATCAGCAAGGCAATAAACACAACATCAATGATTATCATGAATATGCCTATGTAGTTCTGTACCACAAAGTATGAGAGACTCTCCATGAAGAAGGTAGAAGTATAACATTTATTCAGATACCAGAGAACCATAGCCCATAACCAAATGTTCAGCTCCCACAGCCAGTTAGCCCACTTTGTCATAACAGCAAGGAACTTAAAACACGATATTACAACATGGAGCCTCAGCATCCCAAAACCTCTCTGACCCCCTACTGGGGTCTTCTCCCAAAACAAACTCATAGTACAGCTAAGTCAGACTGTTCAGTTCTAACCATCACTACAATGGCCCTTAGTAGCCATTAGCAGCCATGATTGCTCTCTCTCTCTCTCTCTCTCTCTCTCTCTCTCTTTTTCTCTCTCTGCATTTCCTATGACATAACTTGCTTTTCCTGTCAGGAAGCTCCTTCCACCACATGTGATGTAAGCAGGTTATATGAGTGGGAAAGATCTTCAAATCTAAATTACTACTACATTTGGCCCCAAGCTATGTAATGACATAGAACAATGGGAATTCTGGGATAACTGGTGTCAATAGAACTTTACACAACAATATAACAGGGATAACACAAGATAAGCATATAAAACAATGTCACCATTCTCCTCTCAAATGAATGGGGCTCAAAATCTTGGGGTAAGGGGAGAAGGTCTTGTCCTCCAGAGCTTCTTCCTGCTAAAACTGGATGTAGAGTTGTCCCTGCCCCAAAAGATTAAGAGTCTTATTCAAGAGGTCAGTTCTTTAGCAAGCTGGCATCTGGTTGATGCCAGGTCCAGGGATGACACATCACAGTCATGGATAGGTCCAGAGGTGACATTCAAACACATCAGAGGGTGACATCTGGTTTAAGTGATCAGGCATCTGCTGGTAGATGGTACTAAGCCTGTAGGAAACAAATCTCACAAATTTAAGAGACAAAAGCCAAAAAGAAACAAAGAGACCAAAATAGCCTCGTTTACAATAGAATACATGAGTCAAGGGTTGAATTTCATAATCATTTTTTCCTGGATAAGCTACGGTTACAGTATTGTCTTTCCCATGTGCTATAATTTCTGCAGCCTTTGGAACATCATCTGGCTTCCGTGTTACCCATACTTTAACTCCCAATTTTATTCTATCTGTAGAACCAAATCCTTCCTTTCCTCTGATAGTTATTTTGGAAGGAGGGTCGGGTTTCACAAGAGGTATTGTTTCACAAGGAATAATAATCAATTGAACTATTCTATCATTTTTACACAACTGTAGAGGTTCTTCATCCAAATTCTAGAGTGTCACAATAATTTCTCCTTGATAACTAGAGTTTATCACTCCAGCCAATACATGTATTCCTTGAGCTGCTAATGTTGGTTTAGGTAATATCCATCCAAAATGATTCTTAGGGATTCTCATACATATCCCAGTAGAGATTTTTCTTATCTCTTTTCTATTCAATCAAAAGTTCTCTAAACAATGTAAATCATATTCTGCCAGACAAAGTATTCCTGGATACAATGGTGGGACATCTTCCCTCACAGTCCAATACTCAATATTTTGGATCTTATGTGTTTGCTCTTTTCTAATTTGCATATTTGGGGTCATCATTCTGGCTAGAGGTGTACTTCCTCCTAATGGTCTATTATTCAAATTATGCAAAGCAGTGAAAAAAATTATCCTTCCAATGTTGATACGAATTGTTAGAACTTAATTTTCTTAACTGTTCTTTCAACAACCCATCCATTCTTTCTACCAACCCAGATGTTTGTGGATAATACGGAATGTGATGTATCCACTCTATATTGTTCAATACACAATATCTCTTCATCTCATTACCTTTGAAATGTGACCCATTGTTGCTTTGAATCTGCATTGGGGTTCCATAATACAGACTTATAGTATCTAGAGTTTTACAGGTGTTTTGCTGGGTTGCATTCTTATAAGGACAAGCTACTGATATACCTGAATAGATGTCAACACAAGTACATACAAATTTGCAGCCTTTATCTTGGGGTGGGTGGTCCAATATAATCTGTCTGCCAAATCTGGGCTCGAACTTTTCCTCTTGCTATTTCTCCAGTTACTATCCTGGGAACAGTTTGTTCCTTTTCCAGTTGACATATACGATATGCCTCTGTTACTTGCTTCAACAGTGAACAAGAGATACTAATACCTCAATCTTGTGCTCACTGGTGTGTGGCCTGGACCCCTAAATGGCCGGCTATTTGGTGGATTCATTTTGCTAGTAGTGGATCATTAGTTGGTGTTGAAGTAGGGACAATATGTTCAGTAGCAATCTTTGCTAGTCGATCAGCATGTGCATTGTACTCATGTTCTGGCGTACTGAGGCGCATGTGAACGTCTACATGAAAAACTGACCAATTAGTAACCAAAGACATGTCCTGTGTATCTTCCCATAGTTCTTTGCCCCAAACTTGTTTACCATGAATTTCTCAATTTTGGTTTTTCCACATTGACATCCATGTAGCTAAGCCACTAGCTACTGCCCACAAATCAGTGAATATATGACACTGTCCTCCTTTCTATGTTTTAATAGCTTGATGCACTGCCATAAATTCAAGATATTGACTACTTCCATCTATCCCAGTACTTTCCAAAGTTCTCTTAGTACATGGGTTATAGGCTACTGCTTTCCAGTGTCTTTTGTGGCCCAAATATTTTGCTATCCCACCAGTAAACGATCCATGTTTCTTCTGCTCTTCAGTCAGTCCATCATATCCATCATTCCGTTATATACCCCCAAATTTTACAATTTTAGCTGGTCCTTGAATCTTTGCTGTGTTAATTTCCCATCCTTTGCTTTTCATTTGTTCAATTAAAAGCATCAAACTCTTCTCCACTTCTTTTACATTTTCTCCCTGTATCAAAATATCACCTATGTAGTGGGTAAGCTGTACATCAGGTAACTTCAATTCATTCAAATTTTCAGCCACAATCCTATGACAAATAGTTGGGCTATGCAGATATCCTTGTGGCAATCAGGTAAAAGTATATTGTCAGCCTTGCCACATGAAAGCAAAGCATGTTTGGAGTCTATTGGGATTGTAAAGAAAGCACTGGCCAAATCGATAACTGCATACCAAGTCCCATCATATTTCTGGAGCCTTCCTATTAAGGTAACAGTATCTGGAACAGCAGTGTACAAGGGGAAGTCACTTTATTCAATTTTCTATAATCCACTGTCATTTTTTGCATTCCATCTGACTTTCATACTGGCCATACAGGATTATTCCATTGAGTAGTTGCAGGGCTAACACTCCTGCTTCAACATATTCCTTTATAGTATTGGCAATTTCATATTGCCCACCTGGCACACAATACTACTTCAGAGTAATTACTTTAGAAGGTTCAGGTAAAGCGATTGGGTCCGTTTTTACTTTTCTCCCTAAAACTATATTAATTCCTATCTTCCTTATTGAAAGTTGATATCTCCCCTCAAGAAAATTCAGTCATACCTTTCAATATATCTGTTCCAATGATGCATTCAGGAATGGGTACAATGACCACAGTATATTTTTTCTTAGTCAACTGTCCAATTTTCATCATCAGTTTCACTTGTCAGGCTGATATTTCAGCCCCTCCTAGTCCTGTGATGGTAGTAGGAGTTCCATGCTTAAATTTGTCGGGGTTTCCATAAATCAAGCTGGCCTCTGCCCCAGGGTCTATCAATGCCCTAGTTACAATATTTGATCCATTCTTCCAATATATAGTCAGATTAATATGGGGTGTGTAATCGTGTCTGTGTGTTTCTTTAATCTGAGCTGAGGCTTCGCCTATTCCCTAGTCTCCTTGAAGTATCACTTGGATACAAGAGTTCAAGATCTGTAGGATTTGTAGGGGCAGTATTTACTTCTCTATTCCATTTGCTATTAAGACCCTTATCTTGGTACATTTGTATAGCTTATTAGTTGGAATTCCATCTATTCTGCTAAAATCTACCCCTGCTTTCAATAGAGTAGCAAACATTTCTCTTCTTGTCACTCCATGCTGAATCCACTTTCTACGTATCCTTCTCTCCCAAGGAAATTTATCATTTCCCAAGTCTCCTAAGTCACTTAACTGTGAAATCTTGTCCAGCACCTCTGAAAGAGGGCTCCCTACTTCTGCAATTAGCAATGTCAGAATTACATGTTTATAAGTGGGGATGGTGGTGGTGCCATTTTAACTATCAAATTTCTATGAGAGACTCTCAAGAGAGTTTCATAATAAACTTTGGCGTTCCCTAACATAATAGCAGTCTTCATTACCTCCTCCTTTAACTTTCTCATACAGCCCCTAATTGAATACCAGGGTCTATCTGCAGTAAGCCACATAAAATCAGCAGGATATTCTTTTTACAAGCCCATTGCAGCCAAAGCCAACAAATTGGTTGTTTAGTTACCTCTTTGCAAATGATAATCCCTAAAAGCTTGCTGTACAAGAGAATTCTGACTAATTATGAATCTCATACAATCCACAGAATCTACCTGCGGCCCCTTCATCACTGATTCTTGCCATCCAAGATATTAATGATTCTTCCATTCTCTAGGTGAACCTACTCAAGATATCTGTGATTTCCTGCTGTGTAAAATATTCCAAAACCTTCCTGTGCACAGTATTACCATCCTGTATTTCTTGCCTCCTTTCCCGTATAGGGCACACTGCTCTTTGAGAAGTCTGGTGTGACATTGTAACACTCAGTGGTGGCTCAGGAGCATCATAGAATGTATCATTTCATGTTTCAGCTTCTGATGTTGTATCCTCCTGTCTAGAGTCTCTGCCTCTGTTACCATGGTAACCAGACTGCCTGCTAGGCTCGACCTGGGCTGAACTGAGGTGCACTCTTGACCTCCTTGGCTCCCTCTGCCTTCTAGCTGAATTTACAAGGCTGGTAGGTTTCTGTTGTTCTACCACCTGAGTTTCTTCATCTTGCTGTGGTATAGGCTGAATTTGAGTTCTCTCTCGTAATAGTCTTATCCCTGTTTTCACATACAATATGATAGGCTGTGAGTGAAATCTAGCCTCTTCTAGAGATCTATTTTGGCCCTTCTGTTCCTGGCTCAACAGTAACTTCTCTGAGACATAGCTCCAAATCTCTAGGTCCTCCACTATGTAGCTTATGTTTCCAGTCTTCACAGAGACCAGTGCCTTTAGACCATTCCCTTCCTAGGGAGCAATAAGTTACACCTTCCCATCCTGGGATAACCATTTCTTCTTCTAAAGCCCTTCTATCTCTAAATAGAGATCTCATACCTTGCGATCTCATCCGCATCACCAAATAACGTATTAGTAAGGCAATAAATACAACATCAAAGATAATTGTGAATATGCCTATGTAGTTCTGTACCACCAAGTATGAGAGACTCTTCATAAAGAAGGTAAAATAAGTATAATATTTATTCAGATACTAGAGAACCATAGCCCATAACCAAATGTTCAGCTCCCACAGCCAGTTAGCCCACTTTGTCATAACAGCAAGGAACTTAAAACATGATATCACAACATGGAACCTCACCATCCCAAAACCTCTCTGACCCACTGCTGGGGTCTTTCCCATAAACAAACTCACAGTACAGCTGAGTCAGCCTGTTCAGTTCTAATCATCACTACAGTGGCCATTAGCAGCCATTAGCAGCCATAACTGCTCTCTCTCTCTTTTTCTCTTTCTCTTTGCATTTCCTGTGACATAATTTCCTTTTCCTGTCAGGAAGCTCTTCCCACCACATGTGACTTAGGCTTCCTGTGACAAGCAGGTCATATGTCCTATTAATGGGTGGAAAAGATCATCAAATTTAAATTGCTACTACAGCATGGATAGTATTTTTCATCATAAGTCCTTCAGAGTTGTCTTGTATCATTTTATTGCTGAGAATAGCTAAGTCATTCGCAGCTATCCTCTTAAAATATTGCTATTACTTTTTACATAGTACATTTCACTCTGCATCAGCTCATGCAAGTTTCTCCAAGCTTTTCTGAGAGTATCCTACTCATCATTTCCCATAGAAAAAAATAGTATTCTATCACAATCACATACCACAACTTGTTTAGCCATTCCCCAATTGATGGGAATCCCATCAATTTCCAATTCTTTGCCATAAGAAAAGAGCTGCTATAAATATTTTTGTACATATAAGTCCTTTTCTTTTTTTTTTTTAGTCTCTTTTGGGATACAGACCTAGTAGTGGTATTGCTAGGTCAAAGGGTATGCATGATTTTATAACTCTTTGGGCCTAGTTTCAAATTGCTCTACAGAATGGTTAAATCAGTTCACAACTCAAGCAACAATGAATTTATGCCCTATTTTTCTTACACCCCCCCACCATTTGTCATTTTCCTTTTCTGTCCTATTAGCCATTCTAATAGGTATGAGGTATTACCTCAGAATTGTTTTAATTTGCATTTTTCCAATCAACAGTGAGTTATAGCATTTTTCATATGGTTATAGATAGCTTTGGTTACTTCATATGAAAACTGTCCATGTATTTGGATCTTTTATCAATTGGGGAATGGCTTTTTTTATAAATTTGACTTAGTTGTCTATATGTTTGAGAAATGAGACCTTTATCAGAAAAACTTACTTCAATTTTTTTTCACAGTTACTATTGCTAACAGTATTTCCCTCCATCATATTCTTCCCCTGCCCTGTGTATTCTATTCTCTCTCTCCTTTCACTGTGTCCCTCCTCAAAAGTGTTTTGCTTCTGACTACCCCCTCCACCAATCTGCTCTCCTTTCTATCATACCCCCTTCTCTTATACCCTTTCTCTCCTACTTTCCTGTAGGGTGAGATAGTTTTCTATAACCAATTGAGTGTGTGTATCATTCCCTCTTTGAGCCAATTCTGATGAGAGTAAGGTACACTCACTCCCCCCTCAACTCCCTCCCCTCTTCCTCTACTGCAAAAGCTTTTTCTTGCCTCTTATATGTGAGACAATTTACCCCATTCTACCTCTCCCTTTCCCTTTCTCCCAGTAAATTCCTCTCTCACCCATTAATTTTACTATTTTTTGATAGTATTCCTTCATAATCAACTTACACCTGTGCCCTCTGTCTATACTCTCTCCTATCTGCCCTAATAATGAGAAAGTTCTTATGAGATACAAGTAGCATCTTCCCATGTAGGAATATAAACAGTATAACTTTATTAAATCCTTATGATTTCGCTTTCCCATTTACCTTTTTATGCCTCTCTTGAGTCTTGTATTTGAAAATCAAATTTTCTATTCACTTCTGTTTTCTTCATCAAGAAGGCATGAAAGAGGCAGCTAGGTGGCACAGTGAGTAGTGTACTGGCCCTGGAGTCAGGAGGACCTGAGGGAGTTCAAATCCAGCCTCAGGCACCTGATACAATAGCTGTGTGACCTTGGGCAAGTCACTTAACCCCAATTGCCCTGCCTTCCCCCCTCAAAAAAGAGTGAAAGTCCTCTTATTTAACTAAATGTCCATTTTTTTCTGCTGAAGGATTATACTCAGTTTTGCTGGGTAGGTGATTCTTGGTTGTAATCCTAGCTCCTTTGCCTTCCAGAATATCACATCCCAAGCTCTCTGAGCTTTTAATGTAGAAGCTGCTAAATCTCGTGTTATTCTGACTGTGGCTCCACAATACTTGAATTGTTTCTTTCTAGCTGCTTGCAATATTTTTTCCTTGACTTGGAAGGTCTGGAATTTGGCTATAATGTTCCTGGGAGTTTTCATTTTGGGATCTTTTTCAGTAGGTGATTGGCGAATTCTTTCAATTTCTATTTTACCCTCTGGTTCTAGAATATCAGGAAGGTTTTTCTTGATAATTTTTGAAAGACGATGTCTAGGCTCTTTTTTTTTTGATCATGGTTTTCAGGTAGACCAATAAGTTTTAAATTATCTCTCCTGGATCTCTTTTCAGATCCATTGTTTTTCCCACGAGATATTTCACATTGTCTTCTATTTTTTCATTCTTTTGGTTTTGTTTTATTGTTTCTTGATTTCTTATAAAGTCATTAGCTTCTATTTGCTCCATTCTAATTTTTCTTCAGGGAGATTTTGAACCTCCATTTGACCAATTCTACTTCTGAAAGAGTATTTTTTCTTCAGTGAATTTTTGTGCAAATTCTGCTTTTTAAGGTATTCCTGTCAGTGTCTTTTTTAACTATTTGGCTTAGTATGCTTTTTAAGGTGCTATTTTCCTCAGTATTCTTTTGGGTCTCCTTTACCAAGCTATTGACTTGTTTTTCATGTTTTGCTGGCATCACTCTCATTTCTCTTCCCATTTTTTTCTCTACCTGTCTTATTTAATTTTCAAAATCCTTTCTAAGCTCTTCTATGGCTTGAGATCAATTCATATTTTTCTTGGAGGCTTTGGATGAAGGAGCTTTGACTTTGTAATCTTCTGAGTATGTGTTTTGATCTTCCTTGTCACCATAGTAACTTTCTATGGTCGGCATATTTTCTATTGTTTACTCATTTCCCCAGCATATTAGTTGATTTTTTAACTCTTTGTTAAAGCGGGACTCTTCTTCCAGGGTAGAGGGCAGACTGTCCCATGCTTCAGGGGTTTTATGAAGCTGTTTTCAGAGATACATCTAGGGACCTGTAAGTTTTCAGTTCTTCCAAGGTGATATGATCTAAGGAGAGGTGTTTAATACTCTTCTGGCCTGTGCTGTGGTCTGTGAGTGACCACAAGTACTCTTTTCTGCCCTGAAACTGTGAGGAGGGTCCCTTTTCCATTGTGGCCACACTCTCTGGTGTGCTAGTGCTCCTTCTTACCTTGCTACTGCCACTCAACACTGTGACCTAGATCCAAGTATGGGCAAAGCAACAGAGTCCTGCCTCAATGCTAGCCAAGAGACCCTTGTAACCTCCTTCTGACTAGTTGTTTGACCCCCTTACCATCTGTGGGCTGAGAGCTCTGGAAGCAGCTGCTGCCATTGCTGATTCAGTGACTCCCAAGGCCTGCTCTAGGTTTCCTGGAGCTGGGGTTATGTTGGTACAGCCTATGCTGGCCTGTGCTCCAGAACTTTTCTGCTGACCTTCCAAGTTGTCTTTGGTGTCTGTGAGTTGAAACATCTAGAAACTGCCACTGCTGCCAGTGATTCAGTCACCCTGACACCTGCTCCTTGTTTGCTGGGGCCTGGTCTATGCTGGCATGTCCTGCACTAGACTACTCTCCTCTCTCATCCTTGTGCAACAGACCTTTCCTGCTGGCCTTCTAAATTGTCTTGGACTGGAATATTGTTTCATTCCATCTTTTTGTGGGTTCTGCAGCTCTAGAATTTGATTGAAGTCATTATTTAAAGCTATTTCGAGGGGTTTAGGGGAGAGTTCAGGTGAGTCCTGGCCTTTACTCTTCCATCTTATCTCTACCTTCAGCAAGTATCTCTTAAGCATCTACTATGTGACTTTGATTATGTCCTGCAGAAAGTACACACAAAATTACAGAATCACAGAATTTTAGAATTAGAGGGTAACTACAACCTATTATGGGGGCAGCTAAGTGGTGCAATGGAGAGAGTGCCAGGCCTGAAGTCAGCGAGACACATCTTCCTGAGTTCATATCTGGCCTCAGACAATTACTAGCTGTATGACCCTATGTCACTTACCCTGTTTGCCTCAGTTCCTCTTCATTAAAATAAGCTGGAGAAGGAAATTGCAAACTACTCCAGTGTCTTTGCTAAGAAGACCCCAAATGGGTGCCTGGAGAGAAACTGAACAATCTACAGCCTCACCCAGCCACTCATATCCTCACTACAACACACCCAAGGAGTTGTTCTTTAGCCTTCATCTGAAGACAGACCATAAAGGAAAACCATTACCTCCAAAGCAAACCATTTCACTTCAGGAGAGGTCTAATCAATAGGAAATTTCTCCTTACCTTGATAATAAATTTTTCTCTTTGCAGCTTCAACACATTCTTATTTCTGTCACTTGGGGCCAACCAGAATAAAGATGATTCCATTTCCATTTGAGAGTCTTTCAAATATCTGAAGACAATTATCAGGTTTCCCCAAATCTTCTTGTCTCCAAATTAAAGACCTACATGTCTCCTTCAATTGGGCATACCTATTCATTTGTATTAAGCTCAACAAAACTGACTGCCGCAAATCCATTCCATAACATCTGCTTAGTGGATGTTACCCATATATGACATCCCTCTCTTCTATTTCTGTGTAGTTTCTGTGTTGGTCTCTATAGCGCCATACTCCAGTTCATAATGTATGTTAGGATATGGTTTCCATTTCTATCTTTTTACATATATTTGCAATATCTTTGTGTCCTAATATATGGTCATTTTCTTTGAAAATTCTATGTGGTGCTGAGAAACGTGTGAATTATTTTGTAGACCCAATTAGAAGACACCAAAAGTATTTTAGCTCTAGTTTTTCCAGCAATTTGTCCAGTTTATCTTTCCATTAGACTTATCCAAAACTGAGACAACATTGAAATCGCCTATCACTATTGTGTTACTATGTATTCTTGTAGCTCAGTTAATGTTTCCTCTACAGATTCAGATATTAATATTAGTTTGTTGTATATGGTTCCTTTCCACATAAAGTTGTTTGTTTATTCTTTTTTATGTTTTGGATGTTTCTTTTTGCTTTGTCTGATAGCACAATTGTGATTCCTGCTTTTTTGAACTTATTTAATGCAGAATAAATGATTTTTACTCAGTTTTATTCTTGGTAGGTCTTAGTGTTTTTAAATGTGTTTCCTGTAAACAACAGATTGTGGAATTCCATTTTCTCATCCAACCTGTCATTCTTCTTTTGTTTTATCAGATTGTTTATTCTATTCACATAAGAGAGTTAGGTTTATATTTCTTCCATCATCTGTAATTTTGTTTTTGTTTCCTCTCAGATTAAGATTTGTCCTCTAATGCTATAAACACAGTAGCATCTGTCTTCACTTATTTAAGCTTCTATTTGAAGGCAATCTTTGAATGGCTTTTAAAGGCTCTCTTCCCATCATGCCTGAGCTTTCCCTTCCCATTGGTTATCCTTTCCCCAGGATTTAGAGTTTTGGTTATTATTTCCTTTTTCTTTCTTCCTTTTATCAAGTTATTTAATTCTTGCTTTTTTTTCTTCTTAGTTAAGTAGTCAAGTAGAATTCTTCCTTTCCTCCCATTCAATATGGCTCATTTCTTAGTATTTAAATTTAATTATCTCCACCTTTTTTGAGAAATGATTTCTTTCCCTCATTTGCTTCATTATTTATCTTAGTCTAATATAGATTCATATTAATAGCTTCATAGTCCCTATACTTAGTCCTTTTTTATTCTCTGTATTCCTCGTAGAATTAAAACTTTTGAAATATTTATTTTGAGTTCTCTCTTCTAGGCAGTTTATACTATTGTTTTGTAGATCTTGTCCTTTGGCCTTTTTTTTTTTTTTACTGTTGTGACTCACTTTTATAAAAACTATTTCCCTCAAGTGAAAGAGAGCACATTTTCTCATACTAGGGATCTTTCTATGGCCCTAATTATGCAGTTCATTTTTTGACCCTTGCCCCACTCTTGGTCATTTTTCTGCATTTACCACAAACTCTCTTCCCTGGCTCCATGCCCTCCCACTCTTCCATGTATCAATTACTCCTAAGAGCTTTGATTCTTCTCCTGAAGCAGAATGAGTGCACCCAATCCCTGCAGATAATACCCACTGTGAGGTCCTCAAGGAAAGAGACTATCTTTTCTGTTTATTTCTCTTCCCAGCATAAAGCATAATGCCAGGCACATAGGTGTTTAATACGTCTTGACTAAGGTCCTCATTTTTGTCTTATAGAATATAATAGAATATTTAGAATACCTTTCTTCTCCCATAAGAGTATCCATTAGTGGCACCCCTACCACTACTGAAACAAAGTTTTCTCCCTTCTTTTTCACTTTTTTAATCTCTGCCTTTGCCTGATCACCCATTCTCCCATAGGCTGTCTTCTTCCGTTCTTCTTTCCCTTTATCGTTAACCTTTGTCTTGATTAGCATACATCATCTATTCCCCTCCATCATCTTCCATTCCTCCCCCCTCTTACGTGCCCTCCCATTCTGGAATTTAGTCCCTCAAAAAGCACTGATTCACCTGTAGAATGGAGCTTTGTGTGTTTCAGGCCTGTTTCTCGACGAGGACTTCTATTTGACTTCTGCTTTTATCCTTGTCTCCCTAAATGCATTTAGAAAGATGTGTCTTAATGGATTCTGTGTTGTTATTTGGTTCCTGCTATCCTTAATTGGTGTATTTATTTACTCTTCTTTCACTTCTGTTGTCTGGGGTGTTTGAGGAACAATCTCATCAAGTCAGGTCTTCTTTCTAAGAATGTTTCAACACCCCTTTTTTTTGGTCAAATAGTATTGTCTAATCTATTTTCATTTATGTTGCTGTTTAATCATTTTCACTTGTGTCTATTTCCAATTTGGAATTTTCTTGGCAAAGATATTTGGAATGGTTTGCCATTTCCCTTTCCAGCTCATTTTACAAATAAGGAAACTGAAGAAAACTAAAGATTAAGTGATTTGCTCAAGGTTACACAGCTAGTGTTTGAGGCTGGATTTGAACTCAGGTCTTCCTGACTTTAGGCCCAGCACTCTATCCACAATGCCACCAGCTGCCCTATATGCCTTTATAGTTAGGCTTAGATTTGCAAGATAAGTCATGTTGAGATAGATTTTGAGCTCTATTGTTTTTCAGAACATATTATTCTGTTCCATTTTGTAGCTCTTGATAGGGGCAGAATAGCATTATGTTACTTGAATCTCCTTTCCTTTATATTTGAAAGTCTTCCTCCTGGTCACTTACAGAATTTCTTGCTTCCTAGAGGAATTGTTCAATTTAACAATTACATGTCTTAGAGCTTGCAGCCTGGGTTTTGTTTTTCTTGGGCACTCTCTGGATTCTTTCACTTAGCACTTTATTTTCTTTGTTCAGAGTTCTGGGCAGTTTTCTATTATTATTATTATCATTAGCATTATGGTATCCATTTTTTATTTGTCTTGCTCTTCATGGAGACCTATATCTTTACATTGTCTCTACCTATCCTGTCTCAAAGTCAATATATTTTGCTTGTAGGGAGATCATGCTCTGTTTTAATGTTATTGGTTTTTGCTTCTCTTCTTCCTTTGTGTGTTTACATTCTGAACTAATTATCCTTTCTTTTGTTTCTTTTGTAAGACTTGTCACTGTAGATAGATCCATGTTTTTGCTATTCTTTCAAATATTTTTGCTGTACAAGCCATAAATTCTTTCTTCAAAATTCTTGTTTCTCTTTTAAACAACTCAGGAATCATGTGCTGTGATTCTATGCTTTCTTCAAAATACACAGGTTCCTTTGATTCATCAGGTACTAGCTCATGCTTCTTTGTCTTATAATTTTTATTTACAGATATTTGAACTCATCACTTGATCCGGAGGCCCTGTTTCCTTAGGTTGTTAATACATTCTCATTTGTTTTCTCTGCATATTCTCAGGATTCTTGTGTGTTCTTAAAATCTTTGATAATTTCAGTCTTTTTTTTCCTTATTTTCCCCTACTGTTCACTTTCTCACTCCCTTTCCTTTGATGGCAGTTTCCATGGGGGATGAATCTCACAGTACTAGGAAATTCATAGATCATAAGCACTGCTTTCTGCTGCAAGTTATTTCTGGGGGGATAGACCTGGCCCCACTTGGATTCTAGGTTCTTTCAGTCTTAGTGGAGTACTATGTAGCTCCCCACTTGTGTCTTTTGTCCTTGTATCCTCTGTTCTTCAGTTCTCTGACCCAAATGTAGAGTCCTGAAATAGAATCACAGCCTGTCCAAAGTTTAGCTTTTTGAGGTTTAGACCTCCATGGCACTGTACGTGTGTGACGAGGTGTAAGGTTAAGCAGGGTAGGACTTTTTTTACTTAAAGTTTTCTCTTTTGGAGCACTTATGTAATCAAGTGCCTTTGATAAGTCTGGCCTTTGTTTCTTTAATTAAATGGGGGTCTTCGATGACCTGCTTACCTCAAGCGAAAGTCTAGTTTACACAGCTTTCAGTCTCATACTTGTGATGCCCTTTGACTCTGAACAGGGTATATAAATTCAGAGGTTAGCATTTGTTTGGGGCTCTCACTCACTGGAAAAGTGTTGATGTGGAGACTGAGTAGCTGGCTGGAGCCCCCCAACCTTGAATAAAACCCAGATGTTGGTGCTTCTCTTTTTGGTAACTATGTATATGATGTCTTGATTAGACAAAGCCTGTTGAATTGTGTTATTTGATCTGTTGATATTTTCCGTTTGTAATTTCTTTTTGTATTTGCTCCGGATTTGCTCTGTATTTGCTGGCTTTTCCTCCTGAACTAAGTGAATGATATATGTATGTTTAACTAAAGTGAGATTGTAAAGCCCTTAAAGCTGCTTTCCTTAGAAAAGCAGATCAAAGAACCTATGCTAGCAGCTGTTGTTGCTGGTCTTATTGGTCTTATACCTCGGCAGCAGTTGCTAGTAACACGGTTGTTAAAAGAGGGAAGGTTAAGTTGGAGTGTAGAGTTGAGTTCTGGTACAAGCATTAACATGTGCCCTGCCCCAATTCCCTCTGTTCCTCCACTTGGATCAATTTACATCACGGCACAGAATATCATCACTAATTTTTACATCCTGAGCAAGTTTTTGTGCTTTGGAATTTGGATCTCCAAGGCATTCAGAGAGAGGATTGGCATGTATAACAGCAAGCACCCTAGCATACCCAGGATAGCCTGTTAGCACAGGTTCTTTGGTCTGCTTTTAAAGGAAAGATAGCATTATAAGGAGTTAACAATGTTACTTTAATTATATTCATTAGTTCAAGGGGAAAGTCAGCACCCTGAACATGGAGAAAATACAAGCAGAGAAATTAGCACAAATCAACAGGCAGGGCTCCAACTATCTGATAAAGTAATAGATACATAGTCACCAGACAGGGACCACCAACATTTGGGTTCTCAAAACTGGGGGGCTCCTTAAAGGCCACCTAGAGTCTTGTCTGGGCAAATAGCATGAACATTCTTCCCATGAGTGAGCCTAAAGCAAAATGTCAGTCTCTCAGAATATATACACTTTCTCAGAGTCAGAAGGCATCACAACCTAATTACCAAAAGGTGTGAAAGCCTTCTGCAAACAAGCCTCCCGATAAGCAAGCTTCCCCTTTAAGCAAGTTCCTCCCCCAATGGGCTCTATGTGACTCAGGATGTATTATAGCATTGAGCTGGAGTTCAAAGCAGCAAAACATCCATGATTGAACATCTGTGGTCACATAGGCCTTTATTAGTGGATGGGGAAGATCTTCCTATTCTATTAACATTATAGCATGTAGAGTTGAGCTCTGTTACAAATTTAACCATTATGTCCTGACCTCTGTTTCCTCTTTTCCTCCACTTTCCTCTTTTGTGGCACAGCATGCTGTCATGCAGTTAGAATAGCAGGAGCAAATTCCTGTCTTTTTGAGTTTGCATCTCCAAGGCCTTAAGACAAAGAAGTGGGTTTGGGGTAGGGAGTTCGGTTCTGTTGTAATCCCATGGGTCAGCTTGTTTAGTCCTGCTGCTGCTGAGTGGTGGGCAGTGTGGGAGAGTGTGCTAGCTGATCTTGCCTTAGGGGTTATGGATTATTGTCCTGCTCTGCTGTTAACTCATCAAGTTTTTGCCTTGTTTGGGTTCTTGGTGTGATAGACCATGGAGGCAGCTAAACTGGCTTTATCTCTGGTGCAAAATTCCTATTTTGGAGAGATTTGAGAGGTTGTTAGGATTAGGGAAAATATCTAGTCCTCCATTTTGTTGGTCATATGACCTGGAAGTCTAAGGATATATTTTTTATTTAGGACTTTTGTAACCGCAAATGTTATCCTTCCTTTGTGAATGTAAATAAATTGGCATTATTTATTAGAAGATGCATATGTATAGTAATTTGAATTATAAACTCTTTTATGCCTTTAGAGCTCTACTTTTCTCAAGCCCAGGAAAATGCCTCAAAGGTATTTCCTTTGGCTAAGGGTGTGTTTTTTGGAGGCAACCTGGATTAAGTGACTTGCTAAGAGTCAGGTGTCTGAGGCCATATTTGAACTCAGATTCACCTGACTCCAGGGCTAGTGCTCTCCACTGAACCACCTACCTGCCCTAAAAAGAACATTTATTTAGAAGGTAAACAAAATTCATTAGGACTCTTAGCTATGCAAATTTATCACAATTCCTTAATTTTGCCTTATGCCCCAAACTTTTGAGATCTTTCCCCATTCCAAAATTATGATCATTAGGATGATTTTAGCCCAAGTCAAGTAGTTTTTTAAAGTGCTATCCTTCCTATAGATAACAGATTTCTGTATTCTCAACAGAGAAGAAAAAAAAAGATGATCCTCCAATCACTGCCCTAAAATCCCTGGGAATAAGAACACTTAAATACTCTTACTGTTTGTCAGAGATTTTTTTATATAAAAAGGGGAAACTGGGCCACCATCATTAAGGATGGTAACAGGGGGCCTGTCACTAATTGCTGGTGCTTTCCTGTACCACTCTTCGTATTAGCTGATCTGAAATCATATTTAGATCAGAGATTCTTAATAGATTTGGGGGGAGGGGTCTATGAACTGAGATGGGGAAAAAAAATCACTTCTTAATTTTCACTGACTTTTAACTGAAATTTCACATTTCTTCCCATTGTGAACGTAGGCAACAAACAATATTTTTAGAAGAAGTCTTCATAGACTTCACCAAACTGCCAAAAGGCCCAAGTTTTCTCCCTCCCTCCCTCCTCTCTCTCTGTCTCTTTCTCTCTCTCTCTCTCTCTCTCTCTCTCTCTCTCTCTCTCTCTCTCTCGATCTTACACACACACACACACACACACACACACACACACACACACACACATACACACACTCTTCTACACAAGTACACATGCACAAACATACTTGCAAAGATAAAGAATTCCTTCCTAAATAGACGGTAGAAAGCTACCTTTGGGACAGTAACCTTCCTGTGATCTCTGGAATTTGACAATTAATTCCTAATCCGCGTCTACTCAATTCGAGACTGATTTGAGCAATCTCATCTACCAAACCATCTCATCTACAGCCCTCTAGAGCCCTCTACTGGCCTCCAGGAATATCTTTCAATAAACCTCATTCAGTAAACCTCGGGGCTATTTGATTTTCTGGTTTCTAGTCTGTTTCTTTCCTGAGTATGGTGGTTAGTTTATCACAAAGTCACTTATTTAGAGGGCACTTGCTGTAAATTTAAGATTAGGTGCTAACACTAATAAGAGCACCCGATCAATTCCTCTTCTCAATTATTTTTTGTGAACCCCAATAGTAATGGTGAACTCATGTAGTAAAAGTAGATTACTAACTTTTGGCCTGTGAAACATATGTTACCTTCCTCTACTTCCCAGCCCCCTTTAATACAACCCAAACTAACTTAACCTCATATTGATAAGAGCAAGATGAATTTAATAATCTGGTTTGGTAACCAATCACAGGTCATTGCATTAAATCTGAGTACAGTTACCTTTGGGGATTGCTTTCCCTTCCACTGCTATAATCTTGTGCATATTTTTGGGTCTCTCTAGGGAGTGCTGGCATAGCTAGCTCCAGGACCAGCAGCATGAGCTTGGGCAACCAGTGAAAGGACTTCTCTAGAATCTTTATGACCTTTCACCAAAAGGAACTGCCTAGAAAAGAGACAAAAAGATCAAGAAAGTACCCACATTGAAGAGAACCTAATCCTAGAGACAGAATAAGGTTCTTGCTACACTGTAGTAAGCACTCAAATTTCATAAAACTTTTGATGGATACATTTTCATCAGCATATCAATCTCTATGAGGAGGTAGGTGACTAGTCATTGAATCAGCTTCAGAGAACAGTATATGTGCCATTTTGATGTGTTTGTTCAAGCTAGTTTTCCCATGTTGATTGTTAGCCTAGTCAAATGCTTTAAAAGTTCCTTTCCTTTTTGAAATCCCTAGGCATAGGCTTACTTTGCTTATTAAATAATATATCCAGCTCTTAGCCCCACAATTGAGTTCTATAAGAATTATGTCGAGTTCTTCCGGAATGAATTCCAGTCATTCTTTTACTGGGGACAGTACTGTTTCAGATCAGAAAGAACAAATTCTTATTACCTGCGAGTTTGCCTAGGAAAAGATTATTTACCTCCTTTCCCATAGCCCTTTTGTGTCGCTTGTTTGAGAGTTTCCAGACTTTCTACATGGATGTATAGGGTGTTCAAGAGGACTAGCACCTCTAGTGTGAGGGCTTGCCAAACCCTTTTCAGGGCTGCTCATTCACCTTTGGGGTCCACCTGATTCACCCAATTCTCACCTGTGGCTCCAAGAAGCTGCATCATGCACAATGCCCATATCTTAGCAAACCATCTTAGCAGAAGGGATAAACCAGGCTAAGAGTAACTGACAGGCCTCAAGCCACTCAGTGAATGAGAGGGATGTCTTGGGGATGCTGGAGGATGTGAAGACTTTCTCTGGCAGAATGGGTGGATGAGAACAATTTGTTCCAACCGGCATGAAGGCAGCTGAAGCAGGTGGTTGTAGAGTGATTAGAGCTTGGTCAGGCATCAAGAACTCCAGGTTCATCCACTGCAACCTGGGCCATTAGCAGTTCTCTTGACTTTTGTCCTGCCACTGGACTTTGATGACTCGGGAAGAGAGAGTAAGGCTGATGATTTTGTGCAACTCTGTCTCACTTCAATCCAGTTCACGTTCAAGTCAAGACATCACCTAGTGTTGTCATTGATCCTCTGAAAACTAAGGACAAATGATAACAGCAACATTCCTCCTTCAAAGCAAAGATGAGGCTTTTTTTTTCCCAGTGAAAGGAGGTATGCTCAGGAAATCGAGTACCTCTAAACAAAGGTAATTTGCCGTCAAAGAAAAATGTTAGTGCTATACTCTACATTTTAGGCACAAGTCTGCCAGAAACAATATTTAATTTAAAATTATTCTGGCACGGTGACCCTATGCTCTTGGACATTTTCCTTCTCTGTGATGATTTGTAGTGACTTCTTGTTGTGTGTTTGTCCTTCCTTTTCGAAGAGGACCGTGATATCAGGAAAATGATGACATGACTTGCAATTGACTTTGATTTGAGTGAAAGACAGCTGTGCAAAGTCACCAGCCTCAAGTTCTTCTCCAGAGCCATCTGGGTCCAGTGGCCAGATATTCATCAGGATGACTAGAGATGGCCCAGGATGTAATGGGAGATCCTGGCCCTTTTAGGCTAAGGCTTTTTCAGTTTCTCACAGAAGTAGCACTGTTTCAATGAATAGGCCTCTTTAAAAAGTGAGTCAAGGGATGGCCCCTTTACTTTAAAAAGAAAAATCAAGCTGGGAGGGGAAGATCCTCAGGGTTTCTGGTCAAAAGAGAAACAGAGTAACTCGTATAGGAATCTTGAATAAGGAAAGGGTTACAATATATTCAAAGACAGCTTGAGGTTAACATTCCAGAATAATGACAACTACAAGACATTCCCTCTCAAGAGTGAGAAGGGTCCTTTCTGAATGGAAAAGAGTGGGTTGGCACCATTGCTTCAGGTGATAGGGAAGAAGATTTCCCTTAGATGAGTCAATAGCTCAGTCACTTCTGGGGATAATCCTCTTAAACAGAGAAGAGGTACCCTTAGTCCCAAATTTGGTAAGTGTCCTCAATCCATTTCCTTAAGAATGGCCTTTTCTTCTTGACCTAACCCACCTTTCTAAGGGGACCAGTTTGAAAGCATTTTTAGAAACCTATTATTAATATTTTCAGTTGCATTAAAAAGGATAAATAATACAAATATAAATAATATAAATAAACCTAACACAGAAATGTAATGTTAAATATAATGAATGTTATAAATTATAAGTATAATTAATATTGTGGTATAAATGTAAATAATAAGGATAAATTTGCATCCATTCTGTCACTTGAGTGGGGCTGGTTATTGAAGTCTTTTAAAATGAAGAAGTCTACTTCCTACCAATATGGTTGCCTGAATGGGGAGGTAGCCAGGCCAACCACCTCACAGGTACCTACTCTATCAAAACCCTGAATCCCTCATCAGATTGAACAATGATTAGGAAATCCAATGAAAAACTCTAATAAGTGACATCTTCCTTCCCAGAATTGCACAAAAAGATACATGCCCAGGGAAAATAGCAAAGTGAAAGCTGGTATGACCAGTATTGAAGCAGCTGCTTATGACCTGACTGCTGCTGATCTTACTGACTACAGCAGACTGAAGCTGACTTTGTCCATGTTCTCAGAGCCATGACTCTCCTGAGGTGCCCAGATGGCTACCACTACTACTTCACCTCACCCTCAGCCTCTGGCTATTTTGGAAATACTCAACTCCCCCCTCCAGAGTTTCCCAAGCTTTCTCTAAGGACTTTCAGTAGTTATACAAAACAATTCACCTTGTAAAAGCATAGAATGTCCCAAGCCCCTCACAGCTGCAGCTGCAACATTACAAGATTTTTACCCATTTCTCTCTGCCCTAGTACTCTGCACCCAACCCCCTCCTCATGCACCCCTGCACTTTCTGCTGTGTGGCATTCTGAGTCATAATGATGAGATTTGGGGTTGAGGGATACTCGAGACCCCAAAATACCAACATGCTGGGTCCTTCCAAATGAATTCGACTCAAGCCTTCTCAGCCAAGGAAACACAAAGTTTATTAAAGATTCGCCATATTGGGTAGACTCTTAGGGAGCCTGAGCATTTGTGACGCTAATGCCGGTGGGCCAGATTAATCAGAACTGAGCTAGATTGAATCTGAGCTCTTTCATGGAGGCAAGATGGAGTTTATATACAGAAAGATTGTGGGATGGATTGAGGGGTGGTTAAGTAGTCTGGAGTGACTATAGGAGGGGTTTAGGGAGGGCTGGGGTGCCTGGGGTGAGATCAGACTCCAGGGTGGGAAATAGCAGAAGGCTACTGGCTACCTGGACATGAGAAGCTATAGAAGGCCAGGGTAAGCAGAAGGTATATATATTTTGATCAGGATCAAGGGTGGGAAACAGCCAGATGGCAATCCAGAGGTAACTAGACAATGGAAGGCTAGGCTACCTGGGCCTGAAAAGCCAGACCAAGTGGGAAGATTCAGAGTGAGGTTCTTCCAGATCTCAAACTATCTTATAAATCAGCAGTCATCAAAAATGTCTGGTATTTGTTAAAAAATAGAGAAGTAGCTCAATGGAACAAACTAGACGATGGAACTCAAAAATCTGGCAATTGTACAACTAGAAAAAAATAATAAGAAAATTCACCTCGAAAAAACAAAAGAGCAAGTATTTAAATTAAATAATAGAGAAAATGGGAAGGCGGAGGACCTAGAATTGCCAGCTCTTAAACTATATGGTAAAGTAGTTATCAAAATTATGTGACAATAGTTAAACAATGAAAAAGTTGATTAGTGGAAAAAATAGGCTCAAGAAAACCCAGAAGCAGTCTTCCATGAATTCAAAGACTAACTACTGGAGCAAAGACTCTATTCACCAGAAATTGCTGAGAAGACTAAAAGACATTCTAACACAAATTAAGTTTGGACAAATATTTAACTTTATAAAAAATAAGATTCAAATAGACACATGACTTAGACATAAAAAATCATATCATATATGAAAGGAACAAAGAAGTCGATATCTTTCACAGTTATAGATAGAGGAAGAGTTCTTGACCAGACAAAAGGCTTTGTTGTTGTTCAGTTATTTTAAGTCATGTCAGACTCTTTGTGGCCCCATTTGGGGTTTTATTATCAAAGATACTGGAGTGGTTTGCCATTTCCTTCTCCAGTTCATTTTACAGATGAGGAAACTGAGGCAAACACAGTTAAGTGACTTGCCTGGGGTCACACAGCTAGTAAGTGTCTGTGGCCTGATTTGAACTCAGGAAGATGAGTCTTCCTGACTCCAGGCCTGACACCCTATCCACTGTATCACCTAGCTATCCCATGCATGCAAATAATTATGTACTAACAAATCAACAAAAGGAGACTTACAGAAGATAAAAGGACAATTTTGACTACATGAAACCAGAAAGATTTTGCACAAATAAAATCAATACAATCAGAATTTTAAAGAAAAATTTAACTGGAAAAAATCTTTGTAACAAATTTCTCTGATAAAGTCTGGCATACATGATATACAGGGAATCAATGCAAATATATAAGAAGAGTTATTTCCCACTAGGTAATTGGTCAAACTTCATGAGCAGGCACTATTCAAAGAACTATCAATAAACGTGTGACAAGAACTCACTATTTCACAAAAACTGCTGGTAAGACTGGAAAATAGTATGGCAAACCTAGGCATAGACTGATATCTTATGCTGTATACCAAGATAAGGTCAAAATGGGTACACAATTTAGACATTAAGGGAGATAGCATAAGCAAATTAGGAGAGCAAGAAATAGTTTACCTGTCAGATCTACAGAGAATGGAAGACTTTATGACCAAATAAGAGATAGAGAACATTATGAAATGCACAATGGATTATTTTAATTACATTAAATTTAAACAGTTTTGCATAAACAAAGCCAATGCAACCAAGAGTAGAAAGGAAGCAAAAAGCTGGGAAACAATTTTTGCGACCAGTGTCTCTAGTAAAGGCATTTCTAAAATATATAGAAAGCTAAGCCAAATTTATAAGAATATAAGTCATTCACAATTGATAAATGGTCAAAGGATGTGCACAGGCAGTTTTCAGAGGAAAAAATTAAAGCTATCTATAAATTAAAGCTATCTATAGCCACATGAAAAATGCTCTGAATCACTATTGATTAGAGAAATGCACATTAAAACAACTCAGCTACCACCTCACACCTATCAGATTGGCTAATATGACAAAAAAAAGGAAAATAATAAATGTTGAAGATGTGGGAAAATTGTAACACTGATGCATTGTTGGTGGAGTTGTGAACTGATCCAACCATTCTTCAGAGCAATTTGGAACTATGCCCAAAGAGCTATAAAACTGTGCATACCCTTTGATCCAGAAATAGCACTACTAGGCCTGTATCCCAAAGAAATCATACAAAAGGGAAAAGGATCCACATGTACAAAAATATTTATGGCAGCTCTTTTTGTGGTGGCAAAGAATTAGAAATTGAGGGGATGCCCATCAATTGGGGAATATTATTGCTCCACAACAAATGAGGAGCAGGCAGATTTCAGAAAAACCTGGAAATACTTGGATGAGCTGATGCTGAGTGAAGAGAGGAGAACTAGGAGCACACTGTACACAATAACAGAAACATTGTGCCACAACCAACTTTGATAGACTTAGCTCTTCTCAGTAACACCATGATCTAAGACACTTCCAAAAGACTCATAATGGAAAATGCTATCCACATCCAGAGAAAGAAGTATGGAGTCTGGATGCAGATCGAAGGGAGCTATTCTCTTTTTTATTTGCTTTTTCTTTCTTTTGTTTTTTTCCCCTTTGTTCTGATTCTTCTTTTACAACAACACTAATGGGGAAATATGTTTAATACAATTGTACCTGTATAGCCAATATCAGACTGCATCCCATTGGGGAGCAGGGTAGAAGAGGGAAAATTTGGAACTCAAAATCTTATAAAAGTGAATGTTGAAAACTAAAAATAAATAAGAAAAAATAAAATTAAGAGAAAAAATGTTACATGTCAATAATAAAAGACATGAAAACTGAGAAAGCTCTGACCTTCTGGCTCATACACATAAAATTGGAAAATAAGACAAAAAAGGAAAATGACAATTGTTGGAGGAGCTGTAGGAGGGCCACTCCTAGAAACTAGAACAAAAATGCGTTCCCATGAACCTTTGCCATCCCTTCATCCTTCCCCCAACTCTGGGCCACCTAGAGGAAACTAGGTAAGATGACCAAATAAGAGATAGAGAACATTATGAAATGCACAATGGATTATTTTAATTACATTAAATGGTATGACTCTGAGAACATGGACAAAGTCAGCTTCAGTCTGCTGCAGTCAGTAAGATCAGCAGTAGTCAGGTCATAAGCAGCTGCTTCAATACTGGTCATACCAGTAGGTAAGATGAACAATATGACTTCTCAAGTCTCTTGTATCAGTTGAGTGTCAGAAACTACAATATTTCTGATGAGATCTATGATGACCATGCCTAACCATCTGTTCTCCCATTGTGTCTTTATTTCCTTTAATTCTTGTCACATCCCCAGGTGCTATACTCTAAGTACCCTCTTTGGCATTGTCACCAGACCTGCTGGCACTTCCTTCTAAAATATCTAGGCCTATACATCTGTCCTACTAGCAAACTCTTAGGACTTCTAGGTCTTGGCATCTACTCCGCAGCTGAAATTTATTATAGATATATTGTCTCCTCCAATTAGAGTGCAAGCTCCTTTAAAAACAGCAACTGGCTCACTTTTTCCTATTTGTTTTTATGCCCAGTACTTAGTGGTGTGCTTGGCACATAGTAAGTGCTTAATAAATGTTTTTTCATTCATTAATATGAATGTTATGTAAGACAAAAACAGTCCATGCCCTCAAGGAGATTCCAGGCTAGTGTAGAGAGATAAAGAGTAAACAATATACAAACAAGAAGGGGGACAGAACTATTTCTGAATGTGCCAGGCACTGTGTCAAATGTCAAATATAATCTCATCAGACCTTCAGCACAGCCCTGGGAGGCAGGGTTATATCTTATTATCACCATTTTGCAGTTGAAGAAACTAAAGCAAACAAAAGTTAAGTGTTTGCCCAATGTCACATAGCTGGTCAGTGTCTGAGGCTGCATTTGAACTGAGGTCTTCCTCACTCCAGTCCCAGCCCTCTATCCCTGGTACCACTTAGCTCCCTTGAAAACAAGATATATGCAGGATACATTGGAAATAATACCAGAAGGAAAGTACTAACATTAGAGAGGACCAAGAAAGGATTCTTAAAGAAGGTTCAATTTTAGCTGACTTGAAGAAAGTCAGGAAAGGCAGGAAGCAGAAATAAGGAAGGAGCAACTGCTAGGTGTGAAAGACAGCAGCTGAAAAGGCATCTAGTCTGGACTTAGGATGTCTTTTATGAGGAATAGAGAGGAGGCAAGTGTTACCCGGTCGTGGAGCACCTGGAGGGGAGCAAAGTATAAGAATACTGGAGAGGTAGGAAGGGTCCAGGCTTTGAAGGGCTTTAAAAGCCAAATGGGATTTTGTTATTCTTCTTATTTCATCTTAGAGGTGATAGGGAGCCATAGATATTTAAGGAGTGGAAGTGGAGAGGGATGACAAATTCAGACCTTTACTTAGGAAAATCATTTTGGCAGCTGAGTGGAAGATGGACTGGGATGAGAAAAGGAAACCAGGCAGGAGGCTATTGTCATCATACATCTGTGAGATAATGAGGGCCTCTAAGAGGATGGCAACTGTGTCACAGAAGAGAAGGTGTTACAGATGAGAGATGTTGTAAAGATATAATTGAGAAAATTTAGTAATAACTTGATATGGGATGGGGAGGGAGGGAGGAAATGAGAGGATAGGGGAAATGAGGGGGAGGGGGAGAGGTAGGGAGAAAAATAAAGGGAGACAGAGATTGAAAGAGAAGGGGGGTTAAGGATGTCACTTTGGTCACAAATCTGAGAAACTGGGAGGATGGTGATATCCTTGACAGTAATAGGGAAGTTCAGAAAAAGAGAGGGTTTGAGGAGAAATACATTGAGTTCTGTTTTGGACATTCTGTTAAGATGGCTATAGAACATCCAGTTCGAGATGTCTAATAGTCAGTTATAGATGTGACACTAGAGGTCAAGAGAGAGGTAAGAAGCTAGAAAAATAGACCTGAGAATCACCTGCATCGAAATAACAATTGAATCCATGGGAGCTCATGAGATCATCAACCAAGATATTACAAAAGAAGAAGATAAAATGACCCAGGACAGAACATTGGGAGGCACCTACAGTAAATAGATATGACTTGAATGGAGATCCAACAAATGAGGCTGAGAAGAAAAGGTCAGACAAGTATGAGAGAGAAACATTAGAAGACCCTAAGAAACGAAAGAGTATCAAGAAGATGGTGGTCAGCTGTCTTGAAGACTGAAGAGTGGTCAGAAAAGATGAGGACAGAGAATAGACATCAAATCAATACCAAAGAGGAAGGCAGGAAGGGAGTGAATAAGCATTTATATAGCAAATACTACATGCCAGGTACTTTACAAATAGCATCTCATTTGATAAAGACTTTTTCTAGTTAACTGTTTCTTTTCTAATTCTAACTGTTTTGATCTTATTCGCATAAAAAACTCTTCGATTTTATGTAATCAAAGAAACCACAAATGTAAAATGACTAATTAGCACCTTTGCAAACATTTCTTTCTGTCTAAACACAGTTTTAATATTAGCTTCCAAGTTGCCTGTACTACAAGTGATAAGTTCTTACTGAATTCTGTCCTAATCATTATATTATTGCAATCCATGATTCTTTTAAGCTTACCCTTCCTTTTTTCATGAAGAATAAATTATTTGTCTTAAACCCTTTTTATGCATGTACATTGCATATCTTTTAAATCTCCCATTTGGGGAGCCCCTTAGGCTTTCAGGCCACAACTAATAGTACCATTAGTAACGTTCCCCCAGAAGCTGGGGTTGGGACAAGATGATAATGACTGAAAATGAGAAGCCCACTTCCCCTTCTAAATCCAGCTTCCCCAAAGCTGAACCTGAGCTAAATGCAATGTCTAGGTAAATAACAGGGAATGATAAAAGTCAGTATCTAGTCCTATGGGCCCTAGCTTACAGGTACCTCTACCTTCTATGCCACAAAGAAAAAATGGGGAACTAAGACACAGAGCAATGAAGTGACTTGAACATAATCAATTACTGGATACAAGATTAGAAATCATGTTTGCTGGTAACAATTTCAGTGTCCTGTCCATGATATCTATACTCTACCATGCTGCTTCCTACTCATTGTATCACCCATTATAGGCTTACTATGTTGTTGAGGCACAAAGATTTTCAACAGAAATATTCATTGAATTGTGTCTGTTTGTGTAATGCCCAGCTCCTATGGAAGTTATTGTCAAGCACCCAAAAAGGTGATTCTTTTATTTCAGCTAAATATACACTTTTGCCTTAATTTGTCTTGGGATAAACACCTTCTTATGTGATAACCAAGTCTGACTTTTGAGAAGGAGTATTAGTGGCAATGATTCATGCATGATAGTTTCAGTCTTATGGTTCACTCAAAGCTATATCTGATTGCCAGGAGATGTTTATTATTAACTCATTTTTCTAATTAGAGTGACAAAGGCACATACCCTCTGTGAAACGGATCTTAAATTATTCTTTTAGCCAATGTAAATTTAACCTTCCTATACATTTCTGAAAGAGCAAACTGTTGTACTGTTGTTCTTATTCTACGTATGAAGAAACTCAAAAATTAATCTAAAACACTTTCTCAGCCTTTTTTTTTTTTAAATTGAGTCTTCTGGATTCTATCTAGGATACCTATAGGCATCTTCAACTTAATTTCTCCATAGCTTTTCTTATTGTGTTTATGGAACTAAACTGGTCTATCCTGATCGAAATCATTTTTCCTCTCTTAATTACATGAAATATGCTAAGTACTTTCACCTCAATAGACTTGCTGAAGCCAACAAAAACATGTACTTTTGGAATCAAGCCCATGGCAGCTAGCTGGTGCAGTAGATAGAGCAACTGGCCCTGCGTTGAGGAAGACCCATATTCAAATTTGGCCTCAGACACTCACTAGCTGTGTGATCCTGGATAAGTCACTTAACTCTGACTGCTTTAAAAAAAATAGATTCAAGACTCAGCCTGTTAGTTATACATGTAAGAATGGCACAAAATCATGGAGTAGGGACTTTATCTACTGGATGGACAGTGTTTACCTTCTCAAGCTTGCTCCTTCTACCTAAACCTTGGTAAAGAGGCTTGTGGGTAGAAGAACCTAGAAAGGGTTCCACTGACTTCTCAAGACCAGGCCATCACTAGCCTTTCATGCCGCCATGGTGGTATATCAGAGAAAATTTGAGCCTACACATATTTGATTTTCTCAGAGATATAAAAATTGAAATCAAACATTGAAAAAGTTTCTGGCAGCAATATTAAAAATAGTTAAAGCTAAAAGAAAGTAATATAACCTGACAAATGCTTTAATATTAAATTTTGAAGGCAAATATGTTTGATTACCTGTTTCAGCAAATTGGAAAGAGTCTTTCATATTTCAGTGTCAGGGGAGAAACACATCTAAAGTGAAATTGCAATAAACTGAACCCTGGTTACACCATAAAAAAAGAAAAGAAAAACCTGAAAGTCAAACAAGCAAAAGGAAGTAGGATGCCAAGCAAAGGAGGGAACACATACAGTTGATCTCAGGTGGTACAGGAAATGCTACATCAGGATGGAAGAAAATTTGAGGCAGATGACATTCTGAAACTTGAAAATTGCTATTCATTGCTGACCCAGAGAAAGCAGGGAGGAGGACACTGAATCGGCTTCCCTTCTTTTTCTTCCATCTTCCCATTTCTCCACCTCGGGGAAATTGAGACTCCCTGGTGCTATTTAATAAATTCATGTCAGATACCCTACTTTCCTTTAAATAACTACTTTAATTTCTAATACTTTTAACCTGTAACAAAAAGGTTGACTTATCTAAGCAGAGTTTTTACTGTACTTTAGATAGTGCTCAAAGATCTAGATAAAAGGAGGAGTGTAATGGGGAGGACCCTCCTTTCTGAAGATGAGGGACATCTTGCCTATTTAAGTTAAACTTCAGGTTCAGAGACATCAGGGTAAGGTGGGAGGATTATAAAAGACTATTCGAAAGTTGTCAAAGAATTTTTTAATTTATTTTTTATTTTCAGTTCCACAAGTTTTGAGTTCCAAATTTTCTCCCCCTCCCTATGCTGCCCCCTCCATTCCAAGACAGCATGTAACCTGAGATAGGTTCTACATATACCTTCACATTAAACTTATTTACACAATAGTCGAGATGTAAAGAAGAATTATAAACAGTGAAATGAACCATGAAAAAGAGGAAACAAAACCAAAAAAGAAGGTGAAAAAATGAAAGCAAATAGTTGGCCTCAATCTGCATTCAGACTCTGTAATTCTTTCTCTGGATGTGGATAGTTTTTTCCATCATGAGTCTTTTGGAGCTGTTTTTGAACCTTGTATTGCTGAAAAGAGCCTAGTCTATCAAAGTTAGTCATCATAGATACCGTGTGTCTGTAATCATGTATAATGTTCTCCTGGGTCTGCTCCCCTCACTCAGTATCAGATCAAATAATTCTTTCCAGGTGATTATGAAGTCTGTCTGCTCCTCATTTCTTATAGCACAATAGTATTCCATTCCATTCATATAGCACAACTTGCATAGGCATTCCCCAATTGATGGACATCCCCTTGACTTCCATTTCTTTGCCACCACAAAAAGAGCTGCTGTAAATATTTTTGTACATACTCTTCACTTTCCCACTTGCGTGTTCTCTTTGGGATACAGTCATAAAAGTGGTATTGCTGGGTCAAAGGGTATGCACATTTTTATAGCCCTTTGGGCACAGTTCCAAATTGCTTTCCAGAATGGCTAGATCACTTCACAACTCTATCAAAAATATAATGGTTTTTCTATTTTCCAACGCCTTCTCCAGCATTTATGATTTTCCTGTTTTATCATGTTAGCCAATCTAGCAGGAGACATGTGGTACCTAACAGTGTTTTCAATTTGCATTTCTCTAATAAATAGTGATTTAGAGCATTTTTTTATATGACTATAGATATCTTCAATTTCTTCCTTTGAGAATTGTCTGGTCATATCCTTGGACCATTTATCAATTGCAGAATGACTTGTATTCCTATAAATTTGACACTGTTCCCTATATATTTTAGAATTGATGCTACAACCTGAGGCACTGGTTGTAAAAATTCTTTTCCAATTTTTCTGCTTCTCTCCTAAGCTTTGTTGCATTGTCTTTGTTTGTACAAAAACTTTTCAACTCAATGTAATCAAAATTATCCATTTCGCATTTCGTAATGTTCTCTATCTTTTCTTTGCTCATAAATTCTTCCCTTCCCCATAAATCTGACAGGTAAACTACTCCTTGCTCTCCCAAACTGCTTATACTATCAGCTTTTATACCTAAATTGTGAACCCATTTTGACTTTATTTTGGTATACGGTGTAAGATATTAGTCTATGCCAAGTTTCTTCCATGTTATTTTCCAATTTTCCCACAGTTTTTGTGAAATAGTGAATTCTTAACCCAGACGCTCGATTCTGGATTTATCAAAGAGTAGATTGGTATTTATCAAAGATTAGATTGCTATGAATTGTTTTTTAAAAAACCAAGATACCCACAGATTTAAATGGTGAGCTGATACTAACTACAAACTATAAGCAATTAAGGACATTCTTCTTTCCATTTTTCTCATCACAATTGACATTTGGAAGACCAAGTGTGAAAAGGAAGCCATTCCCACATAAAGAAAATGGAAGTGAGTTCCTTGGAAAGTAAAAGACACACCCTTAAAGAGGAGTGACCAGCTAGAGAAGATCTATTCATGACAAAGCAAGAGGATTCAGTCTTCTAGACATTTTGAAACAGGTCATGTGACTTAGTGCATTATTGACAGCTCAGCCCACCTTGCTCACTGGCACTGCCTGGTTATTATATATGTGTACATGTGTCTGTATGTATGCATGGATCAAGGATACTGATACTGAGCCAAAACTAGATGGGAATGCTTTTCTACATGAGTAGTGGTAGTTTTTGCTGAGCCATTGACATGCTGCACCATCCTTCTGACTGTATCTACAAATAATTTCGGTATGGTCTCCTCAATTGAATATTATACTGCCCTAGTCCTTAACGGCAATTAAACATTCATCATTCTTCTATTTAGCTGCAACTTCTTTGTCTTATGATTTCATTTATATATCTGTATAGTGATGAGTATCTGTAGAATATCTATATAGTGATGTGTTTTAATTCCTCTACTAATGCACATCATTGGACAAAAATCACCATCCCATTTTACAGATGAAGAAACTGAGACAAAAGTGACCAAGCAACTTTCCCATGAACACACTAAGAAGACTCAGGACCTGAATTCAGTTTCGGGTATTCAGATTCCACATTTAGTGCTCTTACCACTATGTCATGGATAAGGTTTCAAAAAAGGTAGCATGTCAAAATCCTTAACCCCACATTGATTAGACTTCAAGGGGCTTCTTGACTTCAGGAAGTTATATTTCAAGGGGTAAGACCAATCCTAGGCTGGGTAGAGAAGTAGGAAAAGAAACGCATGCAAATAGCAAGAATATTGTTTAGGCGTTAATATCAACTATGTTCTTTCTATGAATAGGTTGCTAGTGTTTAATATTTCATGCATGTGCTCACAATTATGGGAGAAGCTCACTTATGCTGATGAGGACACCAGATTGAGTCTTACAGAGAATAATTTGTCTTACTCTGCTTTGAAGCCACAAAGGGAACCTTTATGTAAACTTAGTGATAAAGCACTAAGTCAGAAAAGATCTCAAGAAATTTAACTATAGTAGAGAAAAAATTTCAAACTTCATGTATAAATGCCTATCTGGACCTGTGAAAAAGATGTGATGGAGACTTTGTCTCCTACCTTAGACGTTAGCACTTAGCACAGTGCCTGGCACTGTTGTTGTTGTTGGTTAATTGATTGATTAATATATCATCTCTCCACTTGTGATGCAATCAAGCAGAAATACAAGTTTTGGCTCCTAAATCTCTTAACAAAATCTTGGATGCTACCTTGCTCTTCTTCATCCTTCTCTCTAAATGAGGTCACAAAAAGTCAGACATGACTGCAATGACTGAACACATGAGTTTCAAGAATTTGTGGAGGGGAAAGCTGCTTTAAGTCAGCTTTGTGTGCATAAAACCAACAAAAACACACAGATATAGCATGAAACTATGCATATGTAAGACACAACAATTTTGCTATGTGGTGCCACCAGTTTATACCTGACCTTTTTTGGTGTTTTGAGGGCTTCTTGGGGCATTTTGGATTCAGGGATATTCATGACTAAGTGCTGCTGTCTGTCAGCATGATGGGAGCTGAAAAAACAAGTTAAAAGGGATGCAAATGTTTATGTCCTTCCCCAGAACAGCTCAAGGAAATATATCAATAATTTGTTGGGCACTCTGACTATACCACATTAGGCAGAAAATTGAGGAAAGGAATTAACTCACCTTAACTATATGAAACAAAAGATCTTCCTTTAAAAGGGGTGATTCAAAGAATCATAGCCATTATTCTTGTGTGCACCATCTGGGAGATACCATGCAACTGTTTAGTGTCAGCTGAACAAGGTATTTACTCCAAGAAATATCACCCTAATACACAGACAACACATCTTGATGGCAGAGGCTACTATGGCAGAGCAGCAAAGAAGAAAGGAGAACAGAGAAGCATGTTAGATCTTCGGCATAAGACAGCAAGAACAGTGGTACATAGAAACAGAGAAGCAAAGCTTCTCATCATCTAAGGGAGCAAAGAGGGGTTGTAGATAGGAGTTAGTAGCATCCTTGTATCACACCAGTGAGATTCACAATGCAGAGCCTAGTTTGCTCATGCAGGAATTTTTAAGCCTTTTCCCAAGGTCTCAATTTTCCAAGGAGTTATTCCCTTCTGGCATATGAGTCCATAGGAGATTGTACTCATTCATACGGATAACTGTGAATGATTCCACTGACTGATTTTTCTCCTCTTATTTATTTCTAAGAGTCAATATACTTTGGTACATAGAAGGCTGACCTCAGAGTCAGAATGGCCAGAGTTCAAGTTCTGTTCTGATACGTGCTAGTTTTGTGACAA
This sequence comes from Phalanger gymnotis, assembly GCA_028646595.1. Classification (NCBI taxonomy): domain Eukaryota; kingdom Metazoa; phylum Chordata; class Mammalia; order Diprotodontia; family Phalangeridae; genus Phalanger; species Phalanger gymnotis. The sequence continues at coordinate 140,421,926 of CM053624.1, forward strand.
GTCACTTAATCTCAATACCTAAGGCCACACTCTAAGACTAGAAATTAGAATTTACATTGATAGACAGACTTTCCTCACTTGAGAATTTCCCATACCAATGAAATCACAGCTCTGGCCACAGAAGTTCTATGCTGATCTGGCCTAATGAAATGCTTTTTTATTTGACTTATAGTTTTTGCCTGTTCTGTTGAAATAGAATATCCTTCATGGGAGTTGAAGCCAAATGTTATTCCCATATTGAACCTAAGGAATTATGTAATTAAATGATGTGTGGAATAACCATCACACATGAAAATCAGTAGCTTTACAAGTGTGTTTAACTAGGTACTACCTCAATATGACCATTGGAGGAGGACAGCAAATAATGGTTGTGCTATTTTAATTAACAACTATGATTTAAAAAAAAAAGATTAAAGGGATTTAAAAAGGAGGACAGAGGAGAGATTTTTTAAGCCTGTTTGGTTAATAGCATAAATTATAAGAACTATGCTTAGTCATGTGTCAATGAGAATGTGTGTAAAAACTGGTATAAGAATAGTCATAGTGAAATAATGACTATTGTAGGTCCTTCTGGACAAAAAAAAATTGTTTAAAAATACAAGAAAAGAATAGATCAAATTTATAAATCAGAACCTAATATAAATAGATCACACTTCTGTTGATTAAAAACCAAAATCTCCTGCTAAAGGAAGCATATCTAATATAGCAATAAAACTTATAAAGTGAAGGTAAGAGTATGGAGTTGTGGCCTTCTTGAATTTCCAGGAGACATGATGAAGAAATAAAATGGCTCTCATCCTTCCCTCCCTCACCCAGATAATACTTCCTCAGGAGAAACCCTGAAATAAAGGAGGCAGAAGTGGGGTTTCAGTAGCCAAACAGTGGGAATTCCAGAGCCCTAGGGAAGAGAAGCCAGCAAAGCTCAGCACCAGGAATCTACAGGTGCCTTTGCACAGCCAGGGGAAGTGGCAGACACCAGGACAGACAATGCCTGAGATCACCCCTCCGGTGCACCTCAACAAACCAGAGGCCGTAGCACATGAAGCCAGTAACTAGGCCTACAACTCCCAGAACAAGAAGCCTGGGACAGAGGCCCCTAGGCCCCAGAAGCAAAAATCCACTTTACTTAACCAATGTGAAGAAACATTCAAGGAAACTGAGGACTATTTATTCTTTTCATGGAGACAGAAAAGATTAAAATACCAATTAGGAAGAGCACAGCATAGACACTATACCCACATCTGAAACCTCAAAAGGGAATGTGAACTGGCCTCAAGCCCAAAAAACATGCCTGGAAGAGATCAAGAACCATTTTTAAAACCAAATTAGAGAGGTGAAAGAAAAAAATGAAAAAAAATTCACTTTTGAGAAAAAAATCTTTAAAAAGTGAAAAAATAATAAGTGATCATATCTACAACAAAACTTGTAGAAACCATACGATTATCTCAATAGATGCAGAAAGAGGTTTTGACAAAACACAGCACCAATTCCTATTAAAAACACTAAAAAACATAGGAATAAACATAGCCTTCCTTAAAATTATAAATGGCAACTATCTAAAACCATCAGCCAGCATTTTTTTTGATGAGGATTATTTAGATGCATGCCCAATAAGACGAGGGTGAAACAATGATGTCTGTTATCACCCCTATTATTAAAACTGGTATTAGAATTGTTAGCTGTATCAAAAACAGAAGAAAAAGAAATTAAAGGAATTAGAATAGGCAAAGAAGAAATTAAAATATCACTTTTTGCAGATGATATGATGATTTACTTAGAGAATCCTAGAGAATCAAGTAAAAAAATACTAGAAATAATAAACAACTTTAGCAAAGTTGCAGGATATAAAATAAACCCATATAAACCCTTGGCATTCATATACATTACCAAGAGAGCCCAAGAGCAAGAGATAGAAAGAGAAATTCCATTTATGGTTATTGTAGACACTATAAAATATTTGGGAGTTTACCTGCCAAGACAAACTCAGGGGCTATATGAAAATAATTATGAAACACTTTTCACACAAATAAACTCAGATCTAAATAAACAGAAAAACATCAGTTGCTCATAGGCTGAGCTAATATAAAAAATAAAAATTTTACCTAAATTAATTTACTTATACAGTGCCATACCAATCAAACTACCAAAAAATTATTTTACAGAACTGGATAAAATGATAACAAAATTCATCTGGAGGAACAAAAGGTCCATAATATCAGGGCAATTAATGAAAAGAAATGCTAGGGAAGGTGGCCTAGCATCCCAGATATTAAATTGTACTAGAAAGTAACAGTCATCAAAACTACTTTGTTTTGGCTAAGAAACAGAGTGGTGGATCAGGGGAATAGGTTAGGTATACAAGACACAGTAGTCAATGACTATAGCAATCTGTTCTTTGGTAAACCCAAAGAATCCAGCTTCTGGGATAAGAATTCACAATTTCACACACAAAAAAAAATAAAACTGCTGGGAAAATTGATAAATTGTATGGCAGAAACCAGGCATAGACCAATACCTTATTTCATATACGAAAATAAAGTCAAAATGAGTTCATTATCTAAGAATGAAACCTGATCCTAGAAACATTTGTGAGAGCAAGGAATAGTTTACCTCTCAGATTTATGGGAGAGGAAAGAATTCATGACACAAGAGATAGAGAGCATTACAAAATGAAAGATGGATAATTTTGATTATGTTAAATTGAAAAGTTTTTGTATAAGCAAAACCAATGCAACAAAAATTAGGAGGGAGGCAGGAAATCAGGAGACAATCTTTACAACTAGTTTCTCTGATAAAGGCCTCATATCTAAAATACACAGGCAACTGAGCCAAATTTGTAGGAATATAAGTCATTCCCCAATTGAGAAATGGCCAAAAGATATGAACATGCAGTTTTCAGAGGAAGAAATTAAAGATATCTATAGGCATATGAAAAAATGCTCTAAATCACTATTGATTAGAGAATTGCAAATCAAAACAACACTTAGTTATGACATTTCTCCTGTCAGATTGGCTAACATGACAAAATAGGAAAATGATAAGTGCTATAGAGCATGTGGGAAAATTGGAACACTGTTACATTGTTGGTGGACTTGTGAATGGATCCAGTCATTCTTGAGAACAATTTGGGACTATGCCCAAAGAGCTATAAAAATGTGCATACCCTTGGACCCAGCAATACCACTTCTACGACTGAGTCCCAAACAGATCACACAAGTGGGAAAGAGACCCGTGTGTACAAAAATATTTATAGCAGCTCTTTTTGTGGTAGCAAAGAATTGGAAATGAAGGGGATGCCCATCAATTGGAGAATGGCTAAACAAGTTGTGGTATATGAATGTAATGGAATACTATTGTGCTATAAGAAATGGGGAAGATAAAGGACTTCATAATAACCTGGAAAGACCTACATGATCTGATGCTGACTGAGCAGAGCAGAACCAGGAGAACATTGTACATCATTACAGATATATTGCTTCTGTGATGATTAACTTTGTTGATAGACTTGCATCTTCTCAGCAATAGAAGGTTCAAAGACAACTCCAAAGGACTCATGATGGAAAGAGCTACCTACATCCAGAGAAAGAACTATGGAGTCTAAATGCACATTGAGACAAACTATTTGCTCTCTTTTCTTTTAGTTTTGTTTCTTCTTTCTCAAGATTCATTCCATTGGTCATAATTCTTCTTTACAACTTAACTATTGTGCACATAATTTTATTGCGAAGATATATGTAGAACCTATATTGGACTCCATGCCATCTTGGAGGGGAGGGGGATAAGGAGGGAGGGAAAGAAGATTTTGAGCTCAAAAACATGCGGAACTGAGTGCTGTAAACTAAAAATAGAAAATCTTAATAAAAAAAGAAGGTGTACTTACTATGTTCAAATTGATGACACTGGAAAATGTGGAATTGTGGTGAAGATTTCAGACAAATTCGATTAAAATTAAAAGCAATAAGAGATAAAAAGAAAGCTATATCATGCCCATAGATACCTTCAGCAATGAAAATATTTATTATTTATTTAAACTAAAGATGTGTCTCTTGGCATAGAAATTAAATTTGCAAAAGAAAAGTTAACAGAAGTGAAAAGAATTAGCTCAAAAATAGTAATGATGGGAGATCTTAATACCCCACTAATGAATATTTGAAGAAATCAAAATATGAATGATAAAGAAGATAAAGATTTGAAGAGAGTATTGAAAAACTGAATTTTATAAATATGTGGAAAAAGCTAAATGGGAAAAGTGGGGATTTTTTTCAAATATAACAGGGCATGATAAAAATGTATCTTATCATAAGACAGAATGAAATTCTACATAAATTCCAGAACACGGAAATAAACTCTACATGTACAAATCATAACACAATAGGATAGTGTTCAACAGGGAAAAATACAAGGCAAAGATTTGAAATCAGAGGTCTTAAGTTCAGATCTTAGCAACTTTCTACCTATGTGACCTTGGCTTTTATTTCTCTGGGCCTCAATTTCTTTATTTGTTAGTCAATGCAGTTGCACTCTCTAAGGTCCCAACCAGACCGAATTTCTACACCCAAAAGGACAATGTGCTTCCTTATCAGGTAGTAGGCATCTATCAGGTGTTTTATTTGATGATGCAGATCATCAAATAAAGGCTACATGCAAACTTATCCAAGGTGGTTCATCTTAGAGAGATGTTGGAGTTGCTGAATGACTCCTAATGTACCTGTCAGTTTGGGTATTACATGAGTCTATATGTCTGTGTTTTCTTCTTAAACACTTCAAATGTAACACCATATTGCTCTTTGCAAAAGTCTGCTAATTTTTGACTATTCAGTGTGAACAAACAACATTTTCCAAAGAAAAGTAATGAAATACTTGAAATTTGTCTTTGTCATCTCTCCTTTGAGTTCTTTCCCTTCAGCACACAGGACCTTTATGGTTTTTTTTTTTAAGTATGATTATTTAACAATAATGGCTTTCCCTTCTACAGTGCTTTAAAGTTTTCATAACTCTTTTTCTCCAACAACCGTCTGCAGTAAGTTGAGGAGGAGTGTTGATGTGGCAGAGCTGGCTGTATCAAAATAGCTCTGAAAACAACAGCATATCCCCTCAAGCTTGGAACGAAGTACTCTTTACAAGCAATCAAAGCCACACGAAAAACTCAGTGGTCAAGTAAGTTGGCTGGTAACATAACCAGGCAGTGAAAACGGACTCAGATTGAGTCTAAGACTTTGGAATCTTTTTTGGTGACAAAGAAGACCAAAACATACAGCTGGAAGAAGTCAACAAAGTCAAAGAGCCTACATCAAAAGCCTCCAAGAAAAACATGAACTAGTCTCAGGCCATGGAAGAGCTCAAAAAGGATTTGGAAAAGCAAGTTAGAGAAGTAGAGGAAAAATTGAGAAGAGAAATAAGAATGATGTGAGAAAACCATGAAAAACAAGTCATTGACTTGCCAAAGGAGGCCCCCAAAAATATGAAGAAAACACCTTAAAAAATAGACTTAGTCAAATGGCAAAAGAGCTCCAAAAAGCCAATGAAGAGAAGAATGTCTTGAAAGGCAGAATTAGCCAAATGGAAAAGGAGGTCCAAAAGACCACTGAAGAAAATACTACCTTAAAAATTAGATTGGAGCAAGTGGAAGCTAATGATTTTATGAGAAATCAAGATAGTGTAAAACAGAACCAAAGGAATGAAAAAGTGGAAGACAGTGTGAAATATCTCATTGGAAAAACCACTGACCTGGAAAATAGACCCAGGAGAGATCATTTAAAAATTACTGGACTACCTGAAAGCCATGATCAAAAAAAAGAGCCTACATATCATCTTCGATGAAATTATCAAGGAGAATTGCCCTGATATTCAAGAAGCAGAGGGTAAAATAGAAATTGAAAGAATCCACCAATCACCCCCTGAAAAAGATCCCAAAAAGAAAACTCCTATGAATATTGTTGGCAAATTGCAAAGCTCCCAGATCAAGGAAAAAATACTGCAAGCAGCCAGAAAGAAACAATTTGAGTATTGTGGAAATACAATCAGAATAACCCAAGATCTAGCAGCTTCTACATTAAGAGACTGAAGGGCTTGGAATATGATATTCCAGAGGTCAGTGAAGCTAGGATTAAAACCAAGAATCACCTACCCAGCAAAACTGAGTATCATGCTTCAAGGCAAAATATGGATTTTTGATAAAATAGAGGACTTTCAAGCTTTCTCAGTGAAAAGACCAGAGCTGAATAGAAAATTTGACTTTCAAACACAAGAATCAA
>CM053624.1:140428279-140446075 GCA_028646595.1 Phalanger gymnotis
GTGTACGATTCATGAGACCTCAGTATTAGGGTAGCTGAAGGGAATATACATATATATGTATGTATGTATGTGTGTATATATACATATATATATACATATGTGTGTATGTATATATATGTATGTGTATATATTATATATATATGTATATGTATAATATATATAGAAGGTACAGGATGAGTTGAATATGAAGGGATGATATTTAAAAAAGTAAAATCAAATTAAGGGATGAGAGAGGGAGAAAGAGAGAGATAGAATGGGATAAATTATCTCACATAAAAATGGCAAGAAAAAGCAGTTCTGTAGGAAGGGAACACGGGGCAGGTGAGGTGGAATGAGTGAATCTTGCCATCATCGGATTGGACCTGAGGAGGGAATACCATATAGACTCAACTGGGTATCTTACCCCACAGGAAAGAAGTATGAAGAAGATAAAAAAGGGGGGATGATAGAAGGGAGGGTAGATAGGGGGAGGAGGTAATCAATAACAAACATTTTTGAAAAGGGACAGGGTCAAGGGAGAAAATTCAATAACTGAGGATAAGTTAGGATGGAGCAAAATATAGTTAGTCTTTCACAACATGAGTATTGTGGAAGGGTTTTACGTAATGATACACATGTGGACTATGTTGAATTGCTTGCCTTCTTAGGGAGGGTGGGTGGGAAGGGAAGAGTGGATTGAATTTGGAACTCAAAAGTTTTAAAAAGAGATGTTCAAAAACAAAAAAAGTGTTTGCATGCAACTAGGAAATAAGATATATAGGCAAGGAGGCATAGAAATTTATCTTGCCCTACAAGAAAGTAAGGGAAAAGGTGATGGGAGGGTAGTGGGGTGACAGAAGGGAGGGCTGACTGGGGAATGGGGCAACCAGAATATATGCCATCTCGGAGTGGCCAGGAGAGTACAAATGGGGAGAAAATTGGTAATTCAAACTCTTATGAAAATCAATGCTGAAAACTAAATATATTAAATAAATTAAATAAATAAATTTAAAAAATAAATATACATCTTTTCCATTGTGCATGGCACTTCTATGAACATGATCATGTCTTAAGATATTAAAAAAACCCACACAAACAAATATATAAAAAGAGAACCACTATACATGCACTTTTTATCACAATATAATTAAAATTATATTGAAGGGCCACTGAAAAATATTTAAATATTAAAGGCTGCTAGAGAATAAATAACTTAATCCCAAATAATTATTGGGTCAAAGAATAAATAATAAAAATGAAAATTTCCTTTGAAGATGACAACATTGGGACAATATTCCAAAATCTTTGTGATACAACTAATATAGTCCTAAGGAGACAATTTATGTCTCCAAACACTTCTAACAACAAAAAGGAACATATCAGTGAACTGGGAAGGTAACTAAAAAAAATTATAAAGCCAACAAAATTTTAAATTCCAAATTAAATGCCAAAATATAAACCCTGAAAGTTATAGAAGAAATTAGCAAAACTGAAAAGAAACAATAAAACTAGAGTTGGATTTAAAAAATAAAATTCAAAATTCAAAAGGAGAATTCACAACAAATGAACAAGAAATATATGGTTAGAATTTATTTTGCCCAACTATATGCCAATAAGGCCATCAATTTAAATGAAATAAATGAATATTTTCACAACAATATAATACTGGGAGCAAGCCATAAATGAATTTCAAAGAAGAAAACTCCAGGATACATTCCAGTGAATTCTATCAAACATTCCAGAAGCGACAGACACATCTGAAATGACTGAACAACAATGACAACGACCAATACAACTGTCCATTACTGCTGCATATGTGAATTACTGCAAGATGATTATGCCTATTTTTTATTTTTCTGTTGCTTCTTTCATTGTATTTTGTGTTTCGTTTCTGCCATATTAATGCCTGTTTGTTGTTTTGCATACATATCACTGCTAGCAACTAACTTGTATTTTAGACATAGGCCAATCGAGGGTGATATTGTTGCAGCTGGCTAGCTATTCTTTGTGGGCCAAATTTACTGCTTTTGCTTAATTGCTTTGTACCGTGGACATGCATGTACTTTTGAAATGTGCATATGATATATTCCGTATGTCATTAGGCATGTTATCATCACAGTATCCTTCCAGGTTATGCTTTGTATATTGCAATGTATACTGTGCTATATTCTGTTAAAGTTCATTTATTTAGTTTAGTTTTAATAGTTTTGTAAGTTGGTTACACAAGATGCCAAGAAAATCACCCTTGTTGTTTTAAAGGGCTGATGCTTCTGTTTATACTGTATAGTTACAGGCTTTGGAATTCTCCCAGCTGATCTTTGCAAGGGACTGCAAAGTGTTTAAATCAAGGGAGAAATGTAACCCCAGGACCAAAGCTCAGTGGTATAGGATGCTCTTCTTACTGGTAGAAATCAGTGCCTTGTACTTGCATGGTGGGAAGGGGGTGGCGTGTGAGAAGGAGAAGAGTTAGGAAAAAGAGAGCAGAAAAAAGAAGAGCTCCAGTCTCTCCAAATCTCTTCACTCTGTGAGAGATATTAGTAAAAGTTAGAACAAGTTAAGTTTCCACAGAATAAATAAGGAAGTGTCAGCTTGAACAAAGAAGGGAATAAAAATTAACTAAACTAGGTGGACCCAGCCAATGAGAGAAGGGCTATTGGTTTTCTGAAAAACAACAAAACCAGGATGTTAGGAAAACTGGCTTAAACCAGCCAGATAACAGTCAGGGTTGAACAGAGAACTGGGTCAAATTGGTATTATGCATGCTTAAATGGCTAATTGAATATTACCCCACACACCCACAGGGAGGAGTTGTCTGCCATTTTTGAACAAGGGACATATGTTGGGGGTGGGGGGAACATACCAAGTTGTGTGTGAGGGGTGTATAGGGGGAAGATTGTAACCCAGAAAGGAGCAGACCAATCTCTTCTCTGAAGGGACTTACTGAGACGATGCTGCCTCAATCTGCAGTGGTCTATCACTATAAAGCTGATCTCATTTTTTCAGGCAGTACTCCTTCTTCCTAAAAAGGGCTGAGTCCACTCCTGCCCAGGGATGTAAGCCTAATTCCCTTGGATTCCACAATAATAATAAATCGTCCTTGAGACCTAAATCTCTGTGCCAAGGGTATTTCTAACAACCCTTTTCATTCTCTTCTGGCTCTTGACTCTCTTCAGATGTCACTTCCATCTCTTGAGAGTGGCAGTTGCTTCAGGGGCCTCTGGCTTCCAGCTTTGAGAGAAAAGGTTGATGGCAATCCAACTTCAGCTTCCTGAAGGCAGGATATGGCTCAAGAAAGAGGCCAATGCAAGAACTAGCAGTTTTCATCAGATCCCTATACTTAGCTTGCTATAACAGAGACATTAGGAAATTTTCCTTTGGATAAAATCTGGGACTCTTTCTCTTTAGGTTGAACTGACTTACCCCATTCCCAATGAGGCAGCACTATCACTCTATTGTCTAGATTCAATTCTCCTGTGTGTTGTTTGTCTGATTTCTGTTTAGCAGTCCCCTTGGAGAAGTAGTTTTCTTTGTCACTTACTATGTGTGTTCATTGTGATATTTGGGGGGGGGGGGAGGAAACGAAGTCTTGGGTATAAAGCTTGGGTCTTCCTTTCCCCATTAAGAAAGAAGTTTAACTTCAACCTGAAAATCATATCCCCTAGACTTCTACTCCAAGAAGGAGCAGATAGATATAATACTAGCCCAGTACCCATACTCTTTGAAGGAGAACCCCAACTTTCTGCTTCCCTTCATAGCAGGAAACCATGTCTCCCTTGGAGAAGGCAAAAGGGGGTGGGGGTATGTGGAAGGTTTTAGAGACAACTGCCTCCTTTCAAACTACACAAAACACCCATTTCTCATGTGGAGGACAGCCTTGCTATGCCATTTTTCTTTTGATTTAGAATGCAACGTAGAAAAGTTTTTTTTCCCTACTTTGTTACAAACCTTCCTAGGGAAAATCATTCATTGATACATAGAGGAAAGTATGTCTATAGGATACATGTGCTTCTGAATAGGCATTTCCCACAGTTACTCAGGATAGAGAAAACATGTAGTCATGTTGGGTCAATTATTGGTCTTAGAGGCAGTTGGTTGTGACTTTCTACTCTCCTAGTATGCCATTACCCTCAAGGTCAGAGGCAGGGTGAACTACTTTTGTCTCCTGATTGGCTTTTCACAAAAACTAGGATAGAAGATAAAATACAACTACACTTGAATGGGAGGCTTATTCTGAAATGGTATTTGTCAGGTCCAGAAAGGGAAAAATATAGTAATCTTCTTTCTCTGCAATCACACTCACAATAGGTCTATAGATAAATTTGCTACCTTCCCTAGATACATGACAAGACTGCACTTTTGCAATTGGGTTCCTAACACTTAGCATGAAGTGGTACATAAGTTCTTAGTAAGTACTTACTGGCTGAGTTTTGCTTGATGAAAGCAACCCCTTCTCAGTGTTTGCTTGATGAAAGCAACCCCTTCTCATTCTTCCAACACATTTCTGGGTGGTCTCAGTTTTCTAAACATTTTGTCTCCAAATAGTGGAGTCATTTACTCCTCTAAATTTTCCCTCTCATCTAACAAGTAGCCCTTCCATGATGCCATGTTGTCTGGGTTCTAGAGCCATAATGCTTGCCCCTAATTTCTCTCACCTTGGTTTCATAAAACCTCCATTTGGGAAAACCTCCAACTAATTGGAAAGAGAAGTTATCTATATCCTGCTCCTTATCCCTGACTCCCACCTTAGCCAGGCTCCTTTCCTCTTTACTATAGCACCAATGCCCCAGCTTCTTTTCTCTTTTAGACCTTTTTGCAATAAGTAGTAACAAAATTGGTGCAGTGGATAGAAAACTAGTGTGGAAACCATGAAGACCTGGAATCAAGTTCAACCTCTGACACACAATGACTATGTGGCCCTGGGCAAGTCACTTAACTTCTTAATGATCTAGGGAACTCTCTAAACCTATAAATTGCAGAGAAGGTGAGGTAGAGGGAGTTCCTTCACTGATAGAGGGAGTTCCCTTAACCAGGAATTAGTTCCCTGTGCTACAGAAATCATAGTTCAAGTCATCCCTCTGCTTATGAAAGAAGATTCCCCACAGTTGTATGCAAAAAGTTCTTTATTGAAACCAGCACAACACATCTGGCTCAGTCCAGCTCTTGCAATACAGCTCATGGAGGATAAGCCTCTTTCTCACTTTCACCTGTGGTATATTAATCAGCAAAGATACTGTTAACAGGATTTCTACTGAGCCAGTCTCTTAACATGAGAATGCTCCCAGTTAGGCAAAGCAGGCCTAGAGACAGGATTGCCAGTTACCAAGTAGTTTAATTAATCAATTTCAGAGTGAAGAATGTTCTCTTAGCTGAAGTAAAAGCACACGTTATATACTGAAATCATAAGTGGGGAAGGAGGAGGGAAGGTGGACTATAAACAATCTTTTAGTGGTTTCCCACAAGAAATCTATCAATCTCACAATGGAGTCAAGTCCCACAAACAATCTTTTAGTGGTTTCCCACAAGAAATCTATCAATCCCACAATTGGAGGTCAGGACCACTCCTCCCAGAGTACAGAACCAGAGTTCTGTGATGGGAACAGGTTCTACGATCTTTGATTCACTTAACTTAAGGTCCAGTGATTGTGAGTGTTGTTGGAGTTTGCATTAATCAGTTTAAGCTGCATTGTGAGCTCTGACTCCCAAGTCAGACAGGCAGCTTTTGAGAAAACTATATTAGTATTAGTATTAGTATAAAGTAGTATTGTATTCATTACACATATCATATTGATTAATTTGAAAATTATAAATTCCCTTCTCAACATTATTTCTTCCATTCTCAGGATTAGATAGCTAGGTAGATTCTACATAGATTGATAGATAAATTTAACATAGATTATAAATAGATTGATAAGTAGATGGGCAGTTAGAAAAGCAATTTAAAAATATTTCATTTTTTCCCCAACTAGATGTAAAAACAAATAACATATGTCTATGTTAGTCATTTTGTAGAAGGAGACTTGAAGAAGGAAAGAAAGAAGGAAGAAGGAAGGAAGGATGGAAGGAAGGACGGAAGGAAGGAAGGAAGAAGAAAAATCATATGCTTCAGTCTGTATACAGATGCCATCAGTTCTTTCTATGGTGGTGCATAGCATTTTTTATCATGAGTCCTTTGAGATCGTTTTGGATCCTTTTGTTACTGAGAATAGATTATTCATCGTTGCTTATCATACAGTATTGCTGTTACTGTGTACAATGTTCTCCTGGTTCTGTTTGCTTCATTCTGCATCAGTTCATATAAGTTTTTCCAGGTTTAGAAAAGCAATTATTGAGCAATTACTAGGTACCAGTAACTGAGGAGAAAAGCATAAGCAAGGAAGATAATCCCTACCCTCAAGGAGATTACATTTTAAAGAGGGAAAACCTTAATGCAGGAAATATGGGGAAGTGGTAGCCAGAATCAGAATAGCCAGAGGTGGGAAAAGATATTGTTGAAGAATGAGAAAAGAGCAGAAGCAGCAGAGTGAAGAGATGGCAAGAAGCTACAATAAAAGCATACTTATCTACCTCTTCCTTTTGCCTCTACTTGGATCTAAAGTGTTAAGTAAGATGGGAAAGGTGAAGAAATAGTGAGGAGTGAGAGAGAGAGTATTCCATTCCACATCACTGCTGGGGTGGACAATAAGAGAGGTCAATGTCATCTATAAGCATCAGGCTAAAGAGAAATAGGAGAGTCTCATGCCCTGATAAAGCCATCCAGAAAGACTTAGACCCATAAAACCCCTTTCCACAAGAATTTCTGATAAACTCATGGGGAAGATAGGATCACCGAGATTTTTGCAGGAAAAATAAAAAACAAACAAACAAAAAAAAACAAGAGAGCAGATTTCCATAGTGCATCTCGAAGTGAAAGGGCAAAACACAGAGATTAGAAATCATGGAGATACAAATATGGGGTATCGCCCCTAAGTGCTATCCAAATGCACAGGAAGCAATTTTCTTCCACTGTGGTCTGCTGGCTTGGGGGGATTACAGGCAACAACAAAGTATGCCTGTTTAGATCCTCCACTGTATCGGCAGTTGGGTCTAGTACCACCGGTCAACTGACAGTCTGTGATGGGAACAGCTGTTGTACTATTATAGCAGTTCTTATCCACTCCATTCTTACATGTGATGTTGGACCCAGAACAAACCATGATGACATCGTTAAGTGGGTAGTCCAGGAAGCTGTTGAAGGCTTTACACCGAGGGAGATGCTGATTGAGTCGTCTCATCTCATTGTTGCAATATACACTGTCACTGGGGGCCGTAGTCTTGGGATGCTGCACATGCTGCTCATTGAACCACTGAGCTGGAGTGAAACCAGGAGGAATCCCTTCAGTGACCAAGAACATAGTCACCCAAACTCCCAGCAGCAACAGTTGGAAATGTCCCATTAGAATGAGCTGTCTTTCCTATAGAGGTTTAGTAAAGAGAAGGAGAAAGAACGTGAGGAAGAGGGAACAAAATATCCACTTGCCCTTCCAGCTCATTTGCTATGTGACTCCCAAGTACTATATTACTATCCCGTGTCATCCCTGTCTTTCCATTTGGTCAACTGACCATCAATTTGATCACCCTGTAGACAAAGCATCATATGAAGCAGCATATGGAGAATTAGTGGGAAAAAGTAGACAAGATTATAAAGAAGTTACTCCAAAGAAGAAAGAGGGCATCACTTAAAATGAGGCTACAGACCCCTTTTTACTTCAGGATGTCTTTTCTTTTCTCTACTAATTGTGATGGTAAATGTTCCAGACGTGCTTCCGTGCTTCAAAGCTAGGCTCTTTTGGCCTACTGATGTCAAGGGGCCTTGTTGGATAATTCGTTGGATTCCACCACTATCTCAAATTCTCCAGATACCAATATATAGAATATAATATAAATAGAATATAAATGTTCTAGGTAGACCATATCTGGAATATTATGTTCAATTCTGGGTTTGCTAGCTTAGGGAATACTATAACAAGATGGAGAACATCTAGAGCAGGGCAACCATGGTTGTGAAGGATGATGAGTTCTTGTCACATTGGATGAAGGAACCAGAGGTGTATATCCTGGAGGACAGATGGGTCATGGGGTCAAAAATATAGAACTGAATGGGACCTCAGAAAGGCCATCTAGTCCATTCCTTTGGTTAGGGGAGACATGACAGCTGTGCTCAAGTATTTCAAATTTTGTAAGATAGAAGAAGGATTAAACTTTGTTTGGATCCAAAGGGAAGAATAAATAGAAGTGGATAGAAGTTGAAAATAGGCAGATTCAGGCTCAATGTCAGCAACAATTAGAGTTGTCTAAAGGTCAAATGGGCTGCCTCAGAAAATACTAGCTTAATTCCAACTGGAGATCATCAAGCAAGGACTGGATGACCATTTGTTATATATATTTAATTCAGACCTTTTTTGGTGGTCTGAATCAGACTAGTTCATCCAGAAGCCTCTTCCAACTCTAAAATTCATTGATTATCTGATATCTCCCTACATAGAAACGGATATGAAAACTTGTTGTCTATTGTGTCACACAAATGAAATACCACCAGCACTTTCCCCCATGAACTGTCCTTCTTTCTGAACTTTTGTACCTGATGTTTTGAATCCAACTGTTGACTTCATATTTCTTTCCATACTCTCCTCAAATTTCTTGGACTTGTGTTCCAAGGTGCCAACATCTCTTTGGATGATGATTTTTTTAACTAGTGTTGTTAATGGTCCCTCCCCGGGGTGGTAATCCACTATTCCAAATTTAATAACCATATCGCTGCTTTTCATATTCATCTCCACCTGCTGCTTTCCCTGACTTCCGTCAAGATTTTTTTTAAACCCCATCTTCTGCAAGAGGCCTTTCCTAGTCCTCTCCTTCTTATACCCAATATGCCACTGCTAGTACTCTCCCTCTGAGATTGGCTTCCATTTATGCTAGACTTATTCTGAATGAACATACTTATTTTTATATTGTCTCTTTCATGGGAACATGAGCTCTTTAGAGATAGGCATCCTGCCTCTCTGCCTTTCTTTCTATTCCCAGTGCTTTGCATAATACCTGTCATACAGTAAGAACTTAATAAGTGCTTGTTGGCTGACTGATACAGTCCATTCTTTCCCATAGTGGACCTGAATAAAGCCTTCTAATTTTTTTTGTAAAAGTCTTGGCTTGTAACTTGAGGTAAATTGTAAAATAAAACGACCCTAAAAATCACAGGACTGATGCGTTATAAAAGATGAAGATCATTTCCTAAATCATCTTGACTCCAGGACTAGATTAGCATGGCTTCCTGGGGTACAAACCACCCATTTTTATTTAAGAAGTATTGAGGCCTGACATTTCTAAGCCAATGATGATGCTTCTGAAGAGGGCCAGAGCATGCTTGCTCTCTACTAGCAATACAACCAATGCTTATCTCTTTTCTTTTTCAAAGATGGCATTCTTTCATGGTCTTCCCACCAAGTTCAGGTGTTCCTAAGTGCCATTTTTCTTACATACTTCACTGTCCCCACGTAGTAGAGACAACATCTGTCTGATTATTCTTTCCTTCCTAGAGGCTTTCACTTTAAAACTGGCTTATGATTATATGGTATCATTACAGTAGTGACAGATACAAAAATCAAAACATAATCCAGTGGTGGTAAGGGAATCATGCTGTTTTGTCTTCACAGGAAGTTCAATTGTCTAGGGGATAGGGGAGGGTAGAACATATATCTTACAAAAATTTTAAAAGTATTACCAAAAATGTAGGAATAGATGATTATTCTAAGTTGATGATGTAATGAGGTCATATGATACAATGGGCAAAAAACCTGGTTTGATATCAGAGAATATATATGCAAGTTGTGCATCTGCTGCCTACCATCTGATTTGACTTTGCTCAAGTCACTTAACCTCTAAGACTCAGTTTCTCCATCTCTCACATTATTAAGTTGAACTACATGGCATCTAAGGTCCCTTCCAGTTCCAAATATTTGATGCTTGGATACTATAAGTTCTATATGTTCTCAGGGTATGCACAGTAAAAGTAATTAGGTTTGGGGAAGGGAAGGGGCAATTATCAAGAACCCTTTCTTAGTGACATCCTAAAAAATATTCTGTGTCATTATAATGGTCCTTTTCAGCATTCTCAATCTCACCTCCAAATGATCACTAACATAATTTCCTTTCAAACAAGTCTTGAAATGAAGACAAAGATTTCTATTAGGAGACAGCAATGGTGGGTGGCAGTGGGGAGAGAGGAATGCTCAGCTGGGCAACAGAAAATCCAGATTCATTTCTTCGTTCAGTGCCCATCTACAGGATGATGAGCAAGTCATGGAAACTATCTGCCGAAAATGGCTATTGTACAGCTAAAGAACTGTACACATCGTGTTAATAAAGACTACTGGCAACACGATCACTCTCATTTGTGTAGGCCCACAGGTCATTTCAAAACCAGACATTATATTTGATTGTGATGGACTCGGCCAGACTCTGACTATTTTTGATAAAAACATTTTAAAAATTAAACAATTGTGATGTGACATAAGTAAAAGTATTTATAGTAATTCGTTCTATCCGGTCAGTGTTAGAAGACCCATGGTAGTCATTCTCTAAACCATAAATGTTATACTATCGCATAAGGCAGATTCATTAGTTGAACCAACCTGTATCTATGCAACTCTAACCTGGAAAACCTTTCTAGACCATTTAAAGTCCTTCATAATTGGCCTCCAGCCTCTAACTCTGTACCAATTTCACACCCTCAAATGTCCTACATTCCAGCCAAATTAATCTATTTGCTATTTCTCCTATATGCCATGCCATCTCATGCCATTGCAGAGGCTGTTCCCCATGCCTGTGATACATTCTCTCCTCACTTTTGCTTCTTAGAGCACTTTGCTGGGGCACTGGATAAAACATTGGACTTTGGTCATGCAGACTTAGTTCAAGCATTACCTCAGATGCTTACTACCTATGTGACCCTGGATAAGTCTCTGGACTTCAATGACTTTATCTGCAAAATTAGGATAATAATATCACCAACTGCACAGGATTATGTGCTAACATATAAAGCACTGTGCAAACCTGAATGCTTCATATCAGTTCTAGCTATTGTTATCATAATTATTATTGTAATCTCTTGCTTATTTCAATTATTAGCTCAATTTCTAGCTCTTATACGTGTCCTTTTCAGCCTCCTCCCCATTTATTGCCCCCTTCTCCACAGCAGAGTGCTTTGTATTTAAGTCAATTTTAAAAACATCCGAATTCTGTGTACTTGGTTCCATCCAGTATGAAATAACTATTAGGAATTATTGTGTTAGTCACTTTGCATCACACAAGTAGCAATACAAAAGTACCTTATGGGTATCAACAGGGTATGACATAATCAATGAGGATTACCAAAGAAGAACAGGAGTATATTACAGAACATTGCAGAACTGAATGACAGAAAGAGAAGATGGGCTGCTCATGTGGTAAGAGTAAGAAATTTCACATGGATGGCCCTAGTGCACCACTAATAAACCAGATCATGCGATATGTTGGAGAAAGGACAGAAGATGAGAGTGAAGAAATAGAGAAGTATTAGAGGGCTCTCATTTTCCTGCCTGAGGTACAGTTGTTGGCTTCTGAGCAGTCATGTCCCAAGAGATGGTCAAAGGTATATAGTCATCAGCAAAAAGGGCCAACAGACACAGTTATTGAAAAAAAAATTCTACCCTAGGCAATACCCTCACAAGTTAGTCACTAGAGAAGGAAATTCTGGATTTTGCCTCCAGATTCAACCCCAAGAGTATAGAAAAAATGGACTTTTTGTTCAAAGATGAAACAAGGAGCCTAGCAATTGTATCAGGTGGAGCTTAGTGGGCCTGTGATCACAAAAAGCTATAACAAAGCCAGAGATGCCCAAGACATAAACTCAGAAGAAAACACCAGTGTGAAAACAGCTAAATGTGAAAAAAGCCCTCAAAGAAAAATGCTAATTGGCTCCAAATCCAACAAGACTTCCTGAAAGAGTTAAAGAAAGAGATAAGAGTGGTAGAGGAAAAATTGGGAAAATTAAGGAGAATGATGCAAGAAAATCATGAAAAGAGAGTTAAAAAATTGCTTCATAAAAGACACAAAAAAAATACTGAAGAAAACAATATTTCAAAAACCAAAATTGGCCAAAAGGAAGAATTTCACTGAAGAAAAATAGATTTGGGGAAGTGGAAACTAGTGACTGCATGAGACAAATAGAAACAATAAAACAAAGTCAAAAGAGTGAAAAAAATAATCAGAAGAAAAAATGAAATATCTAAACAGAAAAATAACTACCCTGGAAAATAGATTAAGGAAAGACAATTTAAGAATTATTGGACTACCTGAAAGCCATGATTTTTTCCAAAAATAAAGAGCCTGGACATCGTATTTCAAGAAATTATCCTGCGAAACTGCCCTGGTATCTTGGATCCAAAGAATAAAATAGAAATTGAAAGAATTCACTGATCATCTTCTAAAAGAGATCCCAAAATGAAAACTCCCAGGAATATTGTAGCTAAATTCCAGAACTTCTAAGTCAAGCAGCCAGAAAGAAACAATTCAAATATTGTGGAGGCATAGTCAAGATGAGAAAAGATTTAGTGGTTTCCATGTTAAAGGAGTGAAAGCTTTGGACTATGATATTCTGGAAGGCAAAGGAGCTAGATACCCAGAAAAAGTATCATCCTCCTGGGGAAAAAAAGATAGAGGACTTTTAAGCATTCCTCATAAAAAAAGGCCAGAACTGAATAGAAAAGTTAACATTCAAACAGTAGACAAGAGAAGCATAGAAAGGTAAGCATAAAAGAGCAATCAGAAGGCACTCTATAAAGTTAAACTATTTACTGTCCTGTGTGGGAAGATGATATATGTAACTCCAAAGAACTTAATCATTATTAGGCAGCTAAAAGGAGTTTACATAGATGAAGATTATAGGTATGAGTCAATTCTGTTAGAATGATCTCCAAAGAAAAATGAGGGAGTGAGAAAGAGGGATGAAGTGGGAGAAGAGGGAAGGGTGAGGTAGAACACAGGAAAAGTTTTTTCATATGAAAGAGGCACACTGGAGTAGGTAGGAGGTACAGTGAGCAAAGCACCAGCCCTGGAGTCAGGAGGACCTGCGTGCAAATCAGGCTTCAGATACTAGACACTTACTTGCTGTGTGACCTTGGCCAAGTTACTTAACTCTGATTACCTTGCAAAAAAAAATAAATTTTAAAAAACAAAAGAACTACATAAGTACATGAAGGGTAAAAGGAGGGAAAGGGGGTCAATTCTTGAACCTCATTCTCATTAGAATTGGTTCAAGGAAGGAAGAATATATATGCACCTTCAATTGTGTATAAAAGTGTAACTTACCCTGAGGGAAATAGGAGGGGGAGAGGATAAAAAAAAAGAGGGGGTTGGATATGACAAAAGAGAGGGTAGATTAAGGGAGGCAATGGTTAGAAGCAAAATAGACTTCTGAGGAGGAACAGGACAGAAAGAGAAAGAGGAAGAAACCAAAACAATGAGTTGGAGGGACATACATAGTAATCATAATAGAGAATGTAAATGTGATGAGCTCACCCATAAAACAGAAGCAAATAGCAGAATGATTGATAAAGTAGAATCCAACAATATGTTGTTTATAAGTGACACACTTGAAACAGCAAAACACACATGGAGTTTTAAAATAAAGGGCTGGAGCAGCATCTAATGTGCTTCAGCTGAAATTAAAAGCAGGGGAGGGTAGGGGTAACAATCATAATCTCAAACAAAGCATAAGCAAAAAGGGATCTGATTAAAAGAGATAATCAGATAATTATGCTCAAAGGTACTATAGGCAATGAAATGATACCAAAAATTTTTACAAGTTTCTTTCACAAAAGCCTCATTTCTCAAATATATATTGAGTATAGAACTGAATCAAATTTGTAAAAATAAATGCTTTCCCCCAGTTGATAAATGGTCAAAGGATATAAACAGGCAGTTTTCAGAAGAAGAAATCAAAGCTATCTATAATTATGTGAAAAATATTCTAAATCTCTTGTGGGTTCTCAATTGGGAAAAAGCCATAAAACGCAGTAAGAAATGAAAGATGTAACTTAAACTTTGTGAAAGGTGGAAGCCCAGATATGGTAACTTGTTAAAAATCATAATTCAAATGCTGAGTCATTACTTAGACAATATGTTAGTTAACTGTCATAACATGAAAACTGTGACCCATGTGTTGGTATATGATCAATACAAAAACTTGTGATTGGACATTTTACCCAATTGGCAACATTGCCTTAAAGCTCAAGCTTGGAGATGAGCTCATTACTAAGCAGAATACCAAAATATCCACCAATCAGTAGTGATATGCTTTATAGCTCCACTTCCCTTTTTTTGATTTTTATAATTACCACTGGACTTTTCTGGGGTCTTGAGGGGATTGATCCATTATTGGGACTGTTTTCATCTGGCAGCCTCTCCAGACTTGCTTCTATTATAAGTAACCAATTATGATTAGTAAAACCATTTATTAAACTCTATATTTAATCATAATGGAGTCCTCAGCCTTTCTTCAGTATCAAATTAGCTTTTCTGACTGGGGAAGCTGAGCATATCCCAGTGAACGGGGATGTCTGCCCTTAGAAAGGTACAGAGTTCCCCAAGCAGGAGAGGTACTGCTTCACACCTATCAAAAATGACAAATGCTGAAAGAGAGGAGGGAAAAATAGATATGCTAATGAAGTACTAGTGGAGTAGTGAACTGGTTCCACCATTCTGGAGAACAATTTAGAACTATGCCCAAAGGGCTATAAAACTATGCATACACTTTCACCAACCAATGTCACTATTAGGTCTGTATCTCAGAGTTCAAAGCAAAAGGAAATGGACCTATATGTATAAAAATACTTATAGCAGTTCTTTTTGTGTTGGCAAAGATTTGGAAATCAAGAAAATGCTCATCAACCAGGGAATGGCTGAACAAATTGTGGAATATGATTGTGATGGAGCACTACTGTTGCTATAAGAAATTATGAGGGGGATAGTTTTAGAAAAACATGGCAAGACCTATACGAATGGATACAAATGAAGTGAGAAGAATGGGAAAATTATTGTGAACAGAAACAGCAATGATGTAATGATGATCGAGTGTGAAAAATTTGGTTACTCTGATCAATACAATGGTCTGAAACAATTCCAAAGGGCTCATGATGAAAAAAATGCTATCTACCTCCTGAAAGAGAACTGGTGAATGCTGAGTGCAAATTGAATATGATTTTCTCATTTTATTTTTCTTGCCGTTTTTGAAATATGGCTTATATGGAAATGCGTTTTGCATGACTTTACATGCATAATATCATATTGCTTCCCTTCTAAGGAGTGAGGGAAAGAAAGGAGGGACAGAGAGAATATGGAACTCAAAATTTAAAAATAAGTAAGTAATAAATTTGTGTTTAAAAAAAGTGCAAACTAGAGTTTATCTTCTCTCCCCTATCCCCATCCCAAAATGTATGCCACTTCTGAATTCCCATATTTCTATAGAAGACACCACTGTCCTTCCATTCTCCTAAGCTTGAAATCTCGATTATTCTTCATCCCTTACTTTCCTTCGTACTCCATATGCAATCAATTAACAAATCTAGTCATTTCCACCTCTACACATCTCTCACATCTGCCCCTTTCTTACTGTTTACATGACTACTACCTTAGTTCAGGCCCTCATCACTTCCCTCCAGTGTTATTTCAATGCCTTAAGTCTTTCCTCTTTCCAATCTGTTCTCCACACAGGAGACAAAGTGGTTTTCCTTAAAAACAGTTATGACCATGCTATTTCCTTATGCGATAAATTTTGTTTACTCATTGCCCCTAAGATCAAGTATAAATAAAAAAAAAGAAAGAAGCATGTTCAGAAGGAATCACATACAAGTAGGACAATTTTGAAAGTAACAAATTTTGAAAAGTGTGAATGTTTTATGTACTTTTAAAAATGGTGTGAAACGCATGACTTCATATAGAAGGAAATATCCTGCTGTGTGTATAACAACATTCTCTCTCTCTCTCTCTCTCTCTCTCTCTCTCTCTCTCTCTCTCTCAATCTCTCTCTCTCTTTCTCTCTCTCTCTCTCATGTCCAAGTTCATAATAAACAAAACTAGAAATAAAAAGTGTTCAAGGGACGATTGATCAGAGACAGTCTCCAGAAATGCACTCATAAAAATGGGAAATAATTGAAGGAGGAAGCAACTTCCAGCAGAGGACACACAAGCAGCAGAAAGGAGATCCAGCTCAAAACAAATGAGATCCAGATAAAAACAAAATTAATCTGGACAGTCGAGAGCCATGCTTCCAAACAGAGCACACCCTGAGAGCCTAGCTGAGCAACCTGTGTGGTGTTTCTAAAGAGGGAGATTTGTGAGGAATCCATAAGGAATGAAAAGAACAGGTCTGACTACATCCTCAAAAGAAAGAGCAGCAAATGACATCCTCACTGATGAATTATACAAACATGTAGAAGCAACAAATAATTAAATACAATATTAACCATTCATCATAAAAATTCATGGAATGCAGCTAATAATTCCTCAGAGGAAAATTTCTATCTATGAATATTTATGCTTGAGAACAGTTTTAAATATTAAGGAACTGAGCATATAACTTAAAGGACTAGTGTTTAAAATGGAAATGTTTTACATGATTGCACATGTATACCCTATAAAAGATTGCTTACCATCTCAAGGAGGGGGGAGACAGGGAAGGGAAGGTAGAATATGGGACTTAGAACACAAAAAAAAACCCAACAAATGTTAAAAAAAAGGTTTTGCATGTAATTGGGAAAAAATAAAATATTAATTAAAAGTAAAAGACTAATGTTAAAAAGACTCTGTAGTTGTTTGGTTTCTTTGGGTTTTAGTTTTTAGTTTTTAGGTTTGTGTTGGTTTGGTTTGGTTTTTGCCTGAACCCTTCCATCAGTAACTGTTAGCAAGGCTGCAGTCACACCCAAATGTGTTAAGGCCAGTCCTCTTTTCACCCAGTGATCCATATTGCCAGTACCCACTAGATATCCTGGCAACCTCTTGGAAGCCAAATAGTACTAAATAAATACTCCAAATTTTGCTCACTGAGTACATCTCACAGAGACCATACACAAAACCTCTCCAAGATGATAGAACCTGCTGGAAGTGATGATCGCCTAATATAATCTTCAAGAGAGTCCCTGCATAGCATGATGTTTCATCAGGGAATTTGAAGGGGAAAGGCATTAAATGACAACATAGTAACAGGGGCAACCAAGAACCATCTATTTTTTCAATGTTTTGATAATCATTCTATCCTATAATTCTCATTGCTAGTTGTGTTCATATATATCTATGTAACAATAATAACAGCACAGAACCAGAAATAAGCCATACCTACTTTCCTTGGAACAATCTGGCTAATTACAAAGAGACTGACCACCAGAAAGCTGGCAACTAGGTGATTAGTCATTTAGTACTGGCAAGTCAAGAAGGAAAGAAAAAAGAGAAAACCATCATCATTCTTGTGAAGCCTACTTCTGCCTCTGCGGTCAGGATGATAGGTTGGTGAGAGAATGGTCATTAAGAATTACAGATTTCAGTTTACATTCCTACATGGGAAGATGATATTTGTAACTCCTAAGACCTTTCTCATTATTAGAGCAGTAATAGAAACGTTAGCTGTAGCAATAAGAGAAGAAAAAGAAATTGAAGGAATTAGAATAGGCAAAGAAGAAACTAAATTATGACTTTTTGCAGATGATGTGATGATTTGCTTAGAGAATCCTAGAGAATCAAGTAAAAAAC
>CM053624.1:140446575-140502319 GCA_028646595.1 Phalanger gymnotis
CTACACGACATAATGCTGAGTGAGTGGAGCAGAGCCAGGAGAACATTATACACAACCACAGATATATGGATTCTGTGATGACTAACCCTGACAGACTTTGCTCTTCTCAGCAACACAATATGCAGAGACAGCTCCAGGGGACTCACAATGGAGAGTGCTATCTACATCCAGAGAAGTAACTATGAAGTATGAATGTAGATCGAGGCACTCTTCATGCTTGCCTTTCTCTCCCCCTTTTTTTCTCTCTTTTGTATTTGTTGTTGGGTTGTGTTTTGGGGGTTTTTTTTGGTTCTGTTTCTTCTTTCTCATGACTCATTCCATTGGTCATAATTCTTCTCCACAAATAAATAAATGAATAAATAAACAAATAAATAAATGTTAGGGACAACAAAAACAAAAAACAAACAAACAAAAAGAAAGAATTACAGATTTCAGTTTGCATTCCTACATGGGAAGAAGATATTTGTAACTCTTAAGACCTTTTTCATTATTATAGCAGTTAGAAGGAGTATAAATAGATCATAGATAGATAGATGGCACAGGTATGAGTTGAATATGAAGGAATGATATCTAAAAAATAAAATTAAGAGATAAGAAAGAAATGTACTTGGAGAAAGAGAAAGGGGGAGGTAGAATAGTGCAAATTATCTGACATAAAAGAAAGAAGAAAAAGCTTTTACAGTGGAAGGGAAGAAGGGGAGATGAAGGGAAATGAGTAAACCTTACTCTCAACAGAATTGGCTGAAAGAGGGAATAACATACATACCTGAATGGGTGTAGAAATCTATATTTCCCTCAAGCAAAGTAGGGGGGAAGGGGATAAGAAAAGGTGGGGTGATAGAAGGTAGAGAAAATTGGGAAAGTGGGAAGTCAGAAGCAATACACTTTTGAGGAGGGACAAGGTGAAAGGAGAGAGAGAATAGAAGAAAAGAGGGTGGTGATAGTCTCTGATAAAGGCTATGTTTTCTTTTACAACATGACTATCATGGCAGTGTTTTACATGACTACACATGTATGACCTATATTGATTTGTTTACCTTCTCAATGAAAAGGGGGTATGGTGGGGAAGGGAGAGAATTTGGAACTCAAAGTTTTAAAAATGAATGATAAAAATGGTTTTTACATGTAACTGGGGAAGAATAAAATACTAACAAAAAGAATTACAGATTTCAGATAGTCTATAAAATTCAATTTAAATGTTAGTACTGCAAGTGTGATATCCTTATCTCTTTTTCCTACCTTCTCCCTTGCTATTCAGGACTCCTTTAGACTAGGGCCAAACATAAAATCATTCCTCAGTAATAAGAGGTTGGGATAGAGTTGAAACCCTGGGAGTTAGGTTCCCCTACTGAGGAGAGAGGGAACCCCAAATCTATAAACCCAGAGTGAAGGTTACAGATCCTGTTCAGCAACCTATTTATGCATTGCTAGCTATTGTGTGAGAAATGAAACCAAGACAAAAGGAAGTTGCTGTAAAAGAAAAGATGATACAGATGGTAAAATAAGCAAGGTCTCTGAATATCTTCCCAAATCCAGCAACCCAAATAATCAGCTAGTGCACCCCAAATCTAGAGATAATAAAACGTTAGCACAAAGAGAGAAGACAATGGGAACCAACTCTACAATAGTGTTAAAGCTTTCTAAACTTAAGTAACACTGTGGGAATGATCCAAAACTTTCACCACTGCCACCCTCCTCTTTTTTGCCTCAGACCCACATCCTGAACAACCATATCATTTCTTCTTGGAGGGTTAATATGGCTTCTATCATTTCCCCATGGGCATTTTAGCTAGTCTTACTGTTCTTCCCATAGGAGCAACAAACTCACCTAACCCTGTTGAGGAAGGTAAATAACTGAGTGGGAGACCCAGCAACAGATCCAATCCTTGTGGAGAGAAGGGGTGAATTTGGAGTCCAGCTTCAGTTGGTCCAATGGAGTCTTTAATATGGTCCAAAAGAAACTAATCAAACACCCTCCACTGCCCAACCTAAAGTGAAGTTTAAAATTATCTGAATCTGGTGGTAGGGACAGCAGAAATAGAGAAGCCGTGGTTAGGAGGGGAACAGGAAGTATAGTCACCACATCCAATGACACTTTAACAGAAGGCCAACAGAGAAAGTTTAGCAATAAGGCCCCAACTATGTCTGGGGAGGGGCCAGAGGAAAATCATCAGCAAAATCTGGTGCTATGCTTCTTATCATAAGGCAAATAAGGCAAGAAAAAGAGTTCTAAAAGGCCAACTCACAAAGTCGGAGGATAAGAAATATTCCTCAGAAGAAGAAAGGAGATTCACAAAGAAATGAGAAAAATGAGAAAGAAAAAAAGAAATTGAGAAACAGAAGGAGGCAGAGAGGAAGCAAGGAAAGAAAGGAGGAAGGGAAGCCTATGTAATTAAAAAAAAACCATGGGTGAGAAAAAGTAAGTGCAGAGATCTCATACAGATTTAAAAGAGAAAGGAGAAAAATCAATATAAAATATTTAAATAGAGGAAAGCACATAATAATAATAATTACTATCTTAAACAATAATGGTTTAAATAAGGAAAAACAAAATTTGCTATACTGAAGAAACACATTAAAAAAATAAGGACATACACAGATTTTAAAAAAGGAACTGGAACTTAGCTAATGATACTCTGGAAAAGAGATGATGAAATATGACTAAAGTTTAAAGAGGTGAGCTTCATTATTCTTTTTTTAAAAAAGAACCACAGAAAGTGAAATAATATAATTCTTAAATATATATGCAACAAAGTACATTGGGTATGCAAATTACTAAGAAGAAAAGCTAATAGCATTACAAAAGGCATAAATACCAACAATAATTGTAGAAGACTCTAATGTTCTTTCAGAGTTCAAAAAATCTAACATAAACTGAAAGGAAAGCATAGAGATGAACAGGTTGTTGGAAAAATTCGATTGAAAAAATATGTGGTGTTAGGAATTGACTGGTAGAGATAGTGATGAAAAAGAAAAGATTGTCAATTAAACATCGAAAGATATACAGAGACAGCAAGAGGAAGAACAGGAGGGAGCACAGACAAACAGAACAGTGTTGTTATTACAGGGTGAAATTGAAATATACTTTAAAAATAGTCCATCTGTAATAGTAATTCATGGTTTCATTTAAAATCCTCTTTTTGTTCTTTTTTGAATATTGAAGTGTTTGTGTTTATAGATGTTTTTGAAATTCATAATAAAAACAAATTCTTTTAAAAGTCATATCTTATGAATTAACACTTGAAGAATATACTTATTTCACAATATTCTTTGGTAGCTTTTTAAGAAAACTGACTATGTGCTAGATCAAAAAGAAATAAAAAATGTAAAATGCAGAAATATTAAACAAATCTGTTACAGACAACATACTTCAATAAAACTAGTTGTTAACACAGAGAATATAAGCCAGATACAAACTTAAATGGAGACAACATAACAATCTTATACATTCTTTTTAAAAATGAGTTATTCAAAGGATAAAGAAAAATAACGAATAACTATGTGAAAGAAAATGTCAACCTCAAACTTTTTTAGCAGATAAAGCAGTCCCCTCTATACACATAAAAAAATTTATGTTTCTGAAGACTTTAGAATCAGGACTAGATCTGTGATTTCACAGGTATAGGGACTACAAGCTGAGTAAACTATTTCTACTCATGTGGGTCAGGACTTTCTCTGCAGTTCACAGACTTAGAGAATTATTCAGGATCCTGAGAGGTTAAGAGATTTTCCCAGGGTCTCACAGCTAGTGCATCAAGGGCAGGACTTGAACTCATGTTTTCTTGACTCTGAAGCCAGCTATCTATCCACTATACCTTTATAGTTTTCCCCTGAAAACATATATAAACCAAATAGAAGAAACAAGAATAAATGAACTGAGAAAACAAGATTTGAAAACTAACAAATCAACAAATTAACTAGTCATAAAAACTCAAAAGAAAAAAATCATGTAGAACCATTTTCTAACAAGATTTTAAAAATTGATAGGAAAATCAAATTTCCAAAATGAAAAATTAACCTTCAAAAATAAGCAACATTTCTCCATAATAATATGAAAATTCAGGAAGCAATAATAGAAAAGGAAATCTCATTCAAAATAACAACAAAATGCATAAGGTAACTGGGGAATCAATCAACCAAAGCACACAAAATATTTTTATAAATTAAATTACAAAATGCTAATTAAAGAAATAAAGAAAATGTATATACTTGGAGAAAGATTCAGTGCTCACTGTTGTGTCATACCATTACAATAAAAATGACAAAACTACCAAAGTTGTTTTACAGTGTTAATGCTATCCCAATTATATTATTTAATTACTTTATTTTTAGTTAACATTAGTTCCATAAGTTTTTGAGTCCCAAATTTTCTCTCCCTCTCTCTCCCTCCCACCCTCCCACCGCCCCTCCCCAAGATAGTATGCAGTCCTATATAGGTTCTACATATACATTCACATTAAACACATTTTCACAGTAGTCATGTTGCATAGAAGAATTTTAACCAATGGAATGAACCATGAGAGTGAAGAAACAAAGCAAAAAAGAGGGAGCAAATAGTTTGCTTCAGTCTGCATTGAGACTCCATAATTCTTTCTCTGGATGTGGATAGCATTTTCCAACATGAGTCTTTTGGAGTTGTCTTAGAACCTTGCATTGCTGAGAAGAGCCAAGTCTTTCTAGGGTAGTCTTCACACATGTCTGTAACTGTGTACAATGTTCTCCTGGTTCTGCTTCCCTCACTTAACATGAGTTCATAAAAGTCTTTCCAGGTTTTTCTGAAATCCATCTGCTCATCATTTCTTACAGCAAAATGGTATTCCATTACAGTCATATCCCACAACTTGTTTAGCCATTCCCCAATTGATGAGTATCCCCTCAATCTACAATTCTTTGCCTCTACAAAAGAGTTGCTATAAATATTTTTGTGCATGTTGGTCCTTTCCCACTTTTATGATCTCTTTGGGGTACAGCCCTAGAAGTGGTATTGCTGGGTCAAATGGTATAAACATTTTAATAGCCCTTTGGGGCTATTCCAAATTACTCTCTAGAATGTTTGGATCAGTTCACAACTCCACCAACAATGCATTAGTATGCCAACCCAATTATATTATTAAATGGATACTTTACAAGACTTGATAAAATAAGTACAAAATTCATTTACATAACAAAAGATATATAATATTAAAGGAAATTATGAAAATAGGTAGAAAGGACAAAGTGGGACTAAGCACTTATAGATCAGCAGTCATCAAAAATGTCTGAGATTTGTTAAAAAAAATAAAGAAGTAACTCAATGGAACAAACTAAATCATAGAAATAAAAAATCTAGTAATTGTGCAACTAGAAAAAAAATAATAAGAATATTCACCTAGAAAATCAAAAGAACAAGTATTTAAATTAAATAGTAGAGAAAATGGGAAGGAGGAGGACCTAGAATTCTAACACAAATTAAGTTTAAACAAGTATTTCACTATATAAAAAAATAAGATGCAAATAGACACATGACTTAGACATAAAAAAATCATATCATATATGAAAGGAACAAAGAAGTTAATATCTTTCACAGTTATGGGTAGGGGAAGAGTTCTTGACCAGACAAAAGGCTTTGTTGTTGTTCAGTTCTTTTTCACTCATGTCTGACTCTTTGTGGCCCCATTTGGGGTTTTATTATCAAAGATACTGCAGTAATTTTTCCATTTCCTTCTCCAGCTCATTTTACAGATGAGGAAACTGAGGCAAACACGGTTAAGTGACTTGCCTGGGATCACACAGCTAGTAAGTGTCTGTGGCCTGATTTGAACTCAAGAAGATGAGTCTTCCTGACTCCAGGCCTGACACCCTATCCACTGTATCACCTAGCTATCCCATGCATGCAAATAATTATGTATTAACAAATCAACAAAAGGAGGCTTACAGAAGATAAAAAGGACAATTTTCACTACAGGAAAACAAAAAGATTTTACAAAATAAAATCAATGCAATCAGAATTTTAAAGAAAAAGTTAACTGGAAAAAATCTTTGTAACAAATTTCTCTGATAAAGTCTAGTATCCATGATATATAGGGAATTGATGCAAATATATAAGAAGAGCTATTTATTTCCCACTAGGTAACTGGTCAAAGTTCATGAGCAGGCAGTATTCAAACAATTATCATTAAAAGTATGACAAGAACCCACAAAACTATTGGTAAGACTGGAAAATAGTATGGCAGAAACTAGGCATAGACTGATATCTTATGCTGTATACCAAGACAAGGTCAAAATGGGTACATGATTTAGACATTAAGGATGATAGCATAAGCAAATTAGGAGAGCAAAAAATAGTTTGCCTGTCAGATCTACAGAGAATGGAAGACTTTATGACCAAATAAGAGATAGAGAACATTATGAAATGAACAATGGATTATTTTAATTACATTAAATT
This sequence comes from Phalanger gymnotis, assembly GCA_028646595.1. Classification (NCBI taxonomy): domain Eukaryota; kingdom Metazoa; phylum Chordata; class Mammalia; order Diprotodontia; family Phalangeridae; genus Phalanger; species Phalanger gymnotis. The sequence goes on from CM053624.1 coordinate 140,453,000, forward strand.
CAAACAGTTTTGCATAAACAAAGCCAATGCAACCAAGAGTAGAAAGGAAGCAAAAAGCTGGGAAACAATTTTTGCAAACAACGTTCCTACTAAAGGCATTTCTAAAATATATATAAAGCTGAGTCAAATATATAAGAATAGGAGTCATTCACAATTGATAAATGGTGAAAGGATGTGCACAGGCAGTTTTCAGAGGAAAAAAATTAAAGCTATCTATAGCCACATGAAAAATGCTCTGAATCACTATTGATTAGAGAAATGTATATTAAATCAACTCAGCTACCACCTCACACCTATCAGATTGGCTAATATGAGAAAAGAAAAAATAATAAATGTTGGAGAAGATGTGAGAAAATTGTAACACTGATGCATTGCTGGTGGAGTTGTGAACTGATCCAACCATTCTGGAGAGCAATTTGGAACTATGCCCAAAGAGCTATAAAACTGTGCATACCCTTTGATCCAGAAATAGCACTATTAGGTCTGTATCTCAAAGAGATCATACAAAAGGGAAAAGGATCCACATGTACAAAAATATTTATAGAAGTTTTTTTTGTGGTGGTAAAGAATTAGAAATTGAGGGGATGCCATCAATTGGGGAATATTATTGCTCCACAACAAATGAGGAGCAGGCAGATTTCAGAAAAACCTGGAAATACTTGGATGAACTGATGCTGAGTGAAGAGAGCAGAACTAGGAGCACACTGTACACAATAACAGAAACATTGTGCCACAACCAACTTTGATAGACTTAGCTCTTCTCAGTAACACCATGATCTAAGACACTTCCAAAAGACTCATAATGGAAAATGCTATCCACATCCAGAGAAAGAAGTATGGAGTCTGGATGCAGATTGAAAGGAGCTATTCTCTTTTTTATTTGCTTTTTCTTTCTTTTGTTTTTTTTCCCTTCTGATTCTTCTTTCACAACATCACTAATGTGGAAATATGTTTAATACAATTGTACCTGTATAGCCAATATCAGACTGCATCCCATATTGGGGGGAGGGGGTATGGAAGAGGGAAAATTTGGAACTTAAAATCTTGTAAAAGTGAATGTTGAAAACTAAAAATAAATAAGAAAAAATGTTACATGTCACTAATAAAAGACATGAAAATTGAGACAGTTTTGAGGTTCTGGCTCATATACATAAAACTGGAAAATAAGACAAAAAAGGAAAATGACAATTGTTGGAGGAGCTATAGGAGGGCCACTCCTAGAAACTTGAACAAAACTGGGTTCCCATGAACCGTTGCCATCCCGTCATCCTTCCCCAAACTCTGGGCCAACTAGAGGAAGCCAGGAGACTTCTCAAGTCTCTTGTATGAGCTGAGTGTCATCACCTACAATATTTCCGATGAGATGTATGATGACCATTCCTAACCATCTATTCTCCCACTCAGTTTTTATTTCCTTTAGTTCTTGTGATATCCCCGACTGCTATACCCTAAGTGCCCTCCCTGACATTGTCACCAGACCTGCTGGCACTTCCTTCTAAAATTTCTAGGCCTATACAGCTGTCCTACTAGCAAACTCTTAAGACTTCTATGTCTTGCCATCTACTCTGCAGCTGAAATTTATTGTAGATATATTGTCTCCTCCAATTAGAGTACAAGTTCCATCAAAACAGCAACGGTCTCACTTTTTCCCATTTGTTTTTATGCCCAGTACTTAGTGGTGTGCTTGGCACACAGTAAGTGCTTAATAAATGTTTTTTTCATTCATTAATATGAATGTTATATAAGATAAAAACAGTCCATGCCCTCAAGGAGATTCCAGGCTAATGTAGAGAGATAAAGAGTAAACTATATACAAACAAGAAGGGGGACAGAAGTGTTTATTTATGTGCCATGCACTGTGTCAAATGATTCACAAATATAATCTCATCAGATCTTCAGCACAACCCTGGCAGGCAGGATTATAGCTTATTATCTCCATTTTGCAGTTGAAGAAACTAAAGCAAACAAAGTTAAGTCATTTGCCCAATGTCACATAGCTGGTCAGTGTCTGAGGCTGGATTTGAACTGAGGTCTTCCTCACTCCAGTCCCAGTCCTCTATGCCCGGTACTACTTATCTCCCTTGAAAAAAGATATATGCAGGATACATTGGGAATAATATCAGAAGGAAAGTACTTACATTAGAGAGGACCAAGCAAGGATTCTTAAAGAAGGTTCACTTTTAACTGAGACTTGAAGAAAGTCAGGGAAGGCAGGAAGCAGAAATAAGGAAGGAGCAAATGGTAGGTGAGAAAGACAGCAGCTGAAAAGGCATCCAGTCTGGACTTGGGATGTCTTCTGTGAAGAATAGAGAGAAGGCAAGTGTTACTGGGTCATGGAGCACCTGGAGGGAAGCACAGTATAAGAATGCTGGAAAGGTAGGAAAGGTCCAGGCTTCGAAGGGCTTTAAAAGCCAAATGGGATTTTTGTTATTTTTATTATTTCACCTTAGAGGTGATAGGGAGCCATATGTATTTAATGAGTGGAAGTGGAGAGGGATGACAAATTCAGACCTTTACTTAGGAAAATCATTTTGGCAGCTGAGTGGAAGATGGACTGGGATGGAAAGAGTCTTGAGAAAAGGAAACCAAGCAGGAGGCTATTGTCACCATACATCTGTGAGGTAATAAGTGTCTCTGAGAGGTTGGCAACTGTGTCAGAGAAGAGAAGGTGGTATAGATGAGAGATGTTATAAAGATATAATTGACAAAATTTAGCAATAATTGTATATAGATAGGGAGGGAGGAAATGAGAGGGTAGAGGAAATGAGGGGATGGAAGAGGGAGAGGTATAAAGGGACAGGGAGACTGAAAGAGTAGGGGAAGTTAAGGATGTCACTTAAGTTGCAAATCTGGGAAACTGTGAGGATGGTGATAACCTTGACAATAACAGGGAAGTTTAGAAAAATGCAGCATTTGGGGAAAAATATAATGAGTTTTGTTTTGGACATTCTGTTAAGATAGCTATGGGACATCCAGGTTGAGATGTCTAATAGGCAGTTATAGAAGTGAGACTAGAGGTCAAGAGAGAGGTAAGAAGCTAGAGAGATAGATCTGAGAATCGCCTGCATTGAATTAACAATTGAATCCATGGGAGTTCATGCGATCACCAACCAAGATATAACATAAGAAGAAGAGAAAATGACCTAGGACAGAGCATTGGAAGCCACCTACAGTAAGCAGGTATGGCTTGAATGGAGATCCAGCAAATGAGGCTGCCAAGAATAGGTCAGAGAAGTATAAGATAGAAATGGTAGAAAAACCTAAAAAAGAAGAGAGTATCAAGAAGATGGTGGTCAGCTGTCTTGAAGACTGAAGAGTGGTCAAAAAAGATGAGGACAGAGAAGAGACTTAGTTGTTTAATCGCATCAAATCAATGCCAAGGAGGAAGGCAGGAAGGGAGTGAATAAGCATTTATATAACAAATACTACATGCCAGGCACTGTGGTAGGCACTTTACAAATAGTATCTCATTTGATTGGTGCAAAAACTTTTTTCAGTTAACTTTTTCTTTTCTAATTCTAGTTGTTTAGATTTTATTTGCATAAAAAGCTTTTCAATTTTATATAATCAAAGAAACCGTAAATGTAAAATGACTAACCAGCAGCTTTGCAAACTTCTTTTTGTCTAAACACAGTTTTAATATCAGCCTCTCAGTTGCCTGTACTACTAGTGATAAGTTCTTACTGAACTCTCTCTTAATCATTATGTTATTGCAATCCATGATTCTTTTAATCTTACCCTTCCTTTTTTCATGAGGAATAAATTATTTGTCTTAAACCCTTTTTATGCATGTACATTGCATATCTTTTAAATCCCCCATTTGGGGAGCCCCTTAGGCTTTCAAGCCATAACTATTACTATCATTAGTAACGGTCCCCCAGAAGCTGGGATTGGGGCAATAATAACTGGAAACGAGAAGCCCACTTCCCCTTCTAAGTCAAGCTTCCCCAAAGCTGAAGCTGAGCTAAATGCAATGTCTAGGCAAATAACAGGGAGTGATAAAAGTCAATGTCTAGTCCTATGGGCCCTAACTTACAGGTACCTCTACCTTCTATGCCACAAAGAAATGGGGAAATAAGACACACAGAAATGAAGTGACTTGTACATAATCAGTTACTATATGAACTAGAAATCATGTCTGCTGGTAACAATTTCAGTGTCCTATCCATGCTCTCTATATTCTACTATGCTGCTTCCTACTCATTGTATCACCCATATAGGCTGACCATGGCTCTGAGGCACAAAGATTTTCAACAGAAATATTCATTGAATTGTGTCTGTTTGTGTAATACCCAGGTCCTAGGAAGTTATTTTCAAGCACCCAAACAGGTGATTCATTTCAGCTAAATATACACTTTTGCCTTACTTTATCTTGGGATAAACAACTTCTTCTGTGATAACTAGGTTTGACTTTTGAGAGGTGTATTAGTGGCAATGATACATGTATGATAGTTTCACTCTTATGGTTCACTCAAAGCTATATCTGATTGCCAGGAGATGTTTATTATTAATTCATTTGACAAAAGCACATATCCTCTGTAAAATGGATCTTAAGTTATTCTTTTAGCCAAAATAAATTTAACCCTCCTATAGATTATTGAAAGAGCAAACTGTTGTATTGTTGTTCTTATTCTACATGTGAAAAAACTAAAAAATTAATCTAAAACACTTTCTCAGCCTTTTTTTTTTAATTTAGGCTTCTGGATTCAATCTAGGATACCTACGGCAACTTCCAATTAATTTCTCCATAGCTTTTCTAATTGTGATTATGGAACTAAGCTGCTCTATCCTGACCTAAATCATTCTTCCTTTCTTAATTACATGAAATATGCTCAGTACTTTCACCTCAATAGACTTGCTGAAGCCAACAAAAACATGTACTTTTAGAATCAAGCCCATGGCAGCTAGCTAGTGCAGTAGAAAGAGCAGCTGGCCCTGGATTCAAGAGGACCCATATTCAAATCTGGTCTCCGACACGCACTGGCTGTGTGATCCTGGACAAATCACTTAACCCTGATTGCTTTAAAAAAAAAATAGAATCAAGGCCCAGCCTATTAGATTTACATGTAAAGATGGCACAAAGTTGTGGAGGAGGGACTTTATCTACTGGATGGGCAGTGTTTACCTTCTCAAACTTACTCCTTCCACCTAAACTTTGGTAAAGAGGCTTGTGGGTAGAAGAGCCTAGAAAGAGGTCCACTGATTTCTCATGACCAGGCCATCACTAACCTTTCATGCCGCCATGGTGGTATATCAGAGAAAAGTTGAGTCCAAACATACTTGATCTTCTCAGAGATATAAAAATTGAAGTCAAACATTGAAAAAGTTTCTGGAAGCAATGTTAAAAACAGTTAAAGCCAAAAGAAAGTAACATAACTTGACAAATGCTTTAGTATTAAATTTTGAAGGAAAATATGTTTGATTACTTGTTTCAGCAAATTGGAAAGAGTCTTTTATATTTCAGTGTCAGGGGAGAAACACATCTAAAGTAAAATCACAATAAACTGAACACTGGTTACACCATAAAACAAGAAGAAGAAGAAGAAGAAGAAGAAGAAGAAGAAGAAGAAGAAGAGAAACAAGAAGAAGAGGATTTTTGAGTTCCAAATTTTCTCCCCTTCCCTATCCTACCCCCTCCCTCCAAAGACAGCATGTAATCTGATATAGGTTCTACATACACCTTCACATTAAACTTATTTATACAATAATCAAGATGTAGAGAAGAATTATAACCAATGGAACGAACCACGAGAAAGAAGAAACAAGACCAAAAAAGAAGGGGAAAAAATGAGAGGAAAAAGTTTACCTCAATCTGCATTCAGACTCTGTAATTCTTTCTCTGGATGTGGATAGCTTTTTCTATCATGAGTCTTTTGGAACTGTCATTGAACCTTATGTTGCTGAGAAGAGCCAAGTCTATCAAAGTTAGTCATCACAGATACCATGTGTCTGTAATCATGTATAATGTTCTCCTGTTTCTGCTCCCCTCACTCAGCATCAGATCAAATAAGTCTTTCCAAGATGTTTATGAAGTCTGTCCACCCCTCATTTCTTATAGCGCAATATTATTCCATTACATTCATCTAGCAGAACTTGTATAGGCATTAACCAAGGCATCCCCTTGACTTCAAATTCTTTGCAACCACAAAAAGAGCTGCTATAAATATTTTTGCACATACTCTTCCCTTTCCCACTTGTGTGATCTCTTTGGGATACAGCCATATAAGTGGTATTGCTGGGTCAAAGGGTATGCACATTTTTATAGCCCTTTAGGCATAGTTCCAAAAAGCTCTCCAGAATGGTTGGATCACTTCTCAACTCTACCAAAAATGTAATAGTTTTTCTATTTTCCCACATCTTCTCCAGCATTTATGATTTTCCTGTTTTGTCATGTTAGCCAATCTGATAGGAGAGATGTGGTACCTAAGAATTTTTTTGATTTTCATTTCACTAATCAATTGTGATGCAGAGCATTTTTATATGACTATAGATATCTTCAATTTCTTCCTTTGGGAATTGTCTAGTCATATCCTTTGACCATTTGTCAATTGTGGAATGACTTGTATTCCTATAAATTTGACTCTGTTCCCTATATATTTTACAGTTGAGGCTACAACCTGAGACACTGGTTGTAAAAATTCTTTTCCAATTTTCTGCTTCTCTCCTAAGCTTTGTTGCATTGTCTTTGTTTCTACAAAAACTTTTCAACTCAGTGTAATCAAAATTATCCATTTTGCATTTCATAATGTTCTCTATCATTTCTTTGCTCATAAATTCTTCCCTTCCCCATAAATCTGACAGGTAAACTACTCCTTGCTCTCCCAAACTACTTATAGTATCAGCCTTTATACCTAAATTGTAAACTCAATTTGACTTTATTTTTGTATATTGTGTAAGATACTAGTCTATACCAAGTTTCTTCCATACTATTTTCCAGTTTTTCCAGCAGTTTTTTGTGAAAAAGTGAATTCTTAACCCAGAGGCTTGACTCTGGGTTTGTCAAAGAGTAGATTGGTATTTATCAAAAATTAGATTGCAGTGAATTGTTTTTTTTTTAAAAACCAAGATATCCACAGATTAAGATAGTGAGCTGATAATAATCACAAACTATAAGCAATCAAGGACATTTTTCTTTCTATTTTTGTCATCACAGTTGATATTTGGAAGACAAAGTGTGAAAAGTAAGCCATTCCCACAGGAAGAAAATGGGAGTGAGTTCCTTGGAAAGTAAAAGACACACCCTTAAAGAGGAGTGACCAGCTAGAGAAGATCTATTCATGACAAAGCAAGAGCATCCAGTCTTCTAAACATTTTGAAACAGGTCATGTGACTTAGTGCATTATTGACAGCTCAGCCCACCTTGCTCACTGGCACTACCTGGTTATTATATGTGTATACAGGTGTCGTTATGTATGCATGGATCAAGGATACTGATACTGAGCCACCACTAGAAGGGAATGCTTTTCTTCATGAGTAGTGGTAGTTTTTGCTGAGCCATTGACACACTACATCACCCTTCTGACTACATCTACAAATAATTTCAGTATGATCTCCTCAATTGGATGTTATGCTGCCCTTGTCCTTAACAGCAATTAAACATTCATCATTCTTCCATTTAGCTGCAACTTCTTTGTCTTATGATTTCATTTATATATCTGTATACTGATGAGCATCTGTAGAATATCCTTATAGTGATGAGGTATAATTCCTCTACTGATGCTCATCTTTGAATGAAATCACCATCCCATTTTACAGTTGAAGAAACTGAGACAAAAGTGACCAAGCAACTTTCCCATGAACACACTAAGAAGACTCAGGACCTGAATTCAGTTTCAGGTATTCAGACTTCACATTTAGGGCTCTTACCACTATATCATGGATAAGGTTTCAAAAAAGGTAGCATGTCAAAATCCTTAACCCCACATTGATTAGACTTCGAGGGGCTTCTTGACTTCAGGAAGTTATATTTCAAGGAGTAAGATCAATCCTACGCTGGTTAGAGAAATAGGAAAAGAAGTGTATGCAAATAGAAAGAATAATGTTTAGGCATTAATATCAACTATGTTCTTTCTATGAACAGATTGATGGTGTTTCAAATTTGGTGCATGTTTGTACAATTATCCAAGAAGCTCACTTACGCTGATGAGGATGCCAGATTGAATCTGATAGTGAATAATTTGTCTTACTCTGCTCTGAAGCCACAAAGGAGACCTTTATGTAAACTCAGTGATAAAGAACTAAGTGAGAAAAGATCTCAGGAAATTTATCTATAGTAGTGAAAAAATTTCAAACTTCATGTGTAAATCCCCACCTGCACCTACAAAAAAGAGGTGATAGAGACTTTATCTCCTACCTTAGATGTTAACACTTAGCACACTGCTTAGCACTTAATAAATGTTGGTTAATTGATTTATCAATGTATCATCTCTCTATTTGTGATGCAATGAAGCAGAAATATGTTTTTGCTCCTAAATCTCTTAACAAAGTCTCCCACCTACCTTGCTCTCCTTCATCCTTCTCTCCAAATGAGGTCACAAAAAGTCAGACATGACTGCAATGACTGAACACATGAGTTTCAAGAATTTGTGGAGGGGAAAGCTGCTTTAAGTCATTTTTGTGTACATAAACTTAATTTTAAATAGGGCTAGGATTTTCAAGTATCCCAAGCTATCTGACAGGGAACAAAGTCCATATGGGGTAAAGTGATTTATGTTAACATTTATCTTGCTAACGTGTCAACCATCCAATCCACATGGCCTCTTCTTGAACTTCAATAATTCAAAAATGTTCATGAATTTACTAGTGTGAATATTCCCTACATTGATGTAGATTCTTCCACCTTAGTAAATGGTAGAGTGAGGCCCCGATTACTTGCAACAATGAATGTTGTGAAGTAGTTACATGTATTTGAATTTGCATTATTTAAATTACAACTATAAAAAGTATAGTAATTGGTTCTAGTCCAATGAAAATGCAGTGCTGATTCAAATAATGCAACCATTACACAGAATATTTGTCTTAATTGTGACCTAGTTCTGCCTCATGGGATCATAGATTTATATTTGGAAGCTAACCCAAAGGCTATCAAATCCAATTCCTTCATTTTACAGGTTAGGAGACTGAGATGGACATTTTCCCAAATGGCAAGTATCTGAGGCAGGATTCATACCCACATATTCCTGACTCAAAGTCCATCAATCTTGCCATCTCACCATAGTCAGCATTTATCACTTGGTAGCCACCTATTGCTGATTTGCCCCTCCAAAGCTGTCTAAGCTAGTCCTTTTTGATTGATATGCCATTCATTCTTCATTAGTCCTTTACTTAATTGTTTCCAGTATGGCAAGAGACCTCAAAGTTTGCCTTCTGGTAACAGCTTTGTGGACTCAGGGTCAGCTCAATGACTCAATGAGGCATCAGAATTATTTTAGCCTTTTAGTGGAGAATCATAATGAACTAATGCATTGAAAATGCACATGTGCCCTTCAGGATCTTTGAAAATGTCAGGTGTATGGATAGATGTTTCTGGTTCTGGACTCTCTGGATAAAACTTGGATACAATCACCCAGTCTACTTACCTTGGGCCTGTGGCAAGCTATTTTACTTTTATTTTTCTAGGTCTTGTTGTCTTCGTGTGTAAATGAGAAGGCTGGCCTAGATGAATTTTGAAGTCCTTTTTATGCCCACAAGATCATGTTTTAGATGAGAAGGACTTTTTGTTATACTTTATTGATGGCTGAATTGAGGTACCAAATTGGAGGTGGAGGGTAATTTTTAATGTGTCCATGATAACTGTGTGCTTAAAAAAAGGCACAGTGCCATCCTCAGGTAGGACCCTAGCATGTATATTCAAGGCTCAGAATGACACCTGTACAGCACTTCTGCCCAGTTTACATAGTCTTGAAAGTTCTGCAGGAAATTATTACATAGCCCAAATCTTTCCTTTTATAAACAAAGAAACAGATGCAAAGAGGTTGCAACCACATATAATGAATCAGTGCTGTCAATTAATTCTATCAATACTTGTTGATGGACTTCCACTGTTTCTTGAAAACAAATTCCTTAGGTTCCCTTTCTGGCTCTAATTAATCTTTCTTGCTTTGTCTTACACCACAACAACTCTCCCTTATCTATGTTGCAATAAAAACTGTATTGCTTTTGATATTTCTAAAATATGCCCTGCAATTTCCTGCTTCTGTGAGAGGGCTGTTTACTAATCTGGAATGGCAACATCCTTCTTTCCCTCTCCCCCTCATTCCCCCATCTACCACCTCTCCCCCTTCCCCTCTCATTGGCATCTAATACATCCTTCAAGACCCAGTTCAAATGCCTTCTCTTCTATGAAACCTCCTCTTATTCCTGCAACTAGTTATGATATCTCTTGAGTGATAACATTTTATGTGCTTCTTATAAAGTTATGATATTATAATCTGTATTTTATTTATCTATATGCATTTCCCACCTCCTTCTATTCTCATGGGAATATAGGATGAGAGATAAAAAGCTGGAAGTAGTCCTTAGAGGTCATCTGGTCCAACCTTCTCATCTTACATATGAGGAAATTAAGTCCTAAATAGATTAGTGACTTGCCCAAGGTCACACAGGTTGAAGGTTCCTAGAGATGGGGCTGGTGGAGAAATCACAGGCCATCTAGTCCAACTGATCATTTTACAGAGAAGGAAACTGAAGACAAGAGAAAATGAGTGAACTGCCCAAAGACACAGAGCTAGTAAATAATAGATCTGGGATTCAAATCCAGACTACCAGGTCAATGCTCTTTCATTGTACTGCGCAACATTGACTGTAAGCATCTAACTCAAACACATTTAAACACATGCACATCCTCAAGCCTTGAAGTGAAAGAAAGAACATTTTATTCAGTGAAAAGAGGAACTGTCAATTTATGAAGACATTGGGAGAGCCAATTTGAAGAAAAATTCACTTCTCTCCTAATGATTTTGCCTTCTCCCCCAACCATCCTAAGTCTCTCTCCCACCTTCTTACCTCCCAGGGAGAAAGACTTGATTAGTACTTGCTGCAGCCTTTTCCTTTATGGTCTCTTCCCTATGTCACCTTTATTAGGCCAAAGACCCTAGGAATGAATTTCTGTCCTTCTGATATCTGACTTCCCTCTTCCAGTTTCCTAGCCTTTCAATCACCTTTGCCTTTGGTTCCTAGGGCTCAAGGAAAGGTGTGTGTGTGTGTGTATGTGTGTGTGTGTGTGTGTATGTATGTGTGTGTGTGTATGTGTGTGTGTGTGTGTGTGTGTGTGTGTGTGTGCATGTTTGTGCAGGTGGGAATAAGTTAGAGAGCAGGGTGATGTGGTGGCTCAGATTCTCTCCATTTTTAAGCAATAAACTTCAGCAAACTTATTCAGTGTTCAATCCTTGGGCCGGACAAGAAAACATAAGCCCAGGTAGCAAACAGCTTCAAATGCCTCAGTTTGTGGCATAAGTACAGACAGGCCCTAATTTGAAATTTTCTTTTTCACCTTGGTGTCCTCCAGGCTCACAGGGGATCCATTCAGGCCACACTGGAGCTATACATAGCTGTAGCTTCTGGTGCCCCTACAGCCTTGACCAGACTCCAACTGCTCACAGGTAAGGATTTTGAAAGGTTTCTTGCTCCATACCCACACATTCTCATAGTGATCTAACCCAACCCTACAGCACATATCTTCTATCTGACTCCAACTGGCATAGATCAAGGTATGGGAGGCTTTCCTCTTCAGAGATTCCATGGCACCCATAAGACCTTCACAGCTCAACTGGCTGAAATCCAGGTCCAGGCTGAGATGGTGTTGCTTCAAGAAATCTGGCTAGGCTAGGTCTTCAGAGCATCCAGGAAGCACCCACAGAGGGAATAGCATCAACAAGACAGGGCCTGTACCCTTCAGAACAAACATCATCTTATCCATCAAGGCCACCTGCAATATTTCAAAATAAGAGAATCAGACAGCACAGCAGAATAGCCTCCTGAGAAATCATTCTATTGGACCCTTCCTAACCTCCTTCAGTCCCTCTCTCATACTCCTAACCTGGTATCTGCAGTTACTTTCCCCTTCAATGATAACTTCTTAATGTATTAGGGGTATAAGTATGCTTTACTCCCTCAGCTGAATCGCTGCTGCATGTTACCACATAAATCACACACACACACACACACACACACACACACACACACACACCTTCATAAGTTGTGTTTGCCCACAAAGCATAGAATAGGAAAAGACTGACAATTTTCGGTGGTTGAGAAAAAGGGTAGAGAAAGAGTAGGATACAATTTTTTAGAAGGAAAAAAAAAGGGAGCCAAGATGGCAGCTGGAAAGCAGGGACTTATCTAAGCTCTCCCACAGGTCCCTCCAAACACCTATAAAATATGGCTCTGAACAAATTCTAGAGCTGCAGAACCCACGAAATAACAGATGGAAGCAGGGCTCCAGCCCAGGAAAGCCTGGACGGTCATGGGTTAGGGTCTATTGCATGGAGGTGGGAGCAGAGCATAGCAGAGCCCAGGGTGGGCTGTGCCAGGACTAAACAGGCCGGGGACTGGGCAGAACAGGCCCTAGCACCCTGAATCAGTGAGCTGTGGCAGTTGCCAGACTTCTCAACCCACAAATGCCAAAGACAACAGAGAAAGTAAGTGAGTAGAACTGCTAGAACAGAGGGAAAGGAGTGCACAGTTGGCCTCATTCCCAGGAGCGCCAAAGTAGTGCAGCTCTGGAGCTGCTTCCAGCTGCAGTTACTTCCGGCCCCAGGCCCACCTGGTGGGAGGAATTAAGTGGCTGATCAGAGCAGGAGTGAAGAGCCTGCTGAAGATCTAAGTCCAGTCCAGATTGGGGGTTCTTGGGAAAGGAGGAGTGCTGGTGTGGCAGAGTTCGCTGTGTAAAAGTAGTTCTGAAAACAGCAGCACAAGGCCCCTAAAGCTTGAGACAAAGTACTCTCTACTCTACAAGCAGCCATACCTTTACAAAAAGCTCAAGAGTAGGGAAGTTGACTGGGAACATGAACAGGCAGCAAAAATGGACCCAGATTCAGACTCAGAAGTGAATCTTTTTTTGGTGACAAAGAAGAGCAAAATATGGAGCCATAAGAAGCCAACAAAGTCAAAGAGCCTACATCAAAAGCCTCAAAGAAAAATATGAATTGGGCTCAGGCCATGGAAGAGCTCGAAAAGGATTTGGAAAAGCAAGTTAGAGAAGTAGAGGAAAAATTGGGAAGAGAAATGAGAAGGATGTGAGAAAACCATGAAAAACAAGTCAATGACTTGATAAAGCAGACCCCCAAAAATACTGAAGAAAATAACACCTTAAAAAATAGACTGACCCAGATGGCAAAAGAGCTCCAAAAAGCCAATGAGGAGAAGAATACCTTGAAAGGCAGAATTAGCCAAATGGAAAAGGAGGTCCAAAAGACCACTGAAGAAAATACCACCTTAAAAATTAGATTGGAGTAAGTGGAAGCTAGTGACTTTATGAAAAATCAAGACATTATAAAACAGAACTGAAGGAATGAAAAAAAGGAAGACAATGTGAACTCTCTCGTTGGGAAAACCACTGACCTGGAGAATAGATCCAAGAGAGATAATTTAAAAATTATTGGACTATCTGAAAGCCATGATCAAAAAAGGAGCCTAGACAGCCTCTTTCAAGAAATTATCAAGGAGAACTGCCTTCATATTCTAGAGCCAGAGGGTAGAATAGGAATTGAAAGAATCCACCAATCACCTCCTGAAAAAGATCCCCAAAAGAAAACTCCTAGGAATATCATTGCCAAATTCCAGAGCTCCCAGATTAAGGAGAAAATACTGCAAGCAGCCAGAAAGTAACAATTTGAGTATTGTGGAAACACAATTAGGATAACACAAGATCTAGCAGGTTCAACATTAAGGGATCAAGGGGTTTGGAATATGATATTCTGGAGGTCAATGGAGCTAGGATTAAAATCAACAATCACCTATCCAACAAAACTGAGTATCGTGCTCCAAGGGAAAATATGAATTTTCAATAAAATAGAAGACTTTTAAGCTTTCTCAGTGAAAAGACCAGAGCTGAATAGAAAATTTGACTTTCAGACACAAGAATCAAGAGAAGCATGAAAAGGTAAACAAAAAAGAGAATTCATAAGGGACTTACTAAAGTTGAACTGTTTTGTTTACATTCCTACATGGAAAGATGATGTGTATCATTCATGAGACTTTTCTCAGTATTAGGGTGGCTGAAGGGAATATACATACATACATACATATATACATATATGTATAGATATAGATACATATTTATACGTATATGTATATAGACAGAGGGCACAGGGTGAGTTGAACAAGAAGGGATGATACCTAAAAAAAATAAAGTCAAATTAAGGGATGAGAGAGGAATATATTGGGAGAGGGAGAAAGGGAGAGATAGAATGTGGTAAATTATCTCGCATAAAAGTGGCAAGAAAAGGCAGTTTGTTGGAAAGGAAGAGGGGACAAGTGAGGGGGAATGAGTGAAGCTTGCTCTCATCAGATTTTTCTTGAGGAGGGAATACCACACACACTCAATTGGGTATCTTACCCCACATAAAAGTAGAGGGAAGTAGATAAAAAAGGAAGACAATAGAAGGGAGGGCAGATAGGGGAAAGAAGTATTCAAAAGCAAACACTTCTGAAGACAAACAGGGTCAAGGGAGAAAATTGAATAAAGGGGTACAGGATAGGAGGGAGAGAAATATAGTTAATCTTTCACAACATGACTACTTATGGGAGTGTTTTGCATAATGATACATGTGTGACCTGTGTTGAATTCCTTGCCTTCTTAGGGAGAGTGGGTGGGGAGGGAGGAGGGGAGAGAATTTGGAATTCAAAGTTTTAAAAGCAGATGCTCCAAACAAACAAACAAAGAAAAGTTTATTTTTGCATGCACTGGGAAAATAAGATATACAGGCAATGAAGCATGTAAATCTATCTTGCCCTACAAGAAAGTAAGGGGAAAAGGGATCTGTGGGAGGGGAAGGGGGTGATAGAAGGGAGGGTTGGCTGGGGAATAGGACAATCAGAGGAAGGGAGGGTAGAAATGGTGAGAAAATTTGTAACTCAAAATCTTGTGGAAATCAATGCTCAAAACTAAAAAATATCAAATAAAGAAAATGATCACAAAAAATAGGAAAAAAAAAAAGACATTACAGAATGGCAGGTGCTGAAGAGTCTCTCTCAATGTCTGCTCCTCCATTCTACAAGTAATGAATGAGAAGTGGAGTGTTTGGGCTCCCATATAACCTGAGCCACTTAATAAACTAGACATACCAGTGAGTAGTCAGAGGGAAGAATCAGATATCCCTTTCACCAATAAAGTAGTAAGGGAAGAAAAGCACTGAGTGATGAAATGTCCAAGTCCTGAGTCCCTACCTGACAGGACCAGAAGGTGAACAACCTGGAAGATGCCTACTAGCACCCTATGGGAGCAACTGAGGAGTAGGTCTGCTTCTAAGTTCCTGAGGTGTGTTCCTGGAACTCCCTAGTTTGACGTATGCCTGTAGCTTGTTTGGAGCTATTTGGAATGCCCTATCCCTTCCCCAAGAAGCTGTGGATGAGCCCATCTGTGCAGAAGTTGTTTCAATGCACTTCATTCTATTCCTTTTGCTTCTATGTTTCTGGGTAAAGAATTGCCTATGGTTTAAGGGTGTCAAAGTGATTCTATTGACACACAGAATAAAGAACCAAACAATAAAGAGCCAAAGTTTCCTGGTAGCTTGGGGCATTAATTACAAGAGTCTAATTATATAAATAAGCACACCCACACCCTTAAACTACAAAAAGTGCTATAAGCCACAAAATGGCCAGCACTAGGGGACTGGGGCCATCTCTCTGAGAGCAACAGAGAGCTTAATGGCTACTCCACAGTATTCTCTGGTGTTAGATGGAGGGAACAGCTTATATGAGCAAGAGATGACCAGAACCTGCTCCTTATTATTCACCAAAATCAGACAATGAGAAGCAATACCCCTAGTGGCTCAAATAAAAAATATGAGCTCATATGAACATAAACCTTTAAAACACTTTACATAGTGTTATCTCATCTAATCTTCAGTGAAATCAATATAAGCCTGAAAGCTAATACAAATAATATTGTCTTCATTTTATAGATGAGAAAAAGCTGAAACTTCCCTAAAGTACACAGCAATTAAGTGGCAAAAACATTGAGTATGAGAGCAGAAAGAAACTTTAAATTAGATTATCTAGTCCAGGGGTGGGGAATCTGTTGCTTTGAGGCCAAAGGTGTCCTCCAGGCCCTCAAGGGTGGCCCTTTGACTGAATCCAAAGATCACAGAACAAATTCCCTTAATAAAAGGATTCATTCTGTAAAACTTGGTCTCAGGCAAAAGGCTACACCCAAGGACCTACAGGACCACAGCTTCTCCATCCCAATCTAGTCCAATCCATCTCTTAAAGAGGGAGAAATTGAAGTTCAAAAAGATTAAGTGCTTTGTTCAAGGTGACATAACCAGCTGGTAAATGGCAAGACTTGAACTTGAACCCAGGTCTCTGCCCCTGTTCAGGGAACTGGAACTGGAACCCAGGGTGTCAGAGTCCTGTACTTCAGCCAACTCTGCTACATTTTCTCTATTAAATTACTAATTTAGAAATGAAACAGTTAATTACATCAGAGAGAAGGCTTAGATTGACTAAAAATAATGCAAACCTTAATCAAACTTGTGAAAGTGATGAAGTCAATCTCTGGAACCACATGCTCAGCTTTCTATTCCTTTCCTCCCTTTATTCAATCATTCATACACATCAGTCACCCAACACTCCACTCCCTTGCTTTTTCCTCTCTCTCACTAATCAAAACCTCTGGGTTGGAGGCAAGAGGGCAGAGAGGCAGGAAGCAGGAAGCTTTCACCTACAAAATTCTTCCAAACAGATCTAGAAAATGCACCTGGCCAAATCCTGATGGGGAAATCCAAAATAAAAAGGTCACAGTAGATTATTTTCCGAACTCAGGTCAGCATTGGGAGACAGACAATTCTGCAGACACTGAAAACAGGGTCAGTTCAGGAGCACACTGTACTTAGAACAGGAAGGGGCTGTGAAGTGGATCAGGAGGAAGTTCCAGACTCATATTGGAGCACCACCAGAGTCATACTGAAGCACTGTGACAGGGGTAGGTACCAACCAGCGACTTTGCTGCTCACTGCCTAGTTCTGAATCACAAATTCATAATGGACTGAGGAGACTTCACTGGAGATGATGTTCCCAGACTGGGACTCCATGAGCAGTGTACCAAGAAAGAAGAACGTTTAGAAGCCAGCAACAGCACTGTGGCTAGCCCAGACTACAGATAAATAAGCAGGGCCGGGATACAAGACCAAAGGGGAGTCTATAATTCTGCCACTCTGAATCAAAAGATCCTTCCAGCTAGCTGATAAGGCCTGAGCGAGTAGCATTCTACTGTTGCTCAGACTCAAATTCAGCTTAGGAGTTTGAAAAGCTCAGAAGGGGTGGGGAAAGCTGGGTGTGGGAAGCCAGAAATCAGATTTTGCCATGTATCAGACTCTTTTGGGAGCTCTTAAAACCTAAAGGTCCCCAGCATGTCCCTGAGATCCTGGAATAACACAAAAGGCAATCCCCAAGAAAGCAACAATGGGACCACCCAGACCTTGCCTCCGGAAGTAAAGAGAGGAGAGACTTAACATCAGGTCTGAAGTTATAAAGTAGGCTAGAAGAATAAGCAAATAAAAAAGAATCTTACCATAAAGAGATATTGTGGTGGCAAAAACTCAAAACATTAATGCAGAAGAAGATACTGCCTCGAAAACAACTATAAGCACCTCCTGAAAAACAAACAAAACATATTTTGGGTCCACACTCAACAAGAATTCCTGAAAGTGACTAGCCAAAAGTTTTTTTTAGTTATGAAATAGTTCATCAAGAGAGTGCTTGAGGAAAAAAGTGAAGAAAAGAAAGCTATAGAAGAAAAAACTAGAAAGGAAAATTAAAAGCTTAGCATAAGAGGTACAAAACCTTGTCCTTAGGAACACAGAAACCACTTTCTGAGAACATACCTGACAAAGCCAAGTTTTTCATGAGCAAAGTAGATGGTCCTGCTCTGATAGCAGAATCATTAGGGTTTCAGTATATCTTTTCACCCCACTCTATATTTCTTTACATATTTCCACAAAGAAATCTGTACCTCTCCCCCAACTTGGTTGCTTTCCTTTTTTTTTTTCTCAGTTTCAGTCAATAAGTCACTCAGAAAGCATTGATTAAGGGCCTACCATCTGTCAGGCATTGGGCTAGGCAGTAGAGACATGAAGAAAGACAAAAGCTTGTCTCCTCTTTCAAAGAATTCAGTCTAATGATGATCTCTGACTCATTTTTTTGTTCTACTTTCTGTCAGTGGGGGGTCACCTGTCCTAAAGTCTCTCCTATTGTGAGATGTATTGTTCCCAATCCCCTTTACCTCCAGTCTCTGAAACATAGAACTATGTCTACCTCTCAAGGGCTTTCCTTACACTGGTTTCTGCAAACTCTTGGATGGAGAGACTATCACAGCACACTTAGTAACTCTGACTGGGAAATAGATCTTATATCTCTTCCAAACAGACCTGACACCCAGGTAGGGAAAGGTCAGGAAGGACCAGTTTGCCAGGAGGCCTCAATTTAGGGAGTGGAAGGGGTTACAAGAATGTTGCATCACCATTGGTACCATCTCTCAGGAACTGGTAGGAACATTATTTTAAAGTTGCAAGGTCTAACTATTGAAAACTACCATAAACAAGAGGGGAAAGCTATAGCAATGAACAAATATTTTGCTGAAACAATCTAGGAATTTTACCCAATTTGATAAACTGTTTGTTATCCATTTAGGCTTTCATTATTATATTGAATCCCTTGGAGTTAGAGTTCTATGCAATAGCTTAAAGAATTCTTTTTTTTCCCCTCTTTTCTCCCAGGTTCCTAGGCAGCCTCTCTGTCTTCCTGAAGCTCTTCCCTAGATCAAGGTCCTCTCACTAATAGTTGGATAGCCTCTGAATTTGGCAAGACAGAAAGAGGAGGTTTAGGAGCTAGCTGACTATGACTGATCCCTGAAGGTGGGC
Organism: Phalanger gymnotis; assembly: GCA_028646595.1. NCBI lineage: Eukaryota > Metazoa > Chordata > Mammalia > Diprotodontia > Phalangeridae > Phalanger > Phalanger gymnotis. The sequence goes on from CM053624.1 coordinate 140,472,079, forward strand.
CATGGCCTTCTTTTGTGCTGAATGGAAGCTGGGAGAGTGGGGCGGCTCTATGCAAAATGATGAGTCACTGTAGAGTCCCCAAAGGTAGAAAAGCATAAAGGGAAAGATCCACAACTAACCTGAGCCTGATGTTAGTCTGATGTTTATTTAGAATGGGTGGAAGGGGAAGTTTGAAGGTAAAAAATTCATCCATAAGCATTGATTGAGAATTAGCTATGTTAGTGAGATACTGTGAGAAATGTTAACAATTCAGTCCTTGTCTCTAGTTTATTCTGAGAGACAACTGCATGAAAAGAAATAGCAAGATAAGGTAATGTATGATAAGGGCCAGTATTACTATGGACATTACCAGAACTTTGTCTGCCTGGAACTATTACCTACTAAATTTCCTTCCCATGCTATTGTTGAATAACCTCCTTTTGTTAAATTATCTGTCCTCTATGATTGTCTCATTTTATTCCAATCCCAAGCCTGGCCCACTGGACTACACTAAGCCTGACTGGCCTGGCCCAGGACAGAAGTTAATTTGAATTCAAAGAATAAATATGGTTTCTTTAACTTAATTGATTTGGAAATCATTTGAGACTTCTGAGGATTTGTCTAGATCAAGCTCATCTCTTTCAAATGATCATTTCTTGTCTTTATTCACAGTCTAAATGTCTAGAGCTCAAACAACTGCAATAAAAATTTAAATAATATGAATTATAATGGCTTTCCTGGCTTCAAGTTCTGGCTAAAATCTCACTTTATATGGAAAACCCTTCCTGATCATCCATAATTCTACTTCTGTCCCTCAGTTTATTATTTTAAATTTGTCCCATATCTATCTTGATTGTATATCATTGTTTGCTTGTTCTCTCTTCCATTAGACTGTCAGTTTTTGAGAGCAGGGACTGCCTTTTGCCATTTTTTTATTCCTAGTAGAAAATGAATGCTTATTAACTGATGACCTATTTTCACTAGAATTGAAATGTTGGGTTTTCCAGAGGAAAAAATAGATATGATTGATGTCTGGTGATTATTCAACAGATAAAAAAAATATACATCTTTTCCACTGTGCATTGCACTTCTATGAACATTGATCATGTCTTAGGATATTAAAAAAAAACCTCACAAACAAATGTATAAAAAGAGAAATACCGTACATATCCTTTTTGTCACAAAACAATTAAAATTCTTTTGAAGGGCCACTGAAAAAATATTTAAATATTAAAAACTACTAGAGTATAAATAACTTAATCCCAAATAATTTTTGGGTCAAAGAACAAATAATAAAAATGAAAATTTCATTTGAAGATGACAACAATGGGACAATATTCCAAAATCTTTGTGATACAGCTAACATAATCCTAAGGAGAAGATTTATATCTGCAAAAACTTCTAACAAAAAAGAAAAAGAACATATCAGTGAACTGGGAAGGTAACTAAAAATACTAGAAAGCCAACAAAATTTTAAATATCAAATTAAATGCCATAATATAAATCCTCAAAATTAAAGAAGATATTAACAAAATTGAAAACAAGCACTTAGTTAATAAAACTAGAGTTGGATTAAAAAATAATATCATTAGCTAATTTAATTAAAAAGAAGAGGAAAACCAAATCACCAGTATCAAAAAATACAAAAGGAGAATTCACAACAAATGAACAAGAGATATATTGTTAGAAATTATTTTGCCCAGCTATATGCCAAAAAGACCATCAATTTAAATGAAATAAATGAATATTTTCACAATAATATAATACTGGGAACAAGCCATAAATGAGCTTGCAAAGAAGAAAACTACAGGATAGATTCCAGTGAATTCTATCAAACATGCCAGCAGAGACAGACACATCTGAAATGACTGAACAATAATGAAAACAACAACGAATACAATTGCCTATTACTGCTGCATATGTGAATTACTGCAGGATGATCATGTTTATTTTTTATTTTGCTGTTGCTTCTTTCACTGTATTTTGTGTTTTGTTTCTGCCATACTAATGTCTGTTTGTTGTTTTGCACACACATCACTGCCAGCAATTAACTTGTATTTTATATATATGCCAATAGAGGGCGTTATTGTTGCAGCTGGCTAGCTTTGCTTTGTGGGCCAAGTTTGCTGCTTTTGTTTAATTGTTTTGTCCTATGGACAAGCATGTACTTTTGAAATGTGCATATGATATATTCTTTATGTCATTAAGCATTTTGTCACCATAGTATCCTACCGGGTTATGCTTTGTATATTGCAATGTATACTGTGCTATGGGCTGTTAATGTGCATTTATTTATTTTAGTTTTAATAGTTTTGTAAGTTGGTTACATAGGATGCCAAGAAAATTACCCTTATTTAAATGGCTGATGCTTCTGTTTATACTGTATAGTTACAGGCTTTGGCATTCTCCCAGCTGATCTTTGCAAGGGACTGCAAAGAGTTCAACTCTGGGGAGAAATGTAACCCCAGGACCAAAGCTCAATGGTATAGCATGTTCTTCTTATTGGTAGAAATCAATGCCCTGCATGGGAAGAGGGTGGTAGAGAAAAGGAGCAGAGTTAGGAAAAAGTAAGTAGGAAAAAGAAGAGCTCAGGTCTCTCCAAATCTCTTCACTCTGTGAGAGATTAGTAAAAGTCAGAGAAAGTTAAGTTTCCCTAGAATAATTAATGGTCAACTTGAAAAAAGAAGGGAATAAAAACTAACTAAGGTAGGTGGACCCAGCCAATCAGAGAAGGGCTAATGGTTTTCTGAAAACTACAAAACCAGGATGTTAGGAAAACTGGCTTAAACCAGCCAGATAACAGTCAGGGTTGAACAGAGAACTGGGTCAAATTGGTATTACTCATGCTTAATTAGCTAATTGAATATTACCTCACACACCCACAGGGAGGAGTTGTCTGCCATTTTTGAACATGGGACATTTGTTGGGGGATGAGGAGGAACATATCAAAGAGTTGCATGTGAAGGATGTATATGGAAGATTGTAACCCAGAAGGGAGCAGACCATTCTGTTCTCTGAAGGGCAGTACTGAGCTGATACTGCATCATTCTGCAGTGGTCTAACACTATAAAGCTGATCTCATTTTTGTAGACCGTACTCCCTCTTCCTAAAGAAGGGCTGAGTCCATTTCTGGCCAGGAACATAAGCTCAACTCCCTTGGATGCCTCAATAATAATATTGTCCTTGATACTTAAATCTCTGTGCCAAGCATATTTCTAACAACTCTTTTCATTCTCTTCTTTCTCTTCTGGCTCTTGACTCTCTTCAGATCTCTCTTCTATCTCTTGAGAGTGGCAGTTGCTTCAGGTGCCTCTGGCTTCCATCTTTGAGAGAGAAAGCCAGTGACAATCCAACTTCTGCTTCCTGAAGGCAGGACAAGACTCTGGAAAGAAGCCAACCTAAGAACTAGCAGTTTTGATCACATCCCTATACTTAGCTTGCTACAATAGAGACATTAGGAAATTTTCCTTTGGATAAAATCTGGGACTCTTTCTCTTTTGATTGAACTGACTTACCTTATTCCCAATGAGAGAGTGCCATCACTCTGTATTGTCTAGATTACATTCTCCTGTGTGTACTTTGTCTGATTTCTGTTTAGCAATCCACATAGAGAAATAGATTTCTTTGCCACTTAATATGTGTGCTCATTGTGATATTTGGGGGGAAGGAAGTGAAGTCTTGGATATAAAGCTTGGGTCTTCCTTTTCCCCTTAAGAAATAGGGAACAGAAGTTTAACTTCAACCTGAAAATCATATCCCCCTAGACCTCTACTCCATGAAGGAGCAGATAGATATAATTGTAGCCCAATACCCATACTCTCTGAAGAAGAGTAGAGAGGTCAAGCATCTGGCCCCAACTTTCTGCTTCCCTTCCTAGCAGGAAACAAAGTCTCCCTTGGAGAAGGCAAAAGAGAGTAGCGTGGGGGGAGGTGGAAGGGTTTAGAGATGTCTGCTCCTTTCAAATTACACAAAATACCCATTTCTCATGAGGAGGACAGCTTTGGTATGCTGTTTTTCTTTCAATTTAGAGTGCAAGACAGAAAAGGTTTTTTTTTTTTTTCTGTACTTTGTTACAAGCCTTCTCAGGGGAAATCATCATTGATAAGCAGAGGAACCTATCTCTGTAGGATATGTGCTTCTGAATACAAGGCATTTCCCACAGTTACTCAGTAAACAGAAAACATGTAGTTTTGCAGGTCAAGTATTGGTCTTAGAGGCAGTTGGTTGTGACTTTCTACTCTTCTAGTATGCCATTAGCCTCAAGGTCAGAGGCAGGGTAAGCTACTTTTCTCTTCTGATTAGCTTTTCAGGAAAACTAGGATAAAAGAAGACAAAATACACCTACACTTGAATGGGAGGCTTATTCTAAAATGGTATTTGTCAGGTCCAGAAAGGGAAAAAATATAGTCATTTCCTTTCTCTGCAATCACATTCAAAATAGATCTATAGATACACTTGCTGCCTTCTCCAGATACACTACAAGACTGCACCTTTGTAATTGTCATGCACCAAGCATGAGATGGCGCATAGGTTCTTAGTAAGTACTTACTTGCTGAGTGTTTGCTTGATGAAAGCAACCCTTCTCATTCTTCCAACTGAGGCATTGTATTAGCATATTTCTGAGTGGTCTCAGTTTTCTTAATATTTTGTCTCCAAATAGTAGAGTCATTTACTCCTCTAAATTACCCCTCCCAACCAATAAGTAGCCCTTCCATGATACCAGGTTGTCTGGATTCTGGAGTCATAATGCTTGTCATGAATTTCTCTCACCTTAACTTCAGGGTCATGCCACTATTAAAATCTCCCTTTGGGAAAACCCCTAACTGGAAAGACAAGATACCTATTTCCTGCTCCTTATCCCTGACTCCCACCTTACCCAGGCCCCTTTCCTCCTTACTACAGTACCAATGCCCCAGTTTCTTTTCTCTTTTAGACCTTTTTGCAATGATTAGTAACAAAAGAAGCAACACGGTACAGGAGATAGAAAACTAGTGTGGAAAGCATGAAGACCTGGAATAAAGTTCCATCTCTGACACACAATGACTATGTGAACCTGGGCAAGTCACTTAACTTCTTAGTGACCTAGGCAACTCTCTAAGCCTATAAATTGCAGAGAAGGTGAGATAGAGGGAGTTCTTTCATTGGTAGAGGGAATTCCCTTAACCAGGAGTTAGTTCCCTATGCTAAAGAAATCATAGGTGAAATCATCCCTTTGCTTATGACAAAAGATTCCCCACAGTTCTGTGCAAAAAGGCCTTTATTGAAATCAGCACAACACATCTGGCTTAATCTAGCTCTTGCAGTACAGCTCATAGAGGAGAAGCATCTTTCTCACTTTCACCTGTGGTATATTAATCACCAAAGACACTGTGAAGAGGATTTGTACTGAGCCAGTCTCTAACCTGAGAATGCTCCCAGTGGCACAAAGCAAGCCTAGAGACAGGAGTGCCAGGAATGAAATAGTTTAATTAATCATTTTCAGAATGAGGAATGTTCTCTTAGCTGAAGTAAAAGCACAGGTTATATACCTAAATCACAAGTGGAGAAGGAGGAGGGAAGGTAGACTACAAAGAAATGTTTAGTGGTTTCCCACAAGAAACCTATCAATCCCACAATGCAATAATTTTGGAGGCAAGTGTTTGGGGGTTAGGACCACTCCTCCTAGAATACCGAACCAGAGTTCTGTGGTGGGAAGATGTTCTACAATCCTTGATTCACTTCACTTAAGATCCAGTGATTGTGAGTGTTGTTGGAGTTTGCATTAATCAGTTTAAGCTGCATTGTGAGCTCTGACTCCCAAGCCAGAAAGGCAGCTTTTGAGAAAACTATATTAATTTTATTATATTCATTACACATATCATATTGATTAGTATGAAAATTATGAATTCCCTTCTCAACACTAATTTCTTCCATTCTCAGGATTAGATAGCTAGAGAGATTCTACATAGGTTGATAGATAGATATAACATAGATAGAATTATAGCTAGATAAGTACAAGCATAGATAGAAAAAGTAATTTAAAATATTTTGTTTCCCAAATTAGATGCAAAAAATAATTTTAACATTCATTTTAACTTCCAAATGCCATCCTTCTTTCCCTTTTCCTTTCCCCTCCCCCCTCCCCGAGGCACTAAGTAATCTGATTTAGGTTATAGATTTGCAATCATGTAAAACATATTTCCCTGTTAGTCATTTTGTAGAAGGAAATTTGAAGAGGGAAGGAAGGAAGGGAAAAAAGGAAGGAACAAAGCAAGGAAGAGGAAAAATAGTATGCTTCAGTCTGTATTCAGATGCCATCAGTTCTTTCCGTGGTGATAGATAACATTTTTCATCATGAGTGCTTTGAGATTGTCTTCGATCGTTGTGTTGCTGAGAATAACTAAGTTATTCATTGTTGCTCATCATACAATATTGCTGTTACTGTATACAATGTTCCCCTGGTTCTGTTTGCTTCACTCTGCATCAGTTCATGTAAGTCTTTCCAGGTTTAGAGAAGCCATTATTGAGCAATTACTGGGTGCCAGTCACTGAGGATAAAAGTATAAGCAAGGAAGATAATCTCTGCCCTCAAGAAGCTTACATTTTAAAGAGGAAAAATCATAATGCAGGAAATATGGGGAAGTGGTAGCCAGAATCAGAATAGCCAAAGGTGGAAAAAGATATTGTTGGAGGATGAAGAAAGGCATGTAAGCAGCAGAGTGAAGAGATGGCAAGAAGCTAGAATAAAAGCATACTTATCTGCCTCCTTTTCCCTCTACTTGGATCTAAGGTGCTAAGTAAAATGGGAAAGCTCAAGAAAGAGTGAAGAGTGAGAGAGATAGACGACTCCCTTCCACACCATTGCAAGGGTGGAGAATAAGGGGGGTCAATTTCATCTATAGGCATCAGGTTAAAGAGTAATAGGAGAGTCTCATGCCCTGATAAAGCCATCCAGAAAGGTAAGCTCAGCCCCATAAAAACCTCTTCCAGGAGAATTCCTGAAAAACTAACTCATGGGGAGGATAGGATTGCTGAGATTTGTGCAGGAAAAAAAAAAGCAAGAGAGCAGATTTCCATAGCGCATCTTAAAGCAAAAGGACAAAACAGTGGGAGATTAGAAATCAAGGAGATACAAGTATGGGGTCTGGCCCCTAAGTGCTATCCAAATGCACAGGAAGCAATGGACTGCTACTATGGTCTGCTGGATTGGGGGGATCACAGGCAACAACAAAGTATGCCTGTTTAGATCCACCACGGTAGAGGCAGTTGGGATGAGTACCACCGGTCAAGTCACAGTGTGTGATGGGAACAGCTGTTGTACTATTATGGCAGTTGGTGCGGGTTACATTCCTACATCTGATGTTGGGCTGGAAACAAACCATGATGACATTGTTAAGTGGGTAGTTCAGGAAGCTGTTGAACTGTTTACACTGAGGGAGAAGCTGATTGAGTCGTCTCATCTGTCTGTTGCAATATACACTGTCACTGGGGGCCGTAGTCTTGGGATGCTGCACATGCTGCTCATTGAACCACTGAGCTCGAGTGAAACCAGGAGGAATCCCTTCAGTGACCAAGAACATAGTCACACAAAGGCCTAGCAGCAACAGTTGGAAAGTTCCCATCAGAGTGAACTGTCTCTCCTATAGAGGTTTAGTAAAGAGAAGGAGAAAGAACATGAGCAAGAGGGAATAAAATATCCACTTGCCCTCCCAGCCCATTTGTTATGTGACTCCCAAGGTATTATATTGCTATCTTCTGTCATCTCTGTCTCTCCATTTGGTCAGTTGACCATCAATTTGATCACCCTGTATGCAGAGCATCATCTGAGGCAGTGTAGGGAGAATTAATGGGAAAAGGAAGAAAAGATTATAAAGAAATTACTCCAAAGCAGAAAGAGGGCATCACTTAAAATGAGACTACAGACCCCATTCTACTCCAGGATGTCTTTGCCGCTTTTCTCTATTAGTTTTGATGGCATATGTTCCAGAGGTGCTTCAAAGCCAGGCCCTTTCTGCCTACTGATGTCAAGAGGTCTTGTCGGACATTGGTTGGATTCTACCACCACCTCAAATTCTCCCAATAACAAGACAGAATATAAATGTTCTAGGTAGACCATATCTGGAATATGATGTTCAATTCTGGGTTCCCTAGCTTAGAGAGTACAATAACAAGATGGAGAACATTCAGAGCAGGGAAACCATGGTTGTGAAGGATGATGAGTTCATGTCACATTGGATGAAGGAACTAGAGGTGGATATCCTGGAGGAGAGACAGGTCATAGGATCAGAAATATAGAACTGAAAGGGACCTCAGAAAGGGCCATCTAGTCCATCCCCTTGGTCAGGGGAGACATGCCAGCTATGCTCAAGTATTTCAAGATTTGTAAGGTAGAAGAGGGATTGAAATTTGGATCCAAAGGGCAGAATGAATAAAAATGGATAGCAGTTGAAAATAAGCAGATTTAGGCTCAATGTCAGCAACAATTAAAATTATCTAAAAGTCACATGGGCTGCCTCAGAAATTAATGGTTTAATTCTAACTGGAGATCTTCAAGTAAGGACTGGATGGCCACTTGTTATTTATATTAAATTCGGACCTTCTTTGGTGGTCTGAATTGGATAGTTGACGCAGAGGCCTCTTCCAATGCTAAAATTCATTGATTATCTAATATCTCCCAACATAGAAATGGATATGAAAACTTGTTGTCTACTGTGTCATAAAAAAGAAATACCACCAAGACTTTCCTTCATGAACTGTCCTTCTTTCTGAACTTTTCTACCTGATGTTTTGAATCCAACTGTTGGCTTCATACTTCTCTCCATATTCCCTTCATATTTCTGGAACTTGTGTTCCAAGGTGCCAAGATCTCTTTGGATGACAATTCTTTTAACCGGGGTTGTTAATGGTCCCTCCCAGGTTTGGTAACCAACTATTCCAAATTTAATAATCACGTCACTGCTTTTCACACTAATCTCCCACCTGCTGATTTCCCTGACCTCCTTCAAGATTTGTTTCAAACCCCACTTTTGGCAAGAGGCCTTTCCCAGTTCTCTCCTTCTCACACCCAGTATGGCACAGCTAGTGCTCTCCCTTTGAGATTGCCTCCCATTTATGCTGGACATATTCTAAATGAACATACTTATTTTTATGCTGTCTCTCTCATGGGAACATGAGTTCTTGAAGGATAGCGATCCTGCCTCTCTGCCTTTCTTTCTATTCCCAGTGCTTTCCACAATACCTGTCATAGAGTAAGAACTTAATAGATGTTTGTTGACTGACTGATACACTCTATTCTTTCCCACAGTGGACTTGAATAAAGCCTTTTAATTTTTTTAAAGATCTTGGCTAGTAACTTAAGGGAAATTGTAAAATAAAACAAACCTAAAAAATCCCAGGACTGATGCCTTATAAAAGATGAAGATTGTGTCCTAAATCATCTTGAATCCAGCACTAGATTATGATAGCTTCCTGGGGTAGATACCCCCCTTTCTTATATAAGAACTACTGAAGCCTGACATTTCTAAGCCAATGATGATGCTTATAGAGAGGGCCAAAACATGATTTCTCTCTACCAGCAGAACAACCAATGCTTACCTCTTTTGTTTCTTTAAAGACTTCATCCCTTCATATTCTTCTGACCAAATGCAGATATTAAGGTGTTCCTAAGTGCCATTTGTCTTACCTACTTCACTGTGTCCAAGTAATGGAGACAACATCTGTCTGATTATTCTTTTCTCCCAAGAGGTGTTCACTTTAAGACTGGCTTATGATTACATGGTACCAGAAGATTATAGTAGGAACAGATACAAAAATCAAAACATAATCCAACAGTGGTAAGGGAATCATTATGCTGTTTTCTCTTCACAGGAAGTTTAATTGTCTAGGGGTTAGGGGAGGGTAGAACATATATCTTACAAAAATTTTAAAAGGATTACAAAAGAATGTACCAATATATTATTAGTCTAAACTGATGATGTAATGAAGTCATATGATGCAATGGGCAAACAACTTGGTTTGACCTCAGAGTATATATATATGCAAATCCTGTATCTGCTGCCTACCAGCTATTTGACTTTGCTCAAGTCACTTAACCTCTCAGACTCAGTTTCTCCATCATATTATTAAGTTGAACTAAATGGCCTCTAAGGTCCCTTCCACTTCCAAGTCTGTGATACTAGGATGCTATAAGTTCTGTATGTTCTGAGGGAATTTGCAGTAAAAGTAATTAGTGTTGGGGAAGGGAAGGGGCAATTATCAGGAACCCTTTCTTAATGACATCCTGAAAAATACTCCATATCATTATAGTACCATGGTCCTTTTTAGCATTCTCAGTCTCACCTTCAAATGATCCCTAAGATAATTTCTTTCAAAACAAGTCTTGAAATGCAGACAAAGATTTCTGTCAGGTGACAGCTATGGTGGGTGGCAGTGGGAGAGGGAGGAATGCTGAGCTGGGCAAGAGAAACTCCAGATTCATCTCTTGGCTCAGTCCCTAGCTATACGATGATGAGCAAATCATGGAAACTATCTGCTGAAAATGGCTATTGTACAGTTAAAGAACTGTACACATTGTGTTAATAAAGACTATTGGCAACATGATCACTCTTTCGTTTGCATAGGCCCACAGGTCATTTCTCAACCAGACATTATATTTGATTATGATGTACTTTGCCAGACTCTATTTTTGATAAAAACATTTTAAAAATTAAATAATTGTGGTGTGACATAAGTAAAAGTATTTATTGTAGTTCATTCTGTCTGGTCAATCTTAGAAGACCCAGAGCAGTCATTCTCTAAACCATAAACTTTATGCAATTGCATAAGGCAGTTTCATTAGTTGAACAAACCTGGATCTATGCAACTCTCACCTGGAAGACATTTGTAGACCACTTAAAGTCCTTCATAATTAGCCTCCAACTTCTAAATCTGTACCAATTTTACATTTCACAGCCTCAAACATTCTACATTCCAGCCAAATTAGCCTATTTGCTATTCCTTGTATATGACTTGCCATCTCCCATCTCCATGCATTTGCAGAGGCTGTTCCCAATGCCTGTAGTACATTCCCTCCTCACTTATACTTCTCAGAGCACTTTGCTGGGGCACTTGATAAAGCATTGGACTTTGAGTCATGCAGACTTAGTTCAAACATTACCTCAGATGCTTACTAGCTATGTGACCCTGGATTAGTCTCTGGACCTCAATGACCTTATCTGCAAAGTTAGGGTAATAATAACACCAACTTCACAGGGTTATGAGCTAAAATATAAAGCACTGTGCAAACCCAAATGCTCCATATAAGTTCTAAGTATCATTGCCATAATTGTTGCTGTGTTCTCTTGTTTCTTTCAAGGCTTAGCTCAATTTCCAGCTCTCAGAGAACTCCTTTTCAGACTCCTCTCTAGTTATTACCCCCTTCTCCACAGCAAAGTACTTTGTATTTAAGTCAATATGAAATACATCCAAATTCTGTGTACTTGTTTCCATCCAGTATGAAATAACTATTAGGAATTATTATGTTAGCCACTTTGCATCACACAGGTAGCAATAGAAAAGTACCTTATGGGTGTGAACAGGCTGCTATATATAATCAATGAGGAGCACCAAAGAAGAACAGGAGTCCATTACAGAACAGAATGACAGAAAGAAAAGATGGGCTGCTCATGTGGTAAAGAGTAAGAAATTCTCCATGGATGGCCCTAGCACTCCACTAATTAACCAGATCATGGGATGTGTTGGAGAAGGGATAGAAAAGTATTAACAGAATGGCCACTGTGGGACAGCAGGCTCTCACTTTCCTGCCTGAGGTGCAGTTGTTGGCTTCTGAGCAGTCACGCCCCAAGAGATGGTTAAAGGAATATGGTCATCAGAAGAAAGGTCCAACAGACATAGTTGTTGAAAAACATTCTACCCCAGGCAACACACTTGGAAATTAACCACTAGAGAAGGAAATTCTAGATTTTGCCTACAGATTCAATCCTGAGAGTATAGAAGAAGTGGTCTTTTTTCTAAGATGAAACAAGGAGCCCTAGCAACTGTATCAGGTGGAGCTCAGTCTGTCTGAAGTCCATAAATCCATGACCTAAGATATTTGGGTTCTTTACTGGGTTGATCAGACAGGTAAGAGGAAAAGAACACCACCTCCTCTCCCCATTGTCTGAACAACAGTCCCCAGTTGTTTCTTTTCTTCTCTGATCATCCCTAGCCTCTGAGTATAAAGTAAACAATTCCCTTTTTTGTGGTGTTTCTCACCCACCCATATGCTCCTTCCTCTCCTTACTTTGTTTTCGGTCCCAGAGACAGAAGCCAGCCTTGGCTATTTGACCTAAAACAAGGTTCAGCCTCCCTAGGCCTCAGTTTCTTTATCTATTAAACGAGGGAATTGTTTAAATTATCTCTGTTATATTTTCAAGTTCTAAAATTTTGTAATCATATATGCTTTTTTTTTAACCAGGCCCTTATTTTCTCAAGACCTGTCACTCTCTGACTACCTCCCTGACCTCTTAAGAACTTTATCATTATTAGAGTAGTTAAAAGGAATTTACATAGACAGAGAATATAAGTATGAATCAATTATGTTAGAATGATCTAAAGGGATGAGAGAGAGGGGTACACTGGGAGAAGAGGGAAGGGAGGGCTAGAATACAGGAAAAAATTTCTCACACAAAAGAGGCACATTGGGGAAGCTAGGAGATATAGTGAATAGAGAGCACCAGCCCTGGAGTCAGGAGAATCTGAGTTCAAATCTGGCTTCAGATACTTACAAGAATTAGCTATGTGACCTTAGGCAAGTCATTTAACCTTGCAAAAATATTAATAAATTTTAAAAAAATAAAAGGACATATAAAAAGAATGAAATAAAAAGTAAATAAAATTTTAAAAATTAAATAAAGAGGAAAAATAAAAGAAAGAGCTTTTACAATGTAGGGGAAAATAGGGAGGTCAATTCTTGAACCTCATTGTGATTGGAATTGAGGGAGAGTTCTGGTGGTCATCCACAAGGGAGCAGGGGCCCTGGTCCCAGTTCCAAGGCAAAGAGGACTGCTAGTGCTTACAGCAGGGGATCAAGGGCCCTTCCTGGGTAGAGACCAGAGTGCAAACCAGGAGAGCAGTGACCACACTTCTGCCAGGATCATACCTCTTTGGAAGCATTAAAAACTTGTAGACCCTCAGAACTAGCTTTGAAAGCAGCAGCACAAGAAAGCCTGAAACTTAGGACAATGTCTCCCCAATCCCAGGTGAGCAGAATCCAACTTTAACATAAAGTTCAAAGTCAAGAAATATGCTGGGAAAATGAGCAAATAAAAAAGAAGAATGTGACCATAAAAAGCTACTACAAAGTCAAGGAAGACCAAGACATAAACTCACAAGAAGACAACAATGTGAAAACAGCTACAAAAAAAAAAGCACTCAAAGAAAAATGGTAATGGAATCCAAATCCACCAAGACTTCCTGGAAGAATTAAAGAAAGAGATAAGAGAGGAAAAATTGGGAAAAGAATGGCGAATGATGGGACAGCTAGGTGGCACAGTGAGTAGAGCACTGGCCCTGGAGTCAGGACGACCTGAGTTCAAATCCAGCCTCAGACACTCGACACATTTACTTTCTGTGTGACCTTAGGCAAGTCACTTAACCCTAATTGCCCTGCTTTCCCCCCTCGAAACACAAAGAAACAAAAAAAACCTAAACAAACAAAAAAGAAAGGAGAATGATGCAAGAAAATTATGAAAAGAGTATTAACAGCTTCATAAAAGAGACACAAAATACTAAATAAAATAATATTCCAAAAACCAGAATAGGCCAAACAGAAAAAGATATACAAAAATTCACTGAAGAAAAATAGATTTGGGCAAGTGGAAACTAATGACTCCATGAGAAAACAGAATGAAAAAACATAGAAGAAAATATGAAAAATCTAATTGGAAAAATAACTAACCTGGAAAATAGATTAAGGAAAGATAATTTAAGAATTATTGGACTACCTGAAAGCCATGATTTTTTTAAAAAAGAGCCTGGACATCATGTTTCAAGAAATTATCAAGGGAAACTGCCCTGGTATCTTGGATCCAAAGAATAAAAATAGAAATTGAAAGAATTCACTGATCACCTCCTGAACGAAATTCCACAATGAAAACTCCCAGGAATATTATAGCTAAATTCCAGAGCTTCTAAGTCAAGCAGCCAGAAAGAAACAAATCAAATATTGTGGAGCCACAGTCAAGATGAGACAAGATTTAGTGGTTTCCATGTTAAAGGAGTGGAAGCCTTGGACTGTGATATTCTGGAAGGCAAAGGAGCTAGGATTATAGCCAAGAATAACCCACCAAAAATTGAGTATAATCTTCTTGGGGAAAAATATATTTAATGAAATAGAAGACTTTGAAGCATTCCTGATTTAAAAAAAAAGGCCAGAACTGAATAGAAAAGAACTGAATAGAAACACATTCAAACAGAAGACAAGAGAAGCATAAAACGGTAAACATGAAGAAGTAATCATGAGGCACTCTATAAAGTTAAACTGTTTACATTTGTATATGGGAAGATGATCCATATAACTCTTAAGAACTTTATCATTATTAGAGTAGTTAAAAGGAGTTTACATAGACAGAGAATATGAGTATGAGTCAATTATGTTAGAATGATCTAAAGGGATGAGAGAGAGGGGTACACTGGGAGAAGAGGGAAGGGAGGGCTAGAATACAGGAAAAAAATTTCTTACATAAAAGAAGCACGTTGGGAAAGCTAGGAGATATAGTGAATAGAGAGCACCAGCCCTGGAGTCAGGAGAATCTGAATTCAAATCCGGCTTCAGATACAAGAATTGGCTGTGTGACCTTAGGCAAGTCATTTAACCTTGCAAAAAATTAATAAATTTTTAAAAAATAAAAGGACATATAAAAAGAATGAAATAAAAAATAAATAAAATTTAAAAAATAAAATAAAGAGGAAAAATAAAAGGAAGAGCTTTTACAATGTAGGGGAAAATAGGAAGGTAAATTTTTGAACCTCATTCTCATTGGAATTGGTTGAAGGAGGGAAGAATATATATACACCTTCAGTTGTGTATAGAAATGTAACTTACCCAATAGGGAAATAAGAGGGGGAGGAGATAAAAGAAAGGAGTGGGTCTTGGAGATGATAAAAGGGAGGGTAGATTAAGAGAGGCAGTGGTTAAAAGCAAAGCATACATCTGAGAAGAACGTGGCAAAAAGAGAGAAAGAGGAAGAAACCCAAAAAAATGAGTTGGAGGGACATACACAGTAATCATAACAGAGAATGTAAATGTGATGAGCTCACCCAAAAAACAGAAACAAACGGCAGAATGGTTTAGAAACCAGAATCCAACAATACGTTTATAAGTGACACACTTGAAACAGAAAGACACATATGGAGTTTTAAAATAAAGGACTGGAGTAGCATCTAATATGCTTCAGCTGAAGTAAAAAAAAAGGGGGGATAAGGGTAACAATCATGATCTCAAACAAAGCATAAGCAAAATAGATTTCATTAAAAGAAATAATTAGATAATTATGCTCAAAGGTACCATAGACAATGAGGTAATATTAAAAACTTTTACAATGAGGCTAAAGCCTCATTTCTCAAATATATATTGAGTATAGAACTGAGTCAAATTTGTAAAAATAAATGCTTTACCCCCAATTGATAAATGGTCAAAAGATATAAACAGGCAGTTTTCAGAAGAAATGAAGGCTATCTATAGTTATATGAAAAAATGCTCTAAATGTCTTCTGGAGTCCTGATTGGGAAAAAGCCATAAAACACAGTAAGAAATGAAAGACATAACTTAAACTCTGTGAAAGGTGGAAGCCCAGACATGGTAACTTGTTAAAATCATAATTCAGACACTGAGTCATAACTTAGAGCATGGATGTCCAAAATACAGCCCTCGGGCTGCATGGGGTCCAGAGTGCAATTTTTCTGGCCAGCCCATGGATTTTAATTTTCATGAGTGGAAAAATAAAATAGTAATTTGAACCTTTATACTGCTGTGTTGTTGCTTTGTTGTTTTCTGTTTGCTTTCATGCTTTGCACCTTCGCCTGTCATATTGATGACATGCATTCCCCCACTTTCTATTAATAAACGGTATTTTTTAATCTGGGCACAACCCTCAAATAATTATTTTGTTTTAATGCGGCCCTAAGATAGCCTAAGTTTGGACAGCCTTGACTTAGATAATGTGTTAGTTAACAGTCGTAACACAAAGACAGTGACCCATCTGTGACTGGTACATCATCAATACACAAACCTGTGCGTGGACACCAATCTGTAGTGATATGCTTTATAGCTCTACTTCCCTTCGTTTGATTTCTATAATCACCACTGCACTTTTCTGAGGTCTTGAGGGGATTGATCCGTTATTGAGACTGTTTTCATCTGGCAGCCTCCCCAGACTGGCCTCTATTGTAAGTTACCCATTGTGATTATTAAAACTGTTTATTAAATCATAATGGAGTCCTCAGCCTCTTTCTTCAGGATCAAATTAGCTTTTCTGATTGGGGAAGCTGAGCATATTCCAGTGAACAGGCGTGTCGGTCCTTGTAAAGGGGCAGAGTTCCCCAGGTGGGAGAATTCCAGACTTTACATCTCTATTGATTAGAGAAATGCAAATTAAAACAACTCTGAGGTATCACCTCACACCAATCAAAAATGACAAATGCTAAAGGAGAGGATGGGAAAATAGATATGCTAATGAACTATTAGTGGAGTAGTGAACTGGTCCCACCATTCTGGAAAACAATTTGGAACTATGCCCAAAGGGCTATAAAACTGTACATACCCTTTGACCCAGAAATGGAACTATTAGGTCTATATCTCAGAGATCAAAGCAAAAGGAAATGGTCCTGTATGTATAAAAATACTTATAGCAGTTCTTTTTGTGTTGGCAAAGATTTAGAAATGAAGAAGATGCTCATTAACTTGGGAATAGCTAAACAAATTGTGGCACATGATTGTGATGGAGTACTATTGTGCTATAAGAAATGATAAGGAGGAAATCAGAAAAACATGGCAAGACCTATATGAACTGATACCAAATGAAGTGAGAAGAATTGAAAAATCATTGTGCACAGAAACAGCAATGATGTGATGATGATCAAGTGTGAAAGATTTGGCTGCTCTGATCAATACAATGATCTAAGACAATTCCAAAGGGCTCATGATGAAAAAATGCTATCCACCTCCAGAAAGAGAACTGGTGAACTCTGAGTGCAAATTGAATATCATTTTCTCATTTTATTTTCCTTGCTTTTTAAAAAAATATAGCTAATATGGAAATATGTGTTGCATAATTTTACATGCATAATTGATATCATATTGTTTGCCTTCTAAGGAGTGGGGTAAAGATAGGAGGGACAGAGAGAATATGAAACACAAAATTTAAAAATAAATAAATAATCATTTGTGTTTAAAGAAAAAGTCCAAAGCAGAGTTTATCTTCTCTTCCCTACCCCCATCCCAGTATATATGCCTCTTCTGAATTCCTCTATTTCTATAGAAGACACCACTGTCCTTCTAGTCTCCTAACCTTGAAATCTCAATTATTCTTCATCCCTTACTTTCCTTCGCACTCAATATCCAATCAATTAACAAATCTAGTCATTTCCACTTCTACACATCTCTCACATCTGACCCTTTCTTACTGTTTGCATGACTACTACATTAGTTCAGGCCCTCATCACCTCTCTCCAGTGTTATTTCAATGGCCTCTCTGCCTTAAATCTTTCCCCTTTCCAATCTGTCCTCCACACAGGAGCCAAAGTGGTTTTCCTTAGAAACAGTTCTGACCATGCTATTTCCTTATGCAATAAATTGCGATGACTCATTGCCCCTAAGATCAATTATAAATAAAAAAGAGG
The DNA here is from genome assembly GCA_028646595.1 of Phalanger gymnotis. Classification (NCBI taxonomy): domain Eukaryota; kingdom Metazoa; phylum Chordata; class Mammalia; order Diprotodontia; family Phalangeridae; genus Phalanger; species Phalanger gymnotis. The sequence goes on from CM053624.1 coordinate 140,489,914, forward strand.
AAAGAAAAATATTCAAAAGGAATTGTGTACAAGTAGGACAATTTTAAAATTAATAAATTTATAAAATAAGGGAAATTTTGAAAGTGTGAATGTTTTAGATACTTTTAAAAAGTGGTGTGAAATGCAGATTCATGCAGATTCATGAAATGTCCTGCTGTGTGTAGGACAATGCCATCTCTCTCTCTCTTTCTCTCTCTCTGTCTGATGTCTAAGTTGAGAATAAACAAAACCAGAACTAAAAAGTGTTGAAGGGACAACTGATCAGAGACGCAGTCTCCAGAAATGCACTGACAGAAAGGGGCAGTAATTGAAGGAGAAAGCAGCTTCCTCTAGATGGACCCACGAGCAGCAGAAATGAGATTCAGCTATGCACTCAAAACAAAACTAATCCTGACGGTCAAGAGCCATGCTTCCAAAGAGAGCAGACCTTGACAGCCAAGCTGAGAATCTGTGTAGTATTTCTAAAGAGGGAGATTTGTGAGGGATTCATAAGGAAAGAAGAGAACAGGTCTGACTACATCCTCAAAAGAAATACTAGCAAATGACATCCTGATTGATGAATTATACAAATGTGTAGAAACAACAAATAACTAAATACAATATTAACCATAAACCACAAAAGTTCATGGAATGCAGCTAATAATTCCTCAGAGGAAAATTTCTACACATGAATACTCATGTTTGCAAATAGTTTGAAATGTCAAGGAACTGAGCATATAATTTAAAAGACTAGTGTTTAAAGTGGAAACGTTATACATAATTGCACACGTATACCCTATATAACATTGCTTACCATATTAAGGAGGGGAGAGATGGGGGAGATGGGGGAAGGGAAGGATAGAATTTGGAACTCAAAACATAAAAAAAATGTTAAAAAAAAGTTTTTGCATGCAATTGAGGAAAAATAAAATATTATTTAAAAAATAAAAGACTAATGTTAAAACGATTGGGTAGTTCTTTGGTTTCTTTGGGTTTTAGTTTTTAGGTTTGTGTTGGGTTGGTTTGGTTTTTGCCTGAACCCTTCCATCAGTCACTGTTAGTAAGGCTGCTGTCACACCCAAATGTGTTAGAGCCAGTGTTCTTTTCACCCAGTGATCCTTATTGGCAGTACCCACTAGACATCCTAGCAACTTCTTGGAAGCTGAATGATACTAAATAAATACCCCAAATTTTGCTCAACAGAGAAAGAGGAGCATTTAAAGACAGTTGCTGAGTACGTCTCGCAGAGACCATCCGTGAAATCTCTCCAGGAGGATAGAACCTGCTGGAAATTATGATCTGCTAGTATAGTCTTCAAGAGATTCCCTACATATCATGATGTATCATCATGGAACTTGAAGGAGAAAGGCATTAAATGACAGCAAAGAGACAGGGGCAACCAAGAACCACCTATTTTTTCAATATTTTGGCAATCATTCTGTCCTGTAAATCTCATTGCTAGTTGTGTTCTCATATATATATGTAACAATATATGTATATATATGTATATATATAACAATATATGTACAATATATGTAACAATAATAACAGCACAGAACCAGAAATAAGCCATATCTACTTTCTTTGGAACAATCTAGCTAATTACGAAGAGACTGATGACCAGGAAGCTGGCAACTAGGTGATTAGTAGTAACAGCAAGTCAAGAAGGAAAAAAAAAAAAGACAAAAATCATCATCATTCCTGTGAAGCCCACTTGTCCCTCTGCAGTCAGGATGATAGGTTGGTGAGAGAGTGGTTATTAAGAATTACAGATTTCAGTTTACATTCCTACATGGGAAGATGATATTTGTAACTCATAAGACCTTTCTCGTTATTAGAGCAGTTAGAAGAAGTATAAATAAATCATATTTAGATAGGTAGATAGATAGATAGATTGATAGACAGATAGATGGCACAGGTGTGAGTTGAATATGAAGAGATGATATCTAAAAATAAAATTAAGGGATAAGAAGGGAATGTATTTGGAGAAAGAGAAAGGGGGGGTAGAATAGTGCAAATTATCTGACATAAAAGAGGGAAGAAAAAGCTTTTACAGTGGAAGGGAAGAAGAGAAGGTGAGGGGAAATGAGTAAACCTTACTCTCAACAGAATTGGCTCAAAGAGGGTATAAAATACATACCTGAATGGGTGTAGAAGTCTATATTTCCCTCAAGCAAAGAAGGGGGGAAGGGGATAAGAAAAGATGGGGTGATAGAAGGGAGGACAAATTGGGGAAGAGAGCAGTCAGAAGAAATATACTTTTGAGGAGGGATAGCGTGAAAAGAGAGAGAGAACAGAATAAGGTGGGGCAGAGACATAGGCTTTGATAAAGGCTGTGTTTTCTTTCACATGACTATTACAAAAAGTGTTTTGAATGCCTGCACATGTATAACCTCTATTGAATTGTTTGCCTTCCCAATGAGAAGATGGTATGGGGAGGAAGGGAGAGAATTTGGAATTCAAAGTTTTAAAAATGAATGCTAAAAATTGTTTTTACACGTAACTGGGGAAGAATAAAGTACTTAAAAAAAGAATTACAGATTTCCGATAGTATATACAATTAAATTTAAATGTTAGCACTGTAAGTGTGAGATCCTTATCTAGATACTAAGTATCCTTTTCCTACCTTCTCCCTTGCTATAGAGGACCCCTTTAGACTACAGCCAAAAATAAAATCATTCCTCAGTAATTTGACCTCAGGATAGAATTGAAGCCCTGGGAGCTATGTTCTTCTACTAAGGAGAGAGGCAACCCCAAAGCTATAAACCCAGAGTGAAGGTTACAGATCATGTCCAGCAACCTGTTCATGCATTGCTACTTGTTGTGTGAGAAATGAAACCAAGACAAAAGGAAGATGCAGTAAAAGAAATGATGAAGATGGTGGAATAAGCAAGATCTCTGGATATCTTCCCAAATCGAACAGCCCCAAAAATCAGCTAATGCACCAAATCTAGAGATAATAAAAATTTGACACAAAGAGAGAAGACAATGGGAATCAACTCTACAATAGTGTTAAAGCTTTCTAAACTGACATAACAGTGTAGGAATGATTCAAAACTTTTACCACCACCCCCCTCCTCTTTTCTGGCTCAGACCCACATCCTGAACATCAATACTAGTTTCTTTTTGGAGGATTAATATGGTTTCTATCATTTCCCTCCTGTCATTTAGCCAGTCTTACTGTTCATACCCTTCTGCCAGGAGCAACATACTCACCTAACCCTGTTGAGGACGGTAAATAACTGAGTGAGAGACCCAACAACAGATCCAATCCTTGTGGAGGGAAGGGGTGAATCTGAAGTCCAGCTTCAGTTGGTCCAATGGAGTATTTATTATAGTCAAAAGGAAGGTAATCAAACATCTTCCATTGCCCAACCTAAAGTGAACTTTAAAAATTATCTGGTCCTGGTGGTTGGAACAGCAGAAAATAGAGAAGTTGTGGTTAGGAGGAGAACAGTAAGTATAACCACCAGAACCAGTGAAACTTTAACAAAAGGCCAACAGAGAGAGTTCAGCAATAAGTCCCCAACTATAGCTGCGGAAGGGTCAGAGAGTGAGGAAAATCATCAGCAAAATCCGTTACTATGCTTCTTCTCATAAGGCAAATAAGGCAAGCAAAAGAGTTCTAAAAGACCAGCTCACAAAGTCAGAGGCTAAGAAATATTCCTCAAAAGAAAAAATGAGATTCACAAAGAAAGGAGAAAAATGAGAAATGAGAAAGAAAAAACTAAAGAGTGTGAAAGAGAGGGAAAAAGAGAGGAAGCAAGGGAAAAAAGGAGGGAGATAAGCCTATATAATTAAAAATAAACATGGATAAGCAAAGCTAAGTGCAGAGACCATGTACAGATTTAACAGAGAAAGGAGAAAATCAATACAAAATATTTAAATAGAGGAAAGTACATAATAACAATAACAATCAAATAATAATGGATTAAATAAGAAAAAACAAAATTCGCTACATAGAACAAGCATATTTTAAAAAAATGAGGACATACACAGATTTTAAATAAGGGACTGGAACAAACTTTGCTATAGCTAATAATACTCTGGAAAAGAGAAGATGAAATATAACTAAAGGTAAAAATATTTGCACAGTTTAAAGAGGGAAGCTGCAGTATTCTTTTTTAAAAAAAAAAAAAGAACCACAGAAAGTGAAATAATATAATTCTTAAACATATATGCAACGAAGTACATTGGGTATCCAAATTACTAAGAAGAAAAGCTAATAGCACTTCAAAAGACATAAATACCAACAATAATTGTAGAAGACTCTAATAGTCTTTCAGAGTTCAAAATAATCTAATAGGTAAACCAAAAGGAAAGCATAGAGATGAACAGCCTATCATAAAAATTAGATTTTAAAAATGTGTGGTGCTAGGTATTGACTGGTAGTAATAGTGATGAAAAAGAAAAGTGTCAATTGAACATCGAAAAATACACAGAAGACAGCAGGAGGAAAAACAGAAGGGAGCACAGACAAACAGAACAGTGCTGTTATTAGAGTGTGAAATTGAAATATACTTTAAAAATAATTCATCTGTAATAGTAACTCACGGTTTCATATAAAATACTCTTTCTGTTCTTTTTTGTATATTGAAGTGTTTGTGTTTATTGATGTTTTTGAAATTCATAATAAAATACAAATTGTTTTAAAAGTCATATCTTATGAATGAACACATTGAAGAATATACATCTTTCACAACATTCATTGGTAGCTTTTTAAAAAAACTAATTATTTGCTAGATCAAAAGGAAATCATAAATGTAAAATGCAGAAATGTTAAATAAATCTATTACAGACATCAATAAAACTAGCTGTTAACACAGGGAATATAAGCCAGATACAAGCTTAAATGGAGATAAATAACAAGCTTAAACATTCTTTTTTTTTAAATGAGTTAATCAAAGGACAAATAAAAATAACGAATAAGCATGTGAAAGAAAATGTTAACCGCACACATTTTTGGCAGACAAATCAGGCCCCCCATACAAATAAAAAATTTATATTTCTGAAGACATTGGAATAGGGACTAGACTACAAGCTGAGTAAACTATTTCTACTCATACAGGTCAGGACCTTCTTTGCAATTCAGACTTGTTGTGTTATTCAGGATCCTGAGAGGTTAAGTAATTTTCTCAGGGTCTTACAGCTAGTGTGTCAAAGACAGGACTTGAACTCATGTTTTCTTGATCCTGAAGCCAGCTCTCTATCCACTATGCCTTTATAGTTTTCCCCTGAAAACATATATAAACCAAATAGAAAAGCAAGAATTAATGAACTGAGAAAACAAGATTTAAAAACTAACACATCAACAAGTTAACACGTCATAAAAACTCAAAAGAAGAAATCATGTAGAACCATTTTCTAACATGATTTTAAAAATTGATAGGAAAATCGAATTTCCAAAATGTAAAATTAACCTTCAAAAATAAGCAACATTTCTCCATAATAATATGAAAATTCAAGATGCAATAAGAGAAAGGGAATTCTCATTCAAAATAACAACAAAATGCATAAAGTACCTGGGGATCAATCAACCAAAGAGCACAAAATATTTTTATAAATTAAATTACAAAATGCTAATTAAAGAAATAAAGAAAATATAAATACCTGGAGAAAGATTCAGTGCTCACTGTTGTGTCATACCAATACAATAAAAATGACAAAACTACCAAAGTTAATTTCCCCTTCACACCTCACCAAACCAGAGGCCATAGCACACAAAGCCATTAATAAGCCCACCATTCCCAGAAAAAGAAGCATGGGACCAAGCCCCCTAAGTCTCAGAAGCAAAAATCTGCTTTAAAGCCAGGAAAAAGTTAACCAATTTGAAGAAGCACTCAAGCAAACTGAGGACCATTGATTCTTTTTATGGACTGATTAGCAATTAATGCAGTTGGACTCTGTAAGGTCCCAACCACATCTAAATTCTACACCCAAAAGTACAATACACTTCCTTATGAGGTAGTAAGCATCTAGTAGATTCTTTAGTTGATGATACAGATCAAAAAAATAAAGGCTACATGAAAATTTATCCAAAGTGGTTTGTCTTAGGGAAAGGTTGGAGTTGTTGAGTGACTCCTAATGTACCTATCAGTTGGGGCATTACATGAGTCTATATCTCTGTATTTTCTTCTTAAACATTTCAAATATAATACCATATTGCAATTTGCAAAAATCTGATAATTTTTGGCTGTTCGGTGTGAACAAACATTTTCCTAAGAAAAGTAATGAAATAGTTAAAATTTGTCTTTGTCATCTCTCCTTCGAGTTCTTTACGTTCAGCGTACAGGACCTTTACGTTTTTTTAAGTAAGGTTATTTTAACAGTAATGGCTTTCACTTCTACAGTGTTTCAAGGTTTTCATAGCTCGTTTTCTCCAACAGCCATCTGCATTGCTCAAAGTTTGCCTTCTGATAACAGCTTTCTAGACTCAGTGTCAGCTCAATGATTCAATGAGGCATCAGAAATAGTTTGGCCTTTTAGTGGAAAATTGTAATGAACTAATGCATTGAAAATGTACATGTCCCCTTGAGGACCTTTGAAAATGTGCGGCGTATGAGAAGATATTTCTGATTCTGGAGCTTTTGGATAATCCTTGGATACAATCACCTAGTCTACTTACCTTGGGCCTGTGGCAAGCTATTTTACTTTTATTTTTCTAGGCTTTGTTGTATTCATGTATAAATGAAAAGATTGGCCTAGATGAATTTTGAAGTCCTTTTTATGGCCACAAGATCATTATTTAGATGAAAAAGAGGAACCTTTATATCTCCTAGGGAGAAAGACTTGATAAGAACTTGCTGCAGTCTTTTGCTTTATGAAGGTCTCTTCCCTATACCACCTTTGTTAGACCAAAGACCTTAGGAACGAATTTCTGTCCTCCTGATATCTGATATTCCTCTTCCAATTTCCTATCCTTTCAATCTTCTCTGCCTTTGGTTCCTAGGGCTGAAGGAAAGGGGTGTGTGTGTGTGTGTGTGTGTGTGTGTGTAGAGGCTACTCAGTTGCAACTTTTTGTTATACTTTATTGATGGCTGAACTGAGGTTCCAAATTGGAGGTGGAGGGTAATCTTTAATGTGTCCAAGATAACTGTGTGCTTAAAAAAAGCCTCAGTGTCATCCTCAGGTAGTACCCTAGCACGTACATTCAAGCCTCAGAATGACACCTGTACAGCACTTCTGCCCAGTTTACGTAGTCTTGAAAGTTCTGCAGAAAATTATTACTTAGCCCAAATCTTTCCTTTGATAAACAAAGAAACAGATGCCAAGAGGTTGCAACCCCGTAGAATGAGTCAGTGCTGTCAATTAATTCTATCAATACTTGTTGATAGACTTCCATTGTCTCTTGAAAACAAATTCCTTAGGCTCCCTTTCTAGCTCTAATTAATCTTTCTTGCTTTGTCTCATACCACACGCACTCTCCCTTATCTATGTTGTGATAAAAACTGGATTGCTTATGATATTTCTAAAATATACCCTGCAATTTCCTGCTTCTATGACAGGGCTGTTTACTAATCTGGAACGGCAACATCCTTCTTTCTCTCTCCCCCTCCATCCCCTATCCACCACCTCTCCCCTTTCTCTCTCATTGGCATCTAACGCATCCTTCAAGACTCAGTTCAAATGCCTTCTCTTCTGTGAAACCTCCTCTTATTCCTGCAGCTAGTCATGATATCTCTTGAGCAATAGCATTTTATACAGCTCTTATAAAGTTATGATATTATAACTTTTGTATTTTATTTATGTGTGTACATATCCCATCTCCTTGTATTCTCACGGAAATATAGGATGAGAGATAAAAAGTTGGAAGTAGTCCTTAGAGGTCATCTAGTCCAACCCTCTCATTTTACATACGAGGAAATTAAGTCCTAAATAGATTAGTGACTTGCCCAAGGTCACACAGGTGGAAGGATCCTAGCGATGGGGCTGGTGGAGAAATCACAGGATATCTAGTCCAACTCCTCATTTTAAAGAGAAGGTAACTGAAGACCAGAGAAAATGAGTGAACTGCCCAAAGACACAGAGCTAGTAAATAACAGATCTGGGATTCAAATCCAGACTACGAGGTCAATGCTCTTTCCATGTACTACACAGCCTTGACTGTAAGCATTTAACCCAAACACATTTAAACACATGCACATCTTCAAGCCTTGAAGTGAAAGAAGGAACATTTTGTTCAGTGAAAAGAGGAACTGTCAATTCATGAAGACATTGGGAGAGTCAATTTGAAGAAAAATTCTCTTCTTTCCTACTCATTTTGCCTTCTCCCCCAACCATCCTAAGTCCCTCTCCCACCTTTATATCTCCCAGGGAGAAAGACTTGGTAAGAACTTGCTGCAGTCTTTTGCTTTATGAAGGTCTCTTCCCTATACCACCTTTGTTAGGCCAAAGACCCTAGGAACGAATTTCTGTCCTCCTAATATCTGATATTCCTCTTCCAATTTCCTGTCCTTTCGATCTTCTCTGCCTTTGGTTCCTAGGACTGAAGGAAAGGTGTGTGTGTGTGTGTGTGTGTGTGTAGAGGGTAGGGTGATGTGGTGGCTCAGACTCTCTCCATTGTTAAGCAATAAACTTCAGCAAACTTATTCTGTGTTCAATCCTTGGGATGGACAAGAAAACATAAACCCAGGAGGCCAATAGCTTCAAACGCCTCAGCTTGTGGCATAAGTAGAGACAGGCCCCTAATTTGAAATTTTCTTTTTCACCTTGGTGTCCTCCAGTCTCACAGGGGGTCCATTCAGGCCACAGTGGAGCTCTACATAGCTATAGCTTCTGGTGCCCCTATAGCCTTGACCAGACTCCAACTGCTAACAGGTAAGGATTTTGAAAGGTTTGTTACTCCACACCCACACGTTCTCATAGTGATCTAATACATCCTTACAGCACATATCTTCTATCTGTCTCCAACTGGCATAGATCAAGGTATGGGAGGCTTTCTCCTTCAGAGATTCCATGGCACCCATAAGACCTTCACAGCTCAACTGGCTGAAATCCAGGTCCAGGCTGAGATGGTGTTGCTTCAAGAAATCTGGCTAGGTTATGTCTTCAGAGCATCCAGGAAGCACCCACAGAAGGAGTAGCATCAACAAGACAAGGCCTGTGCCCTTCAGAACAGATGCCATCTTATCCATCAGGGCTTCCTGAAACTTTTCAAAATAAGAGAATCATACAGCAGACCAGAATAGCCTCCCAGGAAATCATTCCATTGGACCCTTCCTAACCTCCTGTCAGTCCCTCTCTCACACCCCAACCCAGTATATATAATTATTTTCCCCTTCAGTGATAACTTCATAATGTATTAGGGGTATAAGTATGCTTTACTTCCACCCTCAGCTAAATAGCTGCCCCATGTCACCACATAAACCACACACACACACACACATACCTTCATAAGTTGTGTTTGCCCACAAAGCATAAAATAGGAAAAGACTGACAATTTTCAGTGGTTGAGAAAAAGGGTAGAGAAAGAATAGGATACAATTTTTAAGAAGGCAAAAAAAAGAGATGACAGAATGGCAGGTGCTGAGGAGTCTCTCTTAATGTCTGCTCTTCCATTCTACAAGTAATGAATGAGAAGTGGAGTGGTTGGGCTCCCATATAACCTGAGCCACTTAATAAACTAGACATACAAGTGAGTAGTCAGAGGGAAGAATCAGATATCCCTTTCACGAATAAAGTAATAAGAGAGGAAAAGCAGTGAGTGATGAGATGTCCAAATCCTGAGTCCCTACCTGACAGGAAACTGGTCCATGGGAAGGTTTGGCCAGAAGGTGAACAACCTGGAAGATGCCTACTAGCACCCTATAGGAGCAACTGAGGAGTGGTTCTGACTCTTAGTTCCTGAGGTGTGTTCCTGGAATTCCCTAGTTTGACATATGCCTATAGCTTGTTTGGAGCTATTCCCCAAGAAGCTGTGGATCAGCCCATCTGTGCAGAAGTTGCTTTAATGCACTTCATTCTATTTCTTTTGCTTCTGTGTTTCTAGTTTAACAAAGTCAAAGTGATTCTATTGACACGCAGAATAAAGAACCAAAGAATAAAGAGCCAAAGTCTCCTGGTAGCTTGGGGCATGAATTACAAGAGTCTAATTATATAAATAAGCACACCCACACCCTTAAACTACAAAAGGTGCTATAATCCACAAAATGGCCAGCACTAGGGGACTGGGGCCATCTCTCTGAGAGCAACAGAGAGCTTAATGGCTATTCCACAATATTCTCTGGTGTTGGGTAAAGGGCACCACTTGTATGAGCATGAGACGACCAAAACCCCCTCCTTATCATTGAACAAAGTCAGACAATGAGAAGGAATACCCCTAGTGGCTCAAATAAAAAATATGAACTTATGTGAATATAAAACTTTAGAACACTTTATGTGATGTTATCTCATCTAATCCTCAGTATCAGTATCAGTATCAGTATCAGTATCAGTATCAGTATCTAATCCTCAGTATGTAATCAATATAAGCCTGAAAGCTAATACAAACAATATTGTCTTCATTTTATAGATGAGAAAAAGCTGAAACTTCACCAAAGTACGCAGCAGTTAAGTGGCAAAAACGTTGAGTATGAGAGCTGAAAGGAACTTTAAATTAGATTATCTAGTCCAGGGGTGGGGAATCTGTTGATTTGAGGCCATATGTGTCCTCCAGGCCAAACATCACAGAACGAATTCTCTTAATAAAAGGATTCATTCTGTAAAACTCGATCTCAAGCAAAAGGCTATACCCAAGGACCTAGAGGGCCACAGCTTCCCCATCCCAATCTAGTCCAATCCATCTCTTAAAGAGGGAGAAATTGAGGTTCAAAGAAATTAAGTAATTTGTTCAAGGTAACATAACCAGTTGGTAAATGGCAAGACTTGAACTTGAACCCAGGTCTCTGATTTCCCCCTGTTCAGGGAACTGGAACTGGAACCCAGGGCACAGGTACTTCACCCAACTCTACTACATTTTCCTTATTAAATAACCAATTTAAAAATGAAAAAATTTAATTACATCAGAGAGAAGGCTTAGATTGACTCAAAATAATGTAAACCTTAATCAATCTCTCTCTCTCTCTCTCTCTCTCTCTCTCTCTCTCTCTCTCTCTTTTTCTCCCACTCCCTTCCTTCTCTTTGTCTCTGTCTGCTCCTCCTCTCTGTCTCTATCTTTCATTATATGTATATAAATGAGATTTATCACACTTGATCTGGGCTTAACTCCTTCTGAGAGATACTAGACATATTATTGACAAGCAATTTAATTTTCAGTATCCCCTGGTAACACTCTAAGATTGTTGCCCAGCAGTTGCCAATCTATATTGATAGAGAAAATTCCTCACTGGAAACTCCTATAGTTTATATTCAGGAGTGGCTTATATTTCTACAAACTGTTTGTACCAAAATAATAAAGGATGGAATGTGGACTAGGAGAAGGGAGGTCTTTTCTTAAAGTTTATATTAATGTAACACTTGGGGTACAATCTTATATTGTTGCATACCCCTAGAAAATCTATTCCAGGTTTTAGGTACTTGGTATGGGTAGGGGTGGAAGAGAGGAGGAGAGAGTCAGCACCTACTCAAAACCATAACTTATATTAAACCCTCACTGATATTTGTACTTTTTTTTCTTTTTCTTTATTTAATATATTTACTTATCGGCATTGATTTTCAGAACAGTTGGAATTACAAATTTTCTCCCGATTTCTACCCTCCCCCCCACTCCAAGATTGCATATATTCTGGTTGCCTTGTTCCCCAGTCAGCCCTCCCTTCTGTCACCCCACTCCCCTTCCATCCCCTTTTCCTTTCCTTTCTTGTAGGGCAAGATAAGCTTCTACACCCCGTTGCCTGTGTATCTTATTTTCTAGTTGCATGCAAAAACTCTTTTTTTTTGAACATCTGTTTTTAAAACTTTGAGTTCCAAATTCTCTCCCCTCTTCCCTTCCCACCCACCCTCCCTAAGAAGTCAAGCAATTCAACATAGGCCACATGCAAATCATTTTGTATAACCCTTCCACAATACTCTTGTTGTGAAAGACTAATTATATTTTGCTCCTTCTTAACCTATCCCCCTTTATTGAATTTTCTCCCTTGACCCTGTCACCTTTCAAAAGTATTTGTTTTTGATTACCTCGACACTCATCTGCCCTCCCTTCTATCACCCCCCCTTTTTTTTTATCTTCTTCCTCCTTTTTTCCTGTGGGGTAAGATACCCAATTGAGTATGTATGGTAGACCCTCCTCAGGTCAAATCTGATGAGAGCAAGATTCACTCGTTCCCCCTCACCTGCCTTCTCTTCTCTTCCTACAGAACTGCTTTTTCTTGCCACTTTTGTGTGAGATAATTTACCCCATTCTAGCTCTCCCTATCTCTCTCTCTCAATATATTCTTCTCTCATCCCTTAATTTGATTTTATTTCTTTTAGATATCTTCCTTTCATCTTC
>CM053624.1:140502819-140522826 GCA_028646595.1 Phalanger gymnotis
CAAGAATCACCTACCCAGCAAAACTGAGTATAATGCTCCAAGGCAAAACATGGATTTTCAATAAAATAGAGGACTTTCAAGCTTTCTCAGTGAAAAGACCAGAGCTGAATAGAAAATTTGACTTTCAAATGCAGGAATCAAGAGAAGCATGAAAAGGTAATCAAGAAAAAGAACAAGAAAAAGAAATTGCAAGGGACTTACTAAAGTTGAACTGTTTTGTTTACATTCCTACCTGGAAAGATGATGTGTGTACTTCATGAGACCTTTCTCAGTATTAGAGTAGTTGAAGGGAATATAGATAGATAGATAGATAGATAGATAGATAGATAGATAGATAGATAGATAGATAGACAGAGGGCCCAGGATGAGCTGAATATGAAGGGATGATATCTAAAAACAAAATAAAATTAAGGGATGAGAGAGAAATATATTGAGAGAGGGAGAAAGAGAGATATAATGGGGCAAATTATCTCACATAAAAGTGGCAAGAAAAATCTGTTCTGTTGGAAGGGAAGAGGGGGCAGATGAGGGGGAATGAGTAAATCTTGCTCTCATTGGATTTGACTTGAGGAGGGAATAACATACACCCTCATTTGGGTATCTTACTCCACAGGAAAATAAGGGGAAGGGGATACAAAAGGGGGGGATGATAGAAGGGAGGGCAGCTAGAGGGAGAAGGTAATCAAAAGCAAACACTTTTGAAAAGGGACAGGATCAAGGGAGAAAACTGAATAAAGGGGGACAGGATAGGATGGAAGAAAATATAGTTAGCCTTTTGCAATATGAGTATTGTGGAAGTGTTTTACATAATGATACATGTGTAACCTATGTTGAATTGCTTGCCTTCCTAGGGAGGGTGGGTGGGAAGGGAAGAGGGGAGAGAATTTGGCATTCAAAGTTTTAAAAGCAGATGCTGAAAAAAAAATGTTTTTGCATGCAGCTGGGAAACAAGGTATATAGGAAATGGTGCATAGAAATCTATATTGCCCTAAAAGAAAGTAAGGAATGGGGGGGAGGGAGAGTGGGGCGATGAAGGGAGGACTGACTGGGGAACAGGACAACCAGAATATACACCATCTTGGAGTGGGGGGGAGGGTAGAAATGGGCAGAAAATTTGTAACTCAAAATCTTGTGGAAATCAATGCTGAAAATTAAAATATTAAATAAAAAAGTAATGTCCAATTACTAGCCAATAAAAATTTTTATGTTCAGTGAATCAGAGATTTATGTTCTTTTTTTTCTCCCAACTATTGCAGCCATTGCAAGAGTATTCTTACTAAGGCCTTTATCATGTATTTTCTCTTCAGTAGAATTGCATTTCCTCAGAAAATAGATAGTAAGCTTCTATCATATGCAATGGGATATAGCATAGTATATTGATAGAAAGTTGATCTTAGATTCAGAAAGACCTTGGGTTCAACTGTTTTCTCTGATACTTGTTTGCTGTGGGACCCTTGGTCACTCATTTGACCTCTTGGTGCCCTGGGCAATTCTCTAAGACCCTAAGTACCAGATCAGGTTCTGAGCTGCATCAGTAAAGTATGAGAGAAATTATCATTAATAACCAATGATTTGGAGAGATCCAGAGCTCCCCCATTTTCTATAGTCCTCATTTCAAAGTTCCGTCTCTTCAAGGACCTTAGTGATAATAAGGTATTGAATTAACTCTTCTCAGCCTGGTCAGACCCCACCCAACCTTACAAGAAATTTAATCTAAAGTGAGGAAGCCCGTTGTGTTCTATCTGGTTTGGATGAGGTTAGATTATTTTATTAGATTGCCCAAAGCAGGGAGTGGTCTGAGTATAGAGATAGTCTCTTTGACCAAGAATGACATGATGTCATTCTCTCAGCCCCTCATGGGAATGAGTCCACTTCTCTCATTAATTGTTAACCAATCAGAGTTGATTGTCACCCTCAGGAATATTCACTCTTCCAAGGGCATATAAACTGTGAGCCCACTGCCATGAGGGATCTTTGGCATTTAAGTTTGTCGCTGACCTCTTTTATTAATAAAATGGTAGCACTATTAATAAAATAACTAATTACCCAGAAATTATGTCTCGAACTTTTTAAATGTCACAAGTGAGTTTCTTCATCTAGAATTCCCTGTATTAATAAAATCACTATTCTAGTCCAGAAGAATGTTACATACAATGAACTATTCTAGTTTCTGAGAATGATAAAGGTAAACAGGAAAAGGGCCTTGCTGTCAAGGAGTTTATAATCTAGTAAAGTTATAATTCACTGTGGGGCCATTCATCTTAAGTATGGCAAAAGGTACTATTGCCATAGGTGAGAAGGTGAATAAGAATGCGAAGTACAGTATGTACTTTATGTCTACATAATGTTCAATTTTGTCTAGCTTGTGTGATGTCTTCCATAAATATCCTGAATTCAGGAGGCCACTGTTCCCATATCAGAGGCCAGTTCATCATAGAACTAAGTGTCTTCTCTCCCTCAATCTCTGAAAAGTGTCTATTCTCCTTTTAACTTTATCCTGCTTGCATAACAGGCCCATGCTTTGACCAAAGTCCTATGATTACCAAAGAAGAATTAGACCTCTCTGGTTCCCTAGTTCCTAATGCCAGTTTGAAGGCATAGAGGGCAGCCCAAGAGGAATTCTCTTGGTACCAGAACTCTGTTCCTGCCTCCAACTTCTGTGTAATAGTCTTTCTACTCAACTTTTTAAAAAATGCATTTTTATTATGAATTTAATAATTATCAACTGTTTATGTATACTTTCAAAATTTCTTGTTATTTTCTTCTGCATAAGTTTGAAATATTTTATTTATGCTTTTTCTTTCATTTTTGTACCATTACTACTGTATTCATACCACCCACCTTCTTCTTCTCTCCACCAATTGAAACTATCCCATTACAAATGAGTACAGTCAAGCAAAATAAATCAGTATATTAGCTATGTTTAGTCATGTATGCCTCATTCCTTGACTCTAAACCATCACCTTTTAGTTGAGGTGAATGACATGTTTCATCAAGTTTTCTGAAGCCATGATTGATCACTGTATTGAGCCGAGATCTGTTATCTTTCAAAGTTGTTTTCCTTTGTTATTATGGTCATTGTGTCATCTAATCAAACTCTTCTAGTCTTTTACACTAACTGTTCTCTCGTTCCCATTCTCACCCCCTACTTTCCTTTTCTTGATCAGCTCTGATCATAGCCAATCTTTCTTCACTGGGATTTTAGAACATTATTGATGTGCTATAGTAGAAAGAGAATCAGGCTTCCTTGACTCTGTGATCTTGGCTAAGATATTTAACTTCAGAGAGGCCCAGTTCTCTGAAATGAGGATAATTACACTTTGATTGACCACCCCCACAGAGCTGTGAGGATCGTATAAGACAACATATGACATTTGCATTCATATTCAAAGTTTATATGGTACTACCCATTTTATGGTTTAAAGTTGCTGTTGTTGTTCAGTCGTGTTTGACTCTTTTTGACCCCATTTGGGGTTTTCTTGGCAAAAATGCTAAAGTGGTTTGCCATTTCCTTCTCCGGCCCATTTGAGAGATGATGAAACTGAAGTAAAATGTTAAATGACTTGCCCAGGGTCACACAGCTAGTGTCTGAGGCCAGATTTGAACTTGGGAAGCTATCTTCCCAACAACAGTCTGTCACTCAACCCACTGCACCACCTAGCTACCTATGGTTTAATGTATAGCATGAATATTGGGTCTTATTAAGAATACCCGGAACATAATATCCCAACCAAAGAGATATATAGCAAGGCATTTAAGTGGATAGAGTGTTGGGGCCACAGTCAGGAAAACCTGAGTTCAAAACTGACCTCAGACATTTTACTAGCTGTGTGACTCTGGGCAAGTCACTTAATTTCTGCCTGCCTCAGTTTCCTTAACTGTAAAATGAAGATAATAATAGCAGCTACATCTCAGGGTTATTGTGAGAATCAGATGAGATATTTGTAAAGTGCTTAGCTTTCCACCTGGCATATACTAGGCACTTAATAAATGCTTCCTTCCTTCCTTCCTTCCTTCCTTCCTTCCTTCCTTCCTTCCTTCCTTCCTTCCTTCTTTCTTTCCTTCCTTCCTTCCTCCTGAAAGGCAAAAGAATGGCAGGAAGTCACAAGGAATAAGCACTTTAGCTGTAATGAATGTGAAGTTAGCTCTTCAGATCATGATCTATGGAGCTGCTATTCCAGGCACAACCTCCACGATGTCCATGTTGCTGACCTTCACATTGTTGTTTCTCCACAAAGGAGTGTGATTGAGAGGAGCTCATGGGTCCCACTACTGAGGGGACATCCTCCCTTGATTCCTTCATTTTCCCAGTTTTGAATCATCTTTCTGACTCTTCTCAAATCCAGGGGGTCATATGCCTCTGTGACTGACCCATCACCCTCAGGTGTTATCTTACACACTCCTCATCTGCACCACCCTAGGATTCATATAAGAAGTTGATGCTAGAGCTTCAGAAGGCTAACCAGGCTGATAGCCAGGCAGCTTCACATCAGATGGTGTTTCAACAATCTGGCTAGCAGCTGTTCCCCCCCCCACCCCAAGCCCAACAACAAGAACACTACCAGCACACTGCAAAAGCACAGGTCCTTTTGATCTGCTTAACTAAGGAAGGGTATGTATCATGATCAGTCAGCTGTATTCCATGATGTATTCCATGTACATGTACAATGTTCCAATACATGTACATGAATTCCATGTAGTCCATGTGAGTAGGCCCCTGAAATAGCAAAAAGTTGAATTCAGATATTTAGACAGAGGGATCCAGACTAAAGGAGACTCAGTAAGACTCATCACCTAAGGGCAGAGTAATTCTCTAACAATATAAGGTTTGTACACTCAAAATTTCCTACCATCTGTATTAAAATGGCATCAGCGTTCTCATGCTGAATAGCCTAAGAATGTGTAGCTTTACAGCTGACTGAAGAGGGAGAAATAGAGAAGAGGGCCTGGGAGAGGAGGCCTTATCTTTCTGAGCTTCTAACCACAAGAAGTTGCTCCAGGTACTACAGCAATGGGAGTGAAGGTTACACCACCACATTGCTGATGGAAGGAGGAGTAAGGAGGCAACAGTGACAATTGTTTGAAGGTTGACAAGGAGGACCTTGGGAAGTAAGAGGAAAGGAGAGCAGGTGGTACTGCAATAGTATGAAGGAAAGGGAGTGTCTGGGCCTTTTATTGAATAGGCATTAGGGAGAGACTATAGCTATCCCTGCTACACCCAGAGACCTCATAGGTAATCACCACCTCTTATCCTCTATGCTCTCTCTCTCCCTTTTTTTTCCTGTTAGTGGAAACTTATAGGTCCAGTGAGAACCTGCTTGCTGCTGATGCTAATGCTGTTACTGCTTGGGCTGCTAGGGCTGTAGTTGGCCCAGCCCTCCTTTGGGGATTGCCAGTTGGAGAAGCCCAGGCAGCAACACATGACCAATGACAAGAAATCTGTGCCTCATTGCAGGAAACGATACTGCAGTATCATAATCAAAAATAGTACCATCAGGGACCAATGCAAGTCAAAGAGTACTTTTCATGGCAGAGCAGGGGCCATGGAGTGTAAGATCTCCATCTGTGTCCACTGTACCAAGAGGAAGAGGTGCCAGCTGAGTAAACAGGCTTTCAAACAGATCCATTGCCTATGCTAGGTGCCAGGGCAATTAACCAAATGGAAATCCACAAGCTCCTCTAAGAGAGGTAAGAGCTCAATGGCCCAAGATGGGAAACCAGAGGTCTCTGTGTACTTTGGGCCATAATCTCTCCCTTCAGAGCTCTCTGCCTTGGCATTATAGGGCCTTATACAGGTCTACATTTCTTAATCTTATTCTACTTTCCAGCTCTGCATCCCCAAGTCTATCACTACTAATAATAACATAATATAATAATATAACAATAATTCCTCTAAGGCTCAAACCATTGTCCATGCCATAGGCAATGGGAAAGCAGGGAGATGCCAGCTGGGATGATGTACAGTAAAGACTTTATGTGCCCAAGATCATCATGGTAACTGTGAACCATGGCAGGAAACCTGAAATACTGATGAACTGGGTTGACTCTAGAGTCAAATAAATAGTCTAGGGGGCATAGGGGCATAGTATGCTGGTCCTACTCAGAGCTCTGGTGATCAGCTTGACACAAGAGGATAACAGGGCAGGACAAATGGCCTCCTTTGTGTTCTGATATTGCTAGATAAACTGGAATAGCATAAAAATATCATTACCTCACCTCTTGGTAAAACTTTATTGCATATGGTGCTGAGCATGAAAGTGGACAAATCATGCATTTACCTGAAAAACACTGAAGATATGAGTGCTTTTATGATGCACCAATACCATAACATATCAGAATTGGAAACATCTCACCATTAATAGGCAATAGATCTTATCAATTATTGTTCCTATTTGTTTGATTTATATTAAGGTAACTTGCACCAGGCCATGTGGTAATTCGGTAACAGGCCATATCTTTTGATTCCTAGTCTAGGACTCTTTCAACTAAGATGGAAATCAGTAACATCTCCCCTTTCGGGCAACAAATTGGGGTGTCACATTCTCTCCATGATCATGCTTTCTGGAGATTTTCCTTTGGGACCTCTGGGACCTTCTTTCTACTAAGTTGGGGAACCCACCAAGTCTGGAACAAGTGACAAGCTCTGAAACTAAGACTAGGGGTGTGTGTGTGAGTGTGTGTGTGTGTGTGTGTGTTTTAACTAATGCCTTCTGGTCTTCCAAATTTGTTCTTAGGATTTCCCCTAGAAGCTACAGCATAAGAAAGGAAGGAAGGAACAAATGAATGAAGCATTTGTTAAGCTGCTACTACATGCCAGCCACTGTGCTAAACTTTCCAAATGTTATCTCATTCAATTTTCACAAGCAGTGGTGTTGAACTCAAATAAAAATGAGACTACTAAACCCTGTGGTACATATTGACTTAGAAAACCACATATTACCATTTTCCATGTTTTATCGTATTTTTATTTATTATGTTAAATATTTCCCAATTACATTTTAATCTGGTTCTGTCCCACTTAGGAATGTTGCTTTTGCAAGTCACCTCTGCACACCATAATCCTGGGAAGCAGGTGTATTATTATCCCCAGTTTATATTTGAAGAAATTGAGGCAGAGAGAAATTAAGTGATTTGCTTAGGATCACACAGTTAGTGTCTGAGGCCAGAATTGAACTCAGGTCTTTTTGACTTCAGGCCTATTTCTCTATTCATTGTGCCTCCATCATTGGATATATCCATTATATATCCACCCGTGGGATATATTCCCTTTGTATTAACCATAGCAAACACAGTGAAGTAAATGGGGTGTTAAGGGAGGACTAGCACCTCTAGTATGAAGGCTTGCTGGGTCCTTTTCAGGACTGTTCATCTACCTTTGGTGTCCAACTGGTCACCCAACTCTCACCTGGTTCCAAGAAATTGCAGCATGTGTAAAACTTCCTAGCAGTTGGGCTAAACCAAGTTGAGGGTAACTGACAGGCCTCAAACCCCATCAGTGAGTTAGGGGGATGTCTACACCAAGTATGGTGTACACACGGAATGCATGAGAACAATTTGTTCCTATGGCCATGAAGGTAGCTAGAGAAGGCACTGTGGAATACTTGGAATTTGGGACACCATCAAAGATACCAAGTCATCCACTGCATCCTGGGCTATCACCAGGCATCCTGACTTTTGTCTCACCACCAGACTTCAATGATTCTGGAAGAGAGAGTAAAGCTGACGACTTTGTGCAACTTAGCCTCATTCAAATTTAATTCAGTGTGCAAGGCAAAACATCACTCTGTATTGTCATTAGTACTCTTCCAAAATGAAGGACAAACAAGAATAAATATTGCCTGAAATGTGGATGGGGAGGCTGCTTTTCACCCATCTCCCCAATTCTGAGCAGGAGGATTGGAATTTGGACCTAGAGCTGCTCTTCTTTTCTGAGAAGTAGCCTGGGGAGTTAAGCCAAGCCCAGAGTTATACAGGTAAATAGAAGAGGCAAGATTTGACCCCATATCCTCTGAATGCAATTTAGCACTCTTTCCACCACGTGAAGGGTATAACATTTGTAATGAAAGACCAGCCCAGGTCTCTAATCCCCTTCCCCAAATCTATGAGTAAGAACAGAAGTCAGACCCTCTATCATATTTTCTTTTACCATACCACCTCAGATGGGAAGGCTAGATCTGGCAACAGGCTCTCAGTTCTCCTGACTCCCCCATTGCCTATTCCTCACTCCTTGGCCCAACTGTTTTCTTTCACATTAAGAGCCTTGTCAATAATTAACCAGGCAGGAAGGATTGGGGATCATATATGGACAAGGCAAGGGGATGATGAAAGGCACAGGTAAAATAAGGTGGTTGGACTAGATGGTCTCTGAGGTCTCTCCCAGCTACAAATCTCTGATCCCATAATCCCATGAGTATTGACATTTACCCTGATGAATCTAGCACAGCACATCACCCTGCTCAGGGGTCAGCTGAGTCATTTCCTGTGGTAGATCCCAGACACCCAAGTCTCCTGGCCTTTGCCTCAAGTGCTGATGGTGACAATCTCTGACACCACCTGAGGACCCAAATGGCAGAGGCTTGAGGGTTTATTTGTCTAGCTAGCTGAGGATTCACATTGAGAAATCAAGACTAGACTTTGCTCCTGAAGCTGAATGATAAGGTTAGGGAGGTAGGAGGGGTTAGGGCATGCTCTAAAGGTGTTAGGATAAAAGAGAGGTCAGGGTTGTGGAACTCACTTTGTTGACATCACCTGTTATGTAATCTCACCTGCAAAGAAAGTAGGCACATAATCTGAAGACTGGAGATTGTAGCCCAAATTCAAGAGTCTGGGCTTTTGTTGACCTCTCAAAATCTGGCTTCCTCAAGGAGCTCTTATGGTATACTGTAGTGTGAATAGAAGAATTTGTAGTCCCAAGAACCTCTGCCACTTACACTTGTGTGACTCTGGGCTGATCATTTATCGACTTGGAGCTTCATTTTCCTCAACTATAAAATAAGGGAGTTGGACTAACAGAAGTGTCAAACATGCCTCCTGACTGGCATTGCAGCAGCAACATTAGATTAAAGTATAATTGGGAAATGTTTAACAAAATAAAAAAACAGTAGAAGATAAATAATATTTATATGTGATTTTCTAAGTCAATATGAAGCCTACAAGTATCCTCAAGTGGGGTTTAGTGGCCTCCTTTCTATTTGAGTTTGATATCACTGAATTAAATGACCTACTTCTAGGGTCCTAGGGTCTAGGGTCTAGTCTGTCAATGTCAGAACCTGAACTCAGGCTTTCTAGGCTATTCTAGGCTAGACTGCAACCCTAGACTCTACTGTTCCTCATCTCATTGCAGTTGGACTATTTTGTCCTGCTTCCTTGCTTGGTCTCACACTCTGATGCCCAAATCAGAAAACCAACCTCGGGAGTGAAATTTTAGGAAGTGCCATCTGGTCTCTCTTTCCTCCTTCCTCCACTTAGGACAGCAACACAGAGAACACACTACAATAGCCATTTGCTGCCTGTACATGAAATTCTATTAAACAGTGGTCAAAGTCTTTCATTCCTCAATTAGATAGATATAAAGCTTAAACACTCATAAGATGGAAACGTTTATACTAAGGCCTATATGATGACTAGCAAACCTTTTCTGAAGAGCCAGTTGGGATGAGAAAAAAAGGCCCTGACAAGAAGACCCTGACAGCCTTAAGTGATACAGGGGAAAGGGGCTCTAAGGACTGGAAATGATATTGGTGAAAGAGTACATAGAAAGAAAGGAGTGGAAGGATTGCAAGGCAAATTGTGCCTACTTTAAAAGTTTGCTTAAGGCAAAGCTCCTCACATGGGTACACACACATATACACACATACCAGTTCTTTCTGATTCTTTGTGACCCCATCTGAGGTTTTATTGGCAAAGATATTGGAGTGGTTTAACATTTCCTTCTCCAGTTCATTTACACATGAGGAAACTGAGGCAAACAGAGTTAAATGGGTTAAGCCCAGGGTCACACTAAATGTCTGAGGCCAGATTTGAATTCAGGAAGATGAGTCTTCCTGACTCCAGACCCAGTGCTCTATCTATTGAGGTCAAGGAACCATATGTTGAGGTTTTAGGGATTTAAGAGTGCTTGGATCCTCAAAATGCCAACACGCCAGGTGCTGCCTAATAAATTAGACCTAAGCCTTCTTACAGTCAAAGAAAAACAAAGTTTATTAAAGATTTGCCATAATAGGTAGACTCTTAAGGAGCCTGAGCATTTATGATGCTTGTATTGACAAACTGGCCAGAACAATGTGACCTAGATTGAGTCTGAGCTAGATTGAATCTGAGCACCTTCATGGAGGCAAGATGAGACTTTTATATACAGGACCGTGGGAGGGATCTAGGGGTGGTGAAGTAGTCTGGGGTGACTAGAAGAGAGCCAGTAGCTGAGGTAACTAGAGGTCAGATGCCAGGAACCAAGAAAATGAGATTTTGATGAGATCAAATGTGGGAAGTTGCTAGAGGCAATCCAGAGGTAACAGTGGAGGGCTAGGCTAGTTTAAGGGTAACAGAATTGGCCATAGATATTTTGATAGGATCAAAGGTGGGAAGTAGCTGAAGGCTACTTGGAGATAACAGACAATGGAGGGCTAGGCTAGTTTAAGGGTAACGGAGATTTGTGTCTAAGGATAATGGAAGGCTTATGGCCTCAGTGGAATGCCAGATGAAGTGGGAAAGATTAAAGGACAGTTCAAGGGGGTTCCCAGAGCCTATACCCCATTATATCCACCACCTAACTACATATAATCTTCTCTACAGCCAAGTATTTAGAATGCCAGGTCCTTGCTAGTGACTGAAACTAGATAGAAGTGAGAAAGAACAGCTGGAGTGAAGTAAACCTGTGATAACAACCTCTCCTTATCTCCTGGCCTTCTATTTGACCCTGTAATGAACTATATTACTAACTTTGCTTTAGATGTAGGGTTGATTAGCTGAAAAAAGTGGAAGAAGGGGAGTAAGCAGCTAAGGATTAAGCTGTTTGAGAGGAGAGAACTTGACTAGGCCTGATGCTTTCTATAATCTGGATTCCTTTGTCCTTTTTTTCTACTACAGCCCCATTAATCTGTTTTCTCACTTGCCTCAAATTCTTTCTGAAAATTGTTTGCTTTTACCTCGCTATGCTTCTTTCCTTCTTCTCTCACCACACTCTGGGTCAGAAGACAAGGCTCCCTGCAGTGTGTGTGTGTGTGTGTGTGTGTGTGTGTGTGTGTGTGTGTGTGTGTGTGTGTGTGCGTGTGTGTGTGTGTAGCTGGGAGTGAGAAAACATTGAAGGCCTGGAAATTTAGCTTTGTGACCCAGAATCATGAGAAATTTCCCAGTCTACTTTGTGAAGATCTTCTCGCCCTGTCTGTAGCTTTTAAAAATGATTTATTGATGCTTGTTAGAACCAAATAATTTCCCCAAAATTCTCTCCATTATAGCTGTGGAGGGACCATTGTGGTTTGTAGCTAAGAGTAAAGAAATATCAGACATTTGTCACTGGAAGGTATCGATAAGGTCTTGAATTTATATTAAGGGGTCTAAGTCTAGGTGCATAGCCCTTTTGGTTTCATCTAACTTTCTGTTGTTGCCCTAAGTTTGTTTGCATTGTAGCCAGAAGCATTACTGGGACCTCAGGAAATCCTTTTGTTAGAATCCTTGGAGTAGTTTGAGGGGATTCCAATGGATAATCAGGGATCTGACAAGAGATACAAGGAATTTTCTAGTCTCAAATCAAATAATTATCTTGGTGCAGAGACTGAGTGAGAGTCATGGAAAGTCAATCAACCATACATAGTCATAAAGCTGACATTGGGTAATTTTCTGAAGCTTGGTCCCTGTTCCTATGGAAAGAAAAAAGACATTGACCTAGGTACCATGAGAAAATAATCTATTCATAGATCATTCACACACACACACACACACACACACACACACACACACACACACACACACATACACACACACTGATGACACTGATGATCATTTAATATCTTTTTTGTAACTTTAATAAGGGCCTGAGCTTGAACTGATTAACCAGAGGAAGAGACTGAACTGATTAACCAGCTGAACCTAAGCTTCTTTGTTTTGTGAGTTTACTCAGAGAATACCTCTTCCTATGTCAACAAGGTCAGATCAGGCTGACTTAAGAGCATTCTTTCCTCTATGAGCCATTAAGGATGAGACCCTAAACCAAGAAACTATCTTGCTTAATATTTTATGGGCATATACTATGTTATAGAATGTTAATGGTAAATTAAACACAGAAATGCTGGGTTGTAGTTTCTACTGACCCTTGTCATCTCTCTTATCTTATTATATTTACAACCCACTCAATTTAGAAAAGTCCTTTTCTTATATCATCGTTACACATACATGGGGATCATAAAATTGTGTAACACAAACATGCTGAATTGTGACTGTTCTAAAATTGTATTTAAACCTTCTCGTTTCTTTGTTCAGGCAGTCAGACTTTGTCTGGCTCCATACATGTATGTATCCACTAGCTTTAAGGGAATAAATGAGTAAGTAATATAAAATTTCTGTCACCTAGCTTGTTTGCCTTCTTTAACCAAACTTTCAGGTCATCAACACATACTGCTGCTTCTATGAGGAAGTGCATACCAATGGAGAATTAAGGAAATTACCCCACCCCATAGGTATGGAGGTCTCATTCTGTTTCTACCAGACTGCTAGAGAGTGATCCACACATGTAGCTGGAGGGATGAACAGAATGGAGGAGGGTAGGATTTTAAAATAGGAATTGGAAAGATCATCTAGACTTCATTTTACAGATTAGGAAAGTAAGACCCAAAGAGGCTAAGTAGCTTCTCTAAACTGGGGTTAGGTAATAAGTAGAAGAGTCAGCATTTGAACACAGCACTTCCAACTCCAATTCCAGGAAGCTTTACCATACCATACATACTCAATTGGGTTTCTTACCCCACAGGAAAGAAGGAGAAAGAAGATTAAAAAAGGGGGGATGATAGAAGGGAAGGCAGATGGGGGTGGAGGTAATCAAAAACAAACACTTTTGAAAAGGGACAGGTCAAGGGAGAAAATTCAACCAAGGGGGATAGGTTAGGAAGAAGCAAAATATAGTTAGTCTTTCACAACATGAGTGTTGTGGAAGGGTTGTATGTAATGATAAGCATGTGGCCCATGTTGAATTGCTTGAGTTCTTAGAGAGGTTAAAAAGTTTTTGCATGCAACTAGAAAATAAGATACACAGGCAATGGGGCATAGAAATTTATCTTGCCCTACAAGAAAGAAAGGGAAAAGGGAATGGGAGGGCAGTGGGGTGATAGAAGGGAGGGCTGACTGGGGAACAGGACAACCAGAATATATGCCATCTTGGAGTGGGGGGGAGGGTAGAAATGAGGAGAAAATTTGTAATTCAAACTCCTGTGAAAATCAATGCTGAAAACTAAATATATTAAATAATAAAAACATTAAAATAAAAAAATAAAAAGCATTGATGATTTTTAAAAGCAAGTAAATAATAAGAATAAACTAAAACAATCCTTGCCAGAAACAAATAAGCAAAAACACCTTCCAGAAAGACCAGATTAGAACAAACACCCAAAAAATTACACTTAGATCCTTACTATAGAAGTCACAAAAAAGGAGAAATAAGTTCCTTTTAAGGTTATCAGGTCTTATTTCCTATTTATTTATCTCCCCTAATCCCTCTCCTAAGAGACATTGAGAATTCAAAGTCAAACTGATAGCAAGAAGCTAATCGGTGTAGGTGAGATTCTTAGACTTTGTTAGCAAAACTATCTCTCCTTTCCTATAAACTTTAGGGTCTTATTTCTGTGAAGGGAAAGATCTGTCAAGACTGAAATAATGAGAAAGGTTCTATTAACTCCTCCCTGGATCTGGGCCTGCCATGCTCCTCCCTCTCCTAGTTCCCAGGGGGCCAGCCCCACCTTTTTTGTGTCTTATATAAGACCTGCCTTCCATGGAGAGGGGGAAGTGAACTGGGACAAACATTCATTTCAACCCAGAGACAGAACAAAAATCAAGGGTAAGTAAGGCACTAGATGTTCTCAAAGGGTAGCCTCTGAGGACTCAGGAGTAAGGAATATCAGGGATAGGGTGTACTAGGAGAGCATGGAATAGGAAACTTAATGCTGAACATAAGAGAGAGAAAAAAGAACAGATCTTACCTTCAGGAGTGGGGAAAGGGAGCAATCAAGTTTAGAGGAGATGTATCTTTCTCTGGAACATAGTGGAACTGATTCATGTTACTGGTGACCAGGACTGGTCTCCATGATATAGAATAATTGGAATATGTCAGGCCCATTCATGGCATTTAAATGCTGCAAGTCAAAGGCTATGGTTTGACCTGTGGTACATGTACATGCAAAAAGAGAAATAGTATCATATATTGGAGAGAGAGCCAGCCTGAGAGTCAGGAAGATCTGTTTTCAAGTTCTACCACTGACACATACTGGCTGTGGGACCCTGAGAAAGTAATTTAACCTCTCTGTGCCCAAGGAAGCTCGCTAAGACAGTAAGCTGCAGGGGAGGTGCTGACCCAAATTGGTAGAGGGAATTTACTCTCTGAGAGTTTCCAAGGGACTTTTAGATTGCACAAATGGGTCACCTCCTTTCTCTGATATACACACACACACACACACACACACACACATATGCATGCATGCATGCACACATGTTCACACTCACCCCAAATGGATTCATAGAATCACAGAGCTGGAAGGGACTTCAGAATTTATCTAGTTTGATCCCTTCATGTTACTTATCTCCTTGTCCTACAGGTCAACTTATTCTTGTGAAACTCACAAACATATGTACAAACATGTGTGATTATTAAATTGGGTCCCACTATCCAAGGAATTATGACTGGGGACAATGTACCAGGGACAGTGAAACAAGTTACAGGGAGAGGAGAGAAAGGGGTATGATAGGGATTGTCTTTCAAGCAATAGAATTCATACACTGACTGACTACTGGCTTCAGACACCATCTTAGAGATCCATCTAGCCCAACCCCCTCATTTTACACATAAGGAAACTGACCTTCTTGTCTGGCTAGCATGGAAGAAAGGCTACTCTTCAGGGAAAAGGTTAGGGAAGAGCCAGTTAGGGTGCAGTTGGAACACGGGACTGGGATTTTGATTTCAAGGTGAAAAATCCTTCCTCATCATTTCCCCCTCTTTCCTGGGTAGGCATCTGTTGGGAAGTGAGGTCACCATGGCTCTGAAGAGGTCCCATATGGTACTTGTTCTGCTGGGGTTCTTCCTAGTGGCTCTGGCCCAGATATCAGCTGAGTCTGCTGCAGAGAAGTTTCAGCGGCAGCACATGGATACAGAGCACTTGACCGCCAATAACAGCAACTACTGTAACCTCATGATGAAGGCGCGGAACATGACCACAGACAGATGCAAGCCTATCAATACTTTCATACATGAGCCTAAGGAAGTAGTTGATGCTGTCTGCCAGGAGGAGAACATCACCTGCAAGAATGGGCAGACCAACTGTCACCAGAGTAGTTTGCCTCTGATTCTCACCCAGTGCACCACGACTGGAGCCTCTCAATTCCCCAATTGCGTGTATGAAACGTCCTATCTTAACAACCCTATCATTGTGGCCTGTGAGGGGGATGTCTATGTGCCTGTGCACTTTGACGCGTATGTGTAGGATCCGGTCTGATTTTGCAGAAAAGGGAATCCCTCCATGCCACTATATAGCACCTTATTGCCCTCACTACTTACTCTTCCCTGACAAAGTGCCTGAAACAGCACCTTCCTCTTCTGCCATCCCTTTGCACTTCCTACCACTGGTGCATACCTTTCCTGAAGGCTTTTTAGTCTCTGGGATCAGAATGTGAGTGGGTATTACTCCAAGCTTCCCCTCTACCTTGGAGAATATGTTTTGTGTGTGTGTGTGTGTGTGTGTGTGTGTGTGTGTGTGTGTGTGTGTGTGTGTGTGTGTTCAGAGGAAAGTACAAGGAAAGTCCCAGATGTTATGCCGCTTCGCTGCTATTCTCAATAAACCATGCCTGGTCCCAGGTGAAGTTGCTAAAACTGTGTCTATGTCCATTCTTTTTTTTTTTAAGTTACTTTCCTTTAGGGGGTAAGAACTAGAGCTTTAATTGCACATTGTGATCAATGTTCATGGATTCATAGATGTAGAGTCAGAAGACACCACAGAAGATATTTAGTCCCACTTCATTACTTTATAGATGAGTACAGTGAGAATGGGGGAAGGCAAATGTCTTGCCAAAGTCAGATAGGTAGTAAGCATCAGAGGTGAGGTTTGAACTCAGGTCTTCTGACTCCAGAGATGGTACAATTTCCACCACATGGCACTGTCTCTCATATGGACAATGTGGTTTCTGGTGATGAAGTTGTTCTTGTGAATTTCGTTATGCCCAGTTTAAGCTAATTGTTGAGCACCCCACCATCCACTAGCCTGGGGACTCTGCTCTATATTTGGGCTGAGGGAGGGGTCATTATATTCGGAGGCAGAGTCTGGGATGGTATGATCTCTGAAGGACCCTGCAAGATAAGGTGTCTGAGGTCTTATGATTCTATAACTTCCTTTCTCCTCCTTTGGGTGACCTGTTAGGATTCTAGCTCAACAGACATTCCAGCTTCTAAACTGGAGCAGCTCACCAAAGTTATCCATGACCTCTTACTGAGAAAGAGGGTATTATCTTAGGTTTCCTCTATTGCCAGTTACATATTCTTTCCTTGAGCCTACTATACCTGAGAATGATTAGCTCCTTGCTTGTGATTCATTTTAGTTCCTAGACTCTTTTGTATAATTCTAGAGCGAATTAATGCTGAGGTCACCAGACCCAGGGCTGCTGTTTCCACCTGCTCATTTTGTTTAAATCTCTGGCTGGCTGTAAGTAAGGTCATGATATGAACACCTAATAGAGCAAAAGGGCCTGATTCCTAAACCAGTCTGGCCACTTGTACAGACAGCTTCCCTCAGACTGTATCAAAAGGATGCTAGGATGGGGAAGTTGAAGAGTGATGGAAAATGGAGAAAAGATTTGTTCAGTCTCATTCCTCCTATCCTTGGCAGAGGTTCTTAAAAAATTTTGCATGGTGGACCCCTTTAGAAGCCTCATAAAACCTATGGATTCCTTCTCAGAATGATGTTTTTAAATGCTTAAGTACGTAAGATTACAAAATCTCAATTATATTGAAGTATATTTAGCAAAATATTTATTTTTAAAGTTCACTGACTTCAGGTTAAGAAACCTTAGGCTTCAAGCTTGGTTGGGTGTAGGGCATCAAAACAAGACATTCTGGATAATAAAAAATAACAGTTATATATGTAATATATATGTAAAGTATTGTTTATGTTTTATGAGGGTCCTCTTCCTTGCTCAATTTCACCTCATTCTGACGGATAGGCTCCAGTGCTCATGATTTCTGCCTCCTCAAGAAAGTCCTTGCTGCTAAGGGAACCCTTTGTTGGGAAGTCCCCCTCAGAATTTTGCCATTCCTATTTCTTCAGGTTTCAGTAGGATTTTGGATTTAGTATATTAGCCTTTAATAATGCCACTTGCTTTCTCTAATTCTGAGCTTTCTGCACCTTCCCAGGCAGTGAATGACTGTGTTGTATTTGTGGTCAGCTCTTTCTTGGGACTAAGTAAGAGGTGAGGAGAGATACTGCAACTGCACAGAAAGCCTGGGAAGAGACAACTTGTCAGAGAGCAGGGGGCTTCAAGGAGAGGGAGAAGAGATAGGGAAGCATTTAAGAGAGTTTGGGTAATTGGGATATTTACTGACCTTTGAAACTGAAAACAGAATCTCAGGGAAATGAATCACCATCCAATAGTGCATGACTTAGGAAGAGTCATGGAGGATGGTACCTTCATATATAACGTTTTAAAAATATACCATGTGAAACAAGAGAATAAGGTTAAAAAATAAGTAAGGAAACACATATTTGCAGCAAATGTAATAGCTTCAAATGACATATACTGTGTCCAAGTAACTGAATGTATTATTAACTGATGTCTAAGGAACTAATGTAGTCGCAAGTGAAAAACACATTTTCTAAGGGACAAATGGTCATAAAGATATGAAAAGACAATTTACAAAACAAATTCACAAATGAGCAATAGTTATTGGAAAACATGCTTGTCTTTTCCAAACAAATATACATTTTTAATAACTATAAAGTATAACCTAACATCTACCAAACTGGTATTCATGTGCTAATGGTGGAATTGCAACTTATAGAACCTTTTTTGGACCACACTCTATGAACTGACCTCAGGCAAAGATGTAATGTCTTTAGAATGTTGTATCCTTTGTGACATTTCTGCATCTACTACCTTCAATTTCCAGGCCTTTTTTTCTGTTCATTTGTTCTGTTCTTCCTCCAGGTATCAAGTTCCTTCTGTCTCCTTTTACCTTCTTCCTAGGAAATGTAAGATGCTGATGCCATCAGAATCTTTTCTGAAAACAGAGAAGACTCTGGTGCCATCATCAATTTATAATTGTAGGTCACATTTTAATTCACTCTAAGGTGAATCTGTTTCAATGTGCTACTTCAACTAACACTTTCACTTTCCCTCTTCTCTCTGATTGGGGGGTGAAAAAAAAAAGCCTTATATACCATAAAAGAAATATCAAGGCAAAGATGAGCCATAAAGTAGGGAGGCATTTGGAGGGATATGGATTCTGTTAGAGGTCTATACCTTGGGAGCTTCTGGGAGTAGGGGAACTTATGGCACTTTTCGCCATATTATTTTAGGATCCATGGGCTACCCCATCTAGAGCATGGTTTCACCATTAATCTTGTTCTACATACCTTCTTTCTGTCCTCCCTCTCCCATTCCCTACCCAAGCATAACTCAAGGACTCTCCTCTGCTCCTTTTAAATTCAGCATAACAGCCCTCCTCTTTCCCTGAAGTTCTGAAGTGAATATTTTACATTTTCAGAAGCACAGCATGTGATTGTAAGTGATTACTGTAATAATATACTAGCAATGAATAGCCTAATAATATTTTCATTACATAAAGCCTTATTTAACTTACTGGAATGCATCAAGGATAGGCTAGAAAAACACTTCTGGAGGACTTTTAGAGGAAATTTCTGCTTTGGGTAAGAGGGTGGATTCCATGACTTGAGGTCCCCAAAGAGATCTAATTCTATGATGCTATGATCCCTTTAATTCCTGTATTAGAGGGAGTTCTTCCTTTCATACCAGCCTTTTATTTTTTTCTTAGTTCTACCTGTCAGATTAGCACTCATACTTTCTTGACAATGAAATGTCAACCTGGAAATGAAAATGACCTGGCCCTCAAAGACCTTAAATTCTATTGAATATAAATAGACACACAGATAAATAAATACAAAATGTATACTAAATAAATCCAAAGTAATTTCAGCATTGGGGGAGAGAGAATTATGTTAACAACAATGGTAATCAGGAGAGGTCTCTTCTAGGAAGAGGTACTTGAGATGAATCTTGATGGGAAGCTAGGAGTTACAAAAGGTAGAAGTAAAGAAAGAGAACACCCCTGGAATGAGAGATGGGTCTGGGCAAATCTGTGCAAGGATATTGAGAAAGCCAAATTGATTTGTCTCCATTTTTGCAATTGATTCTATTAGGTATTACTACTAACGTTTTATGTGTTGCCTAAGTCACATGTCTTTGCTTCTGAGTTACGTTCATAAGTTCAGCTTTTCTCTCTGAGTTAAGTAAGT
The DNA here is from genome assembly GCA_028646595.1 of Phalanger gymnotis. NCBI lineage: Eukaryota > Metazoa > Chordata > Mammalia > Diprotodontia > Phalangeridae > Phalanger > Phalanger gymnotis. Next base: position 140,522,535 of record CM053624.1, read on the forward strand.
TTAGAAATTTATTTTTCCTGATAATCACTGTTCCTTTTCTCTTGTGTCAAGGAAATCTGTTATCCTTGTAGGATACAGGTGGATACCAAGGAGTCTGGATCTGTTTGTCTCTGAAATACTAGCTGTCCTTCACAAAAGTCTGGTTTGTCATTACTATGACACTAACTAGCCATGCAGGTAGACACCTCCAATGGGCTTTCCATAGCAACAAGATGGAAGGAAGTTTGTTGCTAGCCCAACATTCTAAACTTCCAGCCAATCCTGTTGTTTTCCCATCTGTGATGTGGCCTTC
>CM053624.1:140523326-140549941 GCA_028646595.1 Phalanger gymnotis
TTCATTCCTGTCCCCCTACCCTCCCCATGGCCATTTTCTTTTCCATTTGCCATGAAATCTCTTCTCTGGGTCCACACTCTCCTACTTTTCTGAATGTCAGTTGTCTTCAGAAGCTCTGGTTTCCCTTCTTCTGAGACAGGATACTGTCCCTGGAGCAAAACATTCTGTCAAAGGTAATGGTCTCCTAGTCATCACATCCCTACAGATTTTACTCATTATGAGGTCTCCATTTCCCATTACAGAATATAGAATTCCCATACAGAATATCTTTCTTTCATTATGGGAGTGTTCTTCAGTGGACCTCCTCCCATCACTAAACTGGGATTTCTCCTTTTCTTTCCCCATTTCCTTTTGCCACCTCACCCATTCACCTATAGTTCCTCTTCTTCCTGAGAAACTCTAAATTATCCACCTCCAGTCCCCTTTCAAAATCATTGACTTGGATCAATCACACATTCCCCTCTAGCCCCTTGCCCCCTTTTCACCTGTTATGTGCCTTGTTTAAACTCCAGTATTTAGCATTAGAGACCTTTCCAGTCTGGCTGCAACCTACTTTTCCATGCTTATTACATATTAATCTCCTTCTTGAACTCTATGTTCCAGCCAAACTGGTGAGCTTGTTGTTCCTTATACAGAACAAACAAGCTTTAATCTCTGCCTCTGCACAGGGTTGTCCACATGCCTGGAATATTCTGCCTTCTTACTGTTAGCTCTTCTAATTCCTAGTAGTGCTTCCTTGATGAGTCCTTTCCTGATAGCCCCCTAAAGTGATTTCCCTCCAAATTCTTTTGCATTTATGTTGTATTTTCTTATATGTGAATTTATTGTACTTTTTCATTTTTGTCTTTATATTCCCAATACCTCACACATAGTGAATGCTTATGTGTCTTTAGATTGATTGATTCAGGGGTGGAGCCAAGATGGTGGATGGAAACCAGGGACTTGTGTGAGCTCCCCACCAGGTCCCTCCAAAAACCTATAAAAATGGCTCTGAAGAAATTTTAGAACTGCAGAACCCAAGAAATAGCAAAGGGAAGCAGGGCTCCAGCCCAAGACAGCCTGGGTGGTTGTGGGGTGAGGTATATCGAATAGACCTGGGACTGGAGCAGAGCAGAGCCCAACGTGGGCCACATGGACCAACCAGACCAGGAGCCAGGTGGAACAGGCCCTAGCACCCTGAATCAGTGAGCTGTGGTAATTACCAGCGTTCTCAACCCATAAACACCAAAGACAACAGAGAAGGTTAGTGGGAAAAAACTGCAGGGACAGAGTGAAAGGAGTTCATGGTTTGTCCACCACACCAGAGGCAGCGGAGGTGGTGCAGCTACAGAACTACAGCTGCAGTTGCTTCCAGTCCCAGGCCTAGCTGGTGGGAGGAATTAAGTGGCAGATCTGAGCAAGAGTGCAGAGCCAGCTTAGATCTGAGTCGGGTCTGTGTTGGTGGTTTTTGGGGGAGGAGGAGTGCTGGTGTGGCAGAGTTCACTGTGCAGAAATAGCTCTGAAAACAACAGTGCAGGCCATCAAGCTTGGGACAAAGTTCTCTGTACTCTACAAGCAGTCGTACTCCAGTGAAAAACTCAAGGGTCAAGTTAGTTGGTTGGGAACACGGCCAGGCAGCAAAAACCCACCCAGATTCAGTCTCAGACTTTGGAATCTTTCTTTGGTGACAAAGAAGACCAAAACATACAGCCAGAAGAAGTCAACAAAGTCAAAGAGCCTACATCAAAAGCCTCTAAGAAAATTATGAATTGGTCTCAGGCTATGGAAGAGCTCAAAAAGGATTTGGAAAAGCAAATTAGACAAGTAGAGGAAAATTGGGAAGGGAAATGAGAGTGATGTGAGAAAACCATGAAAAACAAGTCAATGACTTGCTAAAGGAGGCCCAAAAAAAAAATACTGAAGAAAACAACATCTTCAATAGTAGACTAACTCAAATGGCAAAAGAGCTCCAAAAAGCCAATGAGGAGAAGAATGCCTTGAGAGGCAGAATTACCCTAATGGGAAAGGAGGTCCAAAAGACCACTGAAGAAAGTACTACCTTAAAAATTAGATTGGAGTAAGTGGAAGCTAGTGACTTGATGAGAAATCAAGATATTATAAAATAGAACCAAAGGAATGAAAAAATGGAAGACAATGTGAAATATTTCATTAGAAAAACCACCGACCTGGAAAATAGATCCAGGAGAGATAATTTTAAAATTATTGGACTACCTGAAAGCCATGATCAAAAAAAAAAAAGAGCCTACATATCGTCTTTCAAGAAATTATCAAGAACTGCCCTGATATTCTACAGCCAGAGGGTAAAACAGAAATTGAAAGAATCCACTGATCACCTCCTGACAAAGATCCCAAAAAGAAAATTCCTAGGAGTATTGTTGCCAAATTCCAGAGCTCCCAGATCAAGGAGAAACTAGTGTAAACAGCCAGAAAGAAACAATTTGAGTATTGTGGAAACACAATCAGGAGAACACAAGATCTAGCAGCTTCAACATTAAGGCATCAAAAGGCTTAGAATATGATATGCTGGATGTCAATGGAGCTAGGATTAAAACCAAGAATCACCTACCCAGCAAAACTGAGTTTCATGCTAAATGGCAAAATATGGATTTTCAGTAAAATAGAGGACTTTCAAGCTTTCTCAGTGAAAAGATCAGAGTTGAATAGAAAATTTGACTTTCAAAAACAAGAATCAAGAGAAGTATGAAAAAGTAAACAACAGAGAGAAATCACAAAGAACTTACTAAAGTCGAACTGTTTTGTTTACATTTCTATATGGAAAAATGATGTGTATAATTCATGAGGTCTCAATACTAGGGTGGCTGAAGGGAATATACATATAGAGAGAGACAGAGGGCACTGGGTGAGTTGAATACAAAGGGATGACATCTAAAAAAAAAGTCAAATTAAGAGATGAGAGAGGAATATATTGAGAGGGTAAGAAAGGAATAGATAGAATGGGGTAAATCATCCCTCATAAAAGTGGCAAGAAAAAGCAGTTCTATAGGAATGGAAGAAGGGGCAGGTGAGGGGGAATGAGTGAATCTTGCTCTCATCAGATTTGACCTGAGGAGGGAATACCATACACTCTCTATTGGGTATCTTACCCCACAAGAAAGAAGGAGGAAGGAGATAAAAAGGGGGGACAATAGAAGGGAGGGCAGATAGCAGGAGGAGGTAATCAAAAAACAAACACTTTTGAAAAGGGACAGGTTCAAGGGAGAAAATGGAATAAAGGGGGATAGGATAAGAAGGGGCAAAATATAGTTAGTCTTTCACAACATGAGTATTGTGGAAGGGTGTTACGTAATGATATGCGTGCAGCCTGTGTGGAATTGCTTGCCTTCTTAGGGAGGGTGAGTGGGGATGGAAGAGGGGAAAGAAATTGGAACTCAAAGTTTTAAAAACAGATGTTCAAAAAAAAGTTTTTGCATGCAACTAGGAAGCAAGATATACAGGCAATGGGGCATAGAAATCTATCTTGCCCTACGAGAAAGTAAGGGAAAAAGGGATGGGAGGGGAGTGTGGTGATAGAAGGGAGGGCTGACTGGGGAATGAGGCAACCAGAATATATGCCATCTTGGAGTGAGGGGAGGGTAGAAATGGGGAGAAATTTTGTAATTCAAACTCTTGTGAAAATCAGTGCTGAAAAAAAATATTAAATAAAGAAATAATAAAAAATAAATTAAATTTAAAAAAAGATTGATTGATTCATTTATTGAAGCAATCTTTCATGCACCTTAGTAATCTCTTATGTACTGATCCTGTAAAGTTATTCTTCTATTCAAAAGCATTCAAGAGCTAAAAATTCAACCTCTGTATCCTTACAAACAAGGCCGTTCCTCATTCGCCGTCTCCTTGTCTTCTTAGGTTGAGGCAGTGAAGTGATTTGCTAAATAAAGCACTGGACTTGAAGTCAAGAGATGGCCTTTCTATCTACTCAGTCAGACTGTGCCCAACACTTATGTTGTGTTTTGAAGTTTATAATGTGCTTAACCCATGTTATCTCTTTTGAGCTTCAATGGCAACCCTATGTAGTCTGTAATTCCACAAGCGCCTACATATTGGTAGTAGGTGCTTAAATTAATGAATGAATGATCAGCATGTTTATGTGCCCACTATGTGCTAAGCACAGTTCATTAATTTTTAAAATTCAATTTTATTTTATTTTCAGTTTCTCACTCGCTGGCCTTTCCCTTCTCAGCCATTGAGAAGCTAAGAAAAACAATGTCTGCTACAAATATGTAAAGCAAAACAAGTTCCTTCACTAGCCAAGATCTCCTATGCCCCTGGCCCGAATATGTTCCAATTTAAACTCTGACTTCGTCACTTTATCATGAATCTTTGGGAATAATTGATAGTTGGTTCCATTGTGTTGAAAAGAGTTGCTAAGTCTTTTGATGTTGTCTTTACAGTAATTTTGTTATTGTGGAAACTTTTCCTGCCTCTGCTTATTTCACTTTGCATTAGTTCATACGAGTCTCCTCAGTTTTTTTTTTCTAAAACCATCCACCTTCATAATTCCTTACAGGACAATGGCATTCTAAGTACATTATGCTTGTTATAGTTATTTTAAATGGAATTTTTCTTTCTATCTCTTTCAGTTAGATCTTGTGGATAATATACAGAAATACTAATGATTCATGTGGGTTTATTTTGTGCTCTGAAACTTTCATTAAGTTGTCAATTGTTTCAATAAGATTTTTAGTTGATTTTCTAGTGTTAAGATGTTAGGAGATACTCTGTTTTCCAGAGCTAAGGCCCAGCTAGCAGGCTGTGCCTTGAGCTTTGGCATAACGACAATCCTTTGCACTCACTGGCTGGATGATCTTGCCCTCTGGCAAAATCACATAATTGTATTGCTTTGACCAGCACCAGGTAGTCTCTGAGCTCTGACAAGCACCTGATGTATCTATCTTCTAGTCATGAAGCTCTGCTATGAATCAACCTTGACCCATTGTTGTTTACCTCTCTTTGTCAGGGCTACAGCTCACTATGCAGCCATTAATGTAATTATTGAAGTTCAGCCACACTAAAGCAGGTCTCCCCACAAAGGGGCAGGTCCCTGGCACATGTGTCCTTGCTTGCAAACCATTTCCCTTATTTTGAAATTAAACTTCTGTTTGATTCCTGACTCTCCTCTCTCTGGCCTACTCTGTTCTTCTCTGGCCACCCACAGGTTAGAGGCCAGTTCAGTCCAGTGGATGCTAGGATTCTTAAAGGAAACCATTACATCAACTTCAAAAAGTGATAAATTTGTTTCTTCTCTGCCTGTGCATATTCCTTAAATTTCTTTTTTGTTTATTTGTTTTATTGCTATAGCTAACATTTCTAGTTAGCTACAGATAACTTTTCTATTATAGTAATGGTGATAATGGACATCCTTGTTTTAGCCCTGATCCTATTGGAAAGGTATCTAGCTTATCTGTCTTAGAAAATGCTGACTTTTGGTTTTAGATACATACTTGTTATCAATTTAAAGAAAGCTATACTTTCTCATGCTTTTAACAGGAATGGTTGTCATATCTTACCAAAAGCATTTTCTGTATTGACTGACATAATTATAAGATTTTTGTCATTTTGGTTTTATTATGGTCAGTTATGGTTATAGTTTTACCAATATTGAATCAACTCTGAATTTCTGATATAAATTCCTCTAGGTCATAGTGTATAATCTTTGTGATGTATTGTTGTAGTCCTTTTGCCTGGAGGTCTGCTAATGAATTACTTTTCAGGGAGTTAGCTGAACCACTATCTCCTCTCCATTGTCAACTGCTCCAAACCTTTTGAGTCCTGGACTAGAACCCTGGTTTTATGTAGGTCCCATGATGTCTCAGCTGCCAGGTTAATGCACTGCTAAGCTGGCTCAAGTAGTTTGGATTCATCTGAGATTGTCACTGACTCCAGGATTCTAATTGTAGGACTTTAAATAGCCTTATTCTATCTCCTGGTCTTACCAGTCACCTGGGTACATATGATCAGGAAAGAGTAATCACAAAAAAAAAAAAAAAAAGAAATGGAGCACCAAGCACTGTGGCTCAGGAACTAGTGCAGAGGCATTTCTAAATGACCCTATGTTTTAACAGTGCTTGACATTGGGAAGAGTGGTCCTACCAAAGAGGGCAGTATATACTTTAATGAGTGATTACTGACTGTATCTCCTTAACACTAATCCCATCTTCTCATAATGTGTACATGGCAGCAGCTCCCAGGCATGTTCACTTACTCCGTCTCCTCATTAGAGTTATGGACCAACCAAAATACTTAGGGAGAAGCTGAGGCAGCACTAATTGCACCTCCTCATGATTATATGATTCAATCACAATACCTTTGCCCTTACTGGAAGACTCCTGGTTATAAAAGTAGTTCCCCTTTTAAATCCCTGATTAGCCCTAGAAGCTAGTCCACCAACTGTTTTCTGCCTTGGTGTTTAATAAATTCATTTTTAACTTTCCCTTCCTGAATTTTTCCTCTTTAATCAGTCTTTCCTGAACCCCCTTTACATGTATTAACTAGAAGGTATTAATATGAATATACTTTGTATTTTCTTATCTGTGTACATGCCAAACTCCTACACTCCCTTAGTAGATTGTAAGTTTCTTGAGCATAGGGACTGTTTTTTTTTTTAATCTTTGTACCTGAATTGTCTACCATGATCAATCAGCCAGCATTTCTTTTTTTAAACTTTTTATTTATTATTTTATTTTTCTCCAGTTACAAGCAAAATAATTTTTAGTATTAATTTTTAAAATTTTGATTTCAAAATTCTCACCTTTCTTCCCTCCCTACTCCCCCTCATTGAAAAGGCAAGCAATTTGATATAAGTTATACATGGAAGTCATACAAAACATTTCATAATAGTCATGTTGTGAAAGAAAACATAGGCCACCCCCACCAAAAAAAAGAAATCAACAACTAACCTCAAGAAAAATAAAGTTTAAAAAGTATGCTTCTATATGCATTTAGACACCATCAGTTCTTTCTCTGGGCATGTGTATCAGTAAGGCAATAAACACAACATCAATAATAATCATGAATATGCCTATGTAGTTCTGTATTACAAAGTTTGAGAAATGCTCCATAAAGAAAGTAGAAGAAATATATAACATTTACTAGACACTAGAGAACCATATCCCATAACCAAATGTTCAGCCTCCGCAGGCAGTTAGCCCACTTTGTCATAACAGCAAGGAACTTAAAACACAATATCACAACATGGAGCCTCATCATCCCAAAACCTCTCTGACCCCCCAATGGGGTCTTCCCCCAAAACAAACTCACAGTATAGCTAAGTCAGCCTGTTCAGTTATAACCATCACTACAGTGGCCATTAGCAGTCATTAGCAGCCATAACTGCTCTCTCTCTCTCTCTCTTTCTCTCTGCATTTCCTGTCACATAACTTCCTTTTCCTGTCAGGAAGCTCCTCCCACCATATGTGACTTAGGCTTCCTGTGATGTAAGCATTTCACATGGCCTATTAATGGGTGGGAAAGATCTTCAAATCTAAATTGCTACTACAGCATGGATAGTATTTCTCATCATAAGTCCTTAAGAGTTGTCTTGTATCATTTTATTGCTGAGAATAGCTAAGTCATTCACAGCTATCATCTTAAAATATTGCTGTTACTTTTCGCATAGTACATTTTCACTTTGCATCAGCCCATGCAAGTCTCTCCAAGCTTTTCTGAGAGTATCCTACTCATCATTTCCCATAGAAAAAATAGTATTCTATCACAATCACATACTACAACTTGTTTAGCCATTCCCCAATTGATGGGAATCCCGTCAATTTCCAATTCTTTGCCATAAGAAAAGAGCTGCTATAAATATTTTTGTACATATAAGTCCTTTTCTTTTGTTTTTTAGTCTTTTTTGGGATATATACCTAGTAGTGGTATTGCTAGATCAAAGGGTATGCATAATTTTATAGCCCTTTGGGCCTAGTTTCAAATTGCTCTACAGAATGGTTGATTCGGTTCACAACTCCACCAACAATGCATTAATGCTCTATTTTTCCTACACCCCCTCCACCATTTGTCATTTTCCTTTTCTGTCCTGTTAGCCAATTCTGATGAGAGTAAGGTTCACTCAACTCCTTCCTCTCTTCCTCCACTGTAAAAGCTTTTTATTGCCTCTTATATGTGAGACAATTTACACTATTCTACCTCTCCCTTTCCCTTTCTCACAGTAAATTCTTCTCTCATCCATTAATTTTACTTTTTTTAGATAGCATCCCTTCATAATCAACTTATACCTGTGCCCTCTGTCTATATACACTCCTATCTGCCCTAATAATGAGAAAGTTCTTATGAGGTACAAGTATCATCTTCCCATGTAAGAATGTAAACAGTATAACTTTAAGTCCCTTATAATTTCCCTTTTGGTTTACCTTTTCATGTTTCTCTAGAGTCTGGTATTTAAAAATCAAATTTTCTATTCACCCCAATTTTTTTCATCAAGAATATGTGAAGGGGTCACCTAGGTGGCACAGTGAGTAGAGCACCAGCCCTGGAGCAAGGAGGACCTGAGTGAGTTCAAATTCAGCCTCAGACACTTGACACACTAGCTGTGTGACCTTGGGCAAGTCACTTAACCCCAATTGCCCTGCCTTCCCCCCTCAAAAAAAAAAATGAGTGAAAGTCTTCTATTTCACTGAATGTCCATTTTTTCTGCTGAAGGATTATACTCAGTTTTGCTGGGTAGGTGATTCTTGGTTGTAATCCTAGCTCCTTTGCCTTCCAGAATATCACATCCTAAGCCCTCTGAGCCTTTAATGCAGAAGCTGCTAAATCTCGTGTTATCCTGACTGTAGCTCCACAATAGTTGAATTGTTTCTTTCTAGCTGCTTGCTTTTTTTTTTCCTCGACCTGGGAGGTCTGGAATTTGGCTATAATATTCCTGGGAGTTTGCATTTTGTGATCTCTTTCAGGAGGTAATTGGTGAATTCTTTCAATTTCTGTTTTACCCTCTGGTTCTAGAGTATCAGGGAAGTTTTTCTCAATGATTTTTGAAAGATGATGTCCAGGCTCTTTTTTTTTTTTGATCATGGTTTTCAGGTAGACCAATAATTTTTAAGTTATCTCTCCTGGATCTATTTTCCAGGTCCATTGTTTTTTCACGTGAGATATTTCACATTGTCTTCTATTTTTTTCATTCTTTTGGTTTTGTTTTATTGTTTCTTGATTTCTCATAAACTCATTAGTTTCCAATCGCTCCATTCTAATTTTTATGGAATTATTTTCTTCAGGGAGATTCTGGACCTCCATTTGACCAATTCTACTTCTGAAGGAGTTTTTTTTTCTTCAGTGAATTTTTGTGCCAATTCTTTTTAAGGTATTCCTGTCCTCATTTTTTTAAAACCATTTGGCCTAGTCTGCTTTTTAAGGTGTTACTTCCCTCAGTATTTTTGGGGTCTCCTTTACCAAGCTGTTGACTTGTTTTTCATGTTTTGCTGGCATCACTCTCATTTCTCTTCCCAGTTTTTTTCTCTACCTGTCTTATTTAATTTTCAAAATCCTTTCTAAGCTCTTCTATGGCTTGAGACCAATTCATATTTTTCTTGGAGGCTTTGGATGAAGGAGCTTTGACTTTGTAATCTTCTTCTGAGTATGTGTTTTGATCTTCCTTGTCACCATAGTAACTTCCTATGGTCAGAATTTTTTCTACTGTTTGATCATTTCCCCAGCATATTAGTTGATTTTTTAACTCTGTTAAATTGGGACCCTTCTTCCAGGGTAGAGGGCACACTGTCCCATGCTTCAGGGGTTTTATGAAGCTGTTTTCAGAGATACATCTAGGGACATGTAAGTTTTCAGTTCTTCCAAGGTGGTATGATCTAAGGAGAGGTGTTTACTACTCTTCTGGCCTGTATTGTGGTCTGTGAGTGACCATAAGCACTCTTTTCTTCCCTGGAACTGTGAAAGGGAACCCTGGAGGGTCCCTTTTCCGTTGTGGCCACACTCTCTGGTGTGCTAGTGCTCCTTCTTACCCTGAGACTGCCACCTAAGACTATGATCTAGATCCAAGTATAGGCAAAGCAACAGAGTCCTGCCTCAGTGATAGCAAAGAGACCCTAGTAATATCCATCTGACTAGTTGTTTGACCCCCTTACCATCTGTGGGCTGAGAACTCTGGAAGCAGTTGCTGCCACTGCTCATTCATTGGCTCCCATGGCCTGCTCTAGGTTTCCTGGGGCTGGGGCTATGCTGGTACAGCCTGTGCTGGCCTGTGCTCCAGACCTTTTCTGCTGGCCTTCCAAATTGTCTTTGGCATCTGTGAGTTGAGAGGTCTAGAAACTGCCATTGCTGCCAGTGATTCAGTCACCCTGACACCTGCTCCTTGTTTGCTGGGGCCTGGTCTGTGCAGGCATGTCCTGCACTAGACTACTCTCCTCTCTCATCCTTGTGCAACAGACTTTTCCTGCTGACCTTCTAAATTATCTTGGACTGGAATATTGTTTCATTCCATCTTTTTGTGGGTTCTGTTGCTCTAGAATTTGATTGGAGTCATTATTTAAAGCTATTTGGAGGGGTTTAGGGGAGAGTTCAGGTGAGTCCTGGCCTTTACTCTTCCATCTTGTCTCTGCCTCTAGCAAGCATTTCTTAAGCATCTCCTATGTGACTTAGACTGATTAGGTCCTGCAGAAAGTATACACAAAATTGCAGAATCACAGAATTTCAGAATTTGAAGGTAACTACAACCTACAGTGGGGGCAGCTAGGTGGTGCAGTGGAGAGAGTGCCAGGCCTGAAGTCAGGAAGAGTGGCACTCAGACAAATTACTAGCTGTATGACCCTGTGTCACTTACCCTGTTTGCCTCAGTTCCTCATCATTAAAATGAGCTGGAGAAGGAAATTGCAAACTACTCCAGTGTCTTTGCCAAGAAGACTCCAAATGGGTGCTTGGAGAGAAACTGAACAATCTACAACCCCACCCAGCCACTCATATCTTAACTACCACACACCCAAGGAGTTGTTCTTTAGCCTTCGTCTGAAGACAGACCATAAAGGGAAACCATTACCTCCAAAGCAAACCATTTTACTTTGGGACAGGTCTAAACAAGAGGAAATTTCTCCTTACCTTGCTAATAAATTTCTCTCCTTGCAGCTTCAACACATTATTCTTATTTATATAATTTAAGGCCAACCAGAATAAAGATGATTTCATTTCCACTTGAGAGTCTTTCAAATATCTGACAATCATCAGTTTTCCCCAAGTCTTCTTGTCTCCAAATTAAAGACCTACATATCTCCTTCAATTGGGCATGCCTGTTCATTTGTATTAAGCTCAACAAAAATGACTGCTGCAAATCCATTCCATAACATCTACTTAGTGGATGTTACCCATGTATGACATTCCTCTCTTCTATTTCTGTGTAGTTTCTGTGTTGGTCTCTGTAGTGCCATCCTCTAGTTCATAACTATGTATGTATGTAAGGATATGGTTTCTATTTCTATTTTTTAACACATATTTGCAATATCTTCATGTCATAATATATGGTCAATTTCTTTGAAAATTCCATGTGGTTCTGAAAAATATGTGTATTATTTTGTAGCCCATTTAAAAGACACCAAAAGTATTTTAGCTCCAGTTTTTCCAGCAATTTGTCCAGTTTTTCTTTCCATTAGACTTATCCAAAACTGAGACAACATTGAAATTTCCTGTCACTATCATGTGACTATGTATTCTTGTAGCTCAGTTAATGTTTCCTCTATAAATTCAGATGCCAGGGCATTTGGATCATTTATAATATTGGTATCAGTTTGTTGTATATGGTTCCTTTCCATATAAAGTTGTTTTTTATTCTTTTTTATGTTTTGGATGTTTCTTTTTGCTTTGTCTGATAGGACAATTGTGATTCCTGCTTTTTTGAATTTACTTAATGCATAATAAATGATTTTTACTTAGTTTTATTCTTGGTAGGCTTTTGTTTTTTAAATGTGTTTCTTGGAAGCAACAGATTGTGGAATTCCGTTTTCTTATCCAACCTGTCATTCTTCTTTTGTTTTATTAGATTGTTTATTCTATTCACATATGAGAGCTAGGTTTATATTTCTTCCATCATCTGTAATTTTGTTTTTGTTCCCCCTCAAATTAGGATTTGTCTTCTAATGCTATAAACACAGTAGTATCTCTCTTCACTTATTTAAGCTTCTATTTGAGGGCAATCTTTGAATGGCTTTTGAAGGCTATCTTCCCATTATGCTTGAGCTTTCCCTTCCCATTGGTTATCCTTACCCCAGGATTTAGAGTTTTGGTTATTATTTCCCTTTTCTTTCTTCCTTTTATCAAGTTATTTAATTCTTGCTTTTTTTATTCTCAGTTAAATAGTGAAGTAGAATCCTTCTTCCTTTTATCTCCTTCAATTTAGCTCATTTGTTAGTATTTAATTTGAATTATTTCCACTTTTTTCTAGAAATGATTTCTTTCCCTCATTTGCTTCATTACTTAACTTCAATTTTGGTCTATTATAGATCTATATTAATAGTTTCATAGCCCTTATACTTAGTCCTTTTTTATTCTCTGTATTCCTCATAGAATTAAAACTTTTGAAATACTTATTTTGAGTCTCTGTTCTAGGCATTTTATATTATTGCTTTGTAGATCTTGTCCTTTGGCCTTCTTTTTTTTTACTGTTGTGACTCACTTTTATAAAAACTATTTCCTTTGAGCGAGAGAGAGAGAGGACATTCTCTCATACTAGGGATCTTCCTATGGCCCTAATTATGCAGTTCATTTTTTGACCTTTTCCCTCCTCTTGGTCATTTTTCTGCATTTATCACAAAATCTCTTCCCTGGCTCCATGCCCTCCCACTCTTCTGGGTGTCAATTATTCCTAAGAGATTTGATTCTTCCTCTCCTGAAGCAGAATGAGTGCACCCAGTCCCTGCAGATAATACCCACTGTGAGGTCCTCAAGGAAAGAGACTATTTTTTCTGTTTCTTTGTCTTCCCAGCATAAAACATAATGCCTGGCACATAGGTGCTTGATATGTCTTGACTAAGGTCCTTGTTTTTCTTTTATAGAATATAATAGGATATTTAGAATATCTTTCTTCTCCCATAAGAGTATCCATCAGTGGCATGCCCTCCCACTACTGAAACAAAGTTTTCTCCCTTACTTTTCACTTTTTAAATCTCTGCCTTTGCCTGATCACCCATTCTCCCATAGGTCGTCTTCTTCCTGTCTTCGTTCCCTTTATTGTTAACCTTTGTCTTGATTAGCATACATCATCTATTCCCCTCTGTAATCTTCCCTTCCCCCCCCCACCTTATGTGCCCTCCCATTCTGGAATTTAGTCCCTCAAAAAGCACTGATTCACTTGTAGAATGGAGCATTGTGAGGTTTAGCCCAAGATGTATCAGGCCTGTTTCTCAACGAGGACGTCTATTTGACTTCTGCTTTTATCCTTGTCTCCCTAAAAACATTTAGAAAAATGTGTCTTAATGGATTCTGTGTTGTTATTTGGTTCCTGTTATCCTTAATTGCTGTATTTATTTACTCTTCTTTTATTTCTGTTGTCTGGGGTGTTTGAGGAACAATCTCGTCAGGTCTGGTCTTCTTTCTAAGAATGTTTCAACACCTCTTTTTTTGGTCAAATATTATTATCTAATCTATTTTCATTTATGTTGTTGTTTAATCATTTTCAGTTGTGTCTGACTTTTCCCAATTTGGAATTTTCTTGGCAAAGATATTTGGAATGGTTTGCCATTTTCCTCTCCAGCTCATTTTACAAATGAGGAAACTGAAGCAAACTAAAGATTAAGTAATTTGCCCAAGGTCACATAGGTAATTGGAGTTTGAGGCTGGATTTGAACTCAAATCTTCCTGACTTTAGGCCCAGCACTCTATCCACAGTGCCACCAGCTGCCCTATATGCCTTTATAGTTAGGCTTAGATCTGCAAGATAAGTCATATTGAGATACATTTTGAGCTCTGTTGTTTTTCAGAACATATTATTCTGTTCCATTTTGTAGCTCTTGATAGGGGCAGAATAGCATTATGTTACTTGAATTTCCTTTCCTTTATATTTGAAAGTCTTCCTCCTGGTCACTTAGAGAATTTGTTGTTTCCCGGAGGAATTATTCAATTTAACAATTATATATCTTAGAGCTTACAGCCTGGGTTTTGTTTCCAGTTTTGTTTTTCTTGGGCAATCTCTGGATTCTTTCAGTTAGCACTTTATTTTCTTTGTTCAGAGTTCTGGGCAGTTTTCTTGTATTATTATTATTATTAGCATTATGGTATCCATTTTTTGTTTGTCTTGCTCTTCATGGAGACCTATAATCTTTACATTGTCTCTACCTATCCTGTCTCAAAGTCAATATATTTTGCTTGTGGGGAGATCATGCTTTCTTTTAATGTTATTGGCTTTTGCTTCTCTTCTTCCTCTGTGTGTTTACATTCCCAATTAATTATCCTGTCTTTTATTTCTTTTGTAAGACTTGTCACCATAGATAGATCCATGTGTTTTCAAATCTTTTGACTATTTCTGCTGTATAGGCCATAAATTTTTTCCTCGAAATTCTTGTTTCTCTTTTAAACCACTCAGAAATCATGTGCTGTGATTCTATGCTCTCCTCGAAATACACAGGGTCCTTTGATTCATCAGGTACTAGATCATTCTTCTTTGTCTTATAATTCTTATTTACAGATATTTGAACTCATCACTTGATCTGGAGTACCTGTTTCCTTAGGCTGTTAATACTTTCTCGTTTGTTTTCTCTGCATATGCTCAGGATGTGTTCTTGAAATCTTTGATAATTTCAGTCTTTTTTTCCTTATTTTCCCCTACTGCTCACTTTCTCACTCCCTTTCCTTTGATGGCAGTTTTCATGGGGGATGTATCTTAAAGTACTAGGAAATTCTTAGTTCATAAACATTGCTTTGGGCTGCAAGTTATTTCTGAGGGGATAGACCTGGCCCCACTTGGATTCTAAGCTCTTTCAGTGTTAGTGGAGTGCCATGTAGCTCCCCACTTGTGTCTTTTGTCCTTGTATCCTCTGTTCCTCAGTTCTCTGACCCAAATGTAGAGTGCTGCAATAGAATCACAGCCTGTCCAAGGTTTTGCTTTTTGAGGTTTAGACCTTCATGACACTGTATGTGTGTGAAGAGGTGTAAGATTAAGCAGGATGGGACTTTTTTTTACTGTTTTCTCTTTTGGAGCACTTATGTAATCAAGTGCCTCTGATGACTCTGGCCTTTGTTTCTTTGATTAAATCAGGAGTCTTTGATGACCTGCTTACCTCAAGGGAAAGCCTAGTTTACATGAATGTGAGTCTCATGTCTGTGATGCCCTTTGACCCTCAAGAGGGTATATAAACTCAGAGGTTAGCATTTTGTTTGGGGCTCTCACTCACTGGAAGATTGTTGATGTGGAGACTCTGGGTAGCTGCTGGAACCCCCAGGCTTTGAAGAAAACCTCGATGTTAGTGCTTCTCTTTTTGGTAACTATGTATATGATGTCTTGATTAGACAAAGCCTGTCTGTTGAATTGTGTCATTTGATCTCTTGATATTTTCTGTTTGTAATTTCTTTTTGTATTTGCTCTGAAGTTAAGGGTGCTGGCTTTTCCTCCTGAACTAAGTGAATGATGTATGTATGTTTAATTGAAGTGAGATTGTAAACCCTTGAACGCTGCTTTCCTTGGAAAAGGAGATCAAAGAACTTATGCTGGCAGCTCTTGTTGCTGGTCTTGTTGGATCTTATGCCTCAGCAGCGGCTGCTATTTATTGTTGTTGTTTCAAGAGGGAAGGTTGGAATAAAGGCTGGTACTATAAGCAATTTGGGAGAGCAAGGAATAGTTTACCTATCAGATTTATGGAAAAGAAAAGAATTCATGACACAGCAAGAGACAGAGAGCATTACAAAATGCAAAATAGATAATTTTGATTATGTTAAATTGAAATGTTTTTGTATAAAAAAAACCAATGTGACAAATATTAGGAGGGAAGGAGAAAATTGGGAGAAAATCTTTACAACCAGTATCTCTGATAAAGGTCTTGTCTCTAAAATATACAGGGAACTGAGCCAAATTTATAGGAATACAAGTCATTCCCCAATTGAGAAATGATCAAAGGATATGAACAGGCAGTTTTCAGAGGAAGAAATTAAATATATCTATAGACATACAAAAAAAATGCTCTAAATCACTACTGATTAGAGAAATGCAAATAAAACCAACTCTTAGGTACCACATCTTTCCTGTCATATTGGCTAAAATGACAAAACAAGAAAATGATAAATGCTGGAGAGGATGTGGGAAAATTGGAACATTGTTACATTGCTGGTGGAGTTGTGAACTGATCCAGCCATTCTGGAGAGCAGTTTGGAACTATGCCCAAAGCGCTATAAAAATGTTCATACCCTTTGACCCAGCAATACCATTTCTAGGTTTGTATCCCCAAGAGATCACACAAGTGGGAGAAAGACCTATATGTACAAAAATATTTATAGCAGCTCTTCTTGTAGTAGCAAAGAATTGGAAATCAAGGGAACGCCCATCAATCGGAGAATGGCTGAACAAGCTGTGGTATATGAAGGTAATGGAATACTATTGTGCTATAAGAAATGGAGATGATACAGACTTCATAATAACCTGGAAAAAACTACACAATATAATGCTGAGTGAGCAGAGCAGAACCTGGAGAACATTATATACAACCACAGATATATGGATTCTGTGATAACTAACCCTGATAGACTTTGCTCTTCTCAGCAATACAAGGTGCAAAGACAACTCCAAATGACCCACGATGGAGAATGCTATCTACATCCAGAGAAAGTTTGAATGAAGATTGAGGCACACTTTATGCTCGCCTTTTGTTTCCCCTTTGTTTTTTTTTTTTAATTTTGTTTTTGTTTTGGGTTTTTTTTTCTTTTGGTTCTGTTTCTTCTTTCTCATGATTCATTCCACTGGACATAATTCTTCTATACAACTTGACCATTGTGTAAATAAGTTCAATGCAGAGTTATATGTAGAAGATATATCGGTTTCCATGTCGTCTTGGGGAGGGGGTAGGAGAGGAAGTGGAAGAAAATCTGGAACCCAAAGTTATGTAGAACTGAATGTTGTAAACTAAAAATCAAAAATCTCATCAAAACAAAAAAAGGAAAAAAAGAGGGAAGGTTGGGTTGGAGTGAAGAGTTGAGTTCTGATACAAGCATTAACATGTGCCCTGCCCCAGTTCCCTCTGTTCCTCTACTTGGGTCAATTTCCATTGCATCACAGAATATCATCGCTAATTATTACTTCCTGAGCAAGTTTTTGTGTTTTGGAATTTGGATCTCCAAGGTATTCATAGAGAGAATTGGCATGTGTAACAGCAAGCACCCTAGCATACCCAGGATAGCCTGCTAGCACAGGTTCTTTGATATGCTTTTAAAGGAGTTAACAATGTTACTTTAATTACATTCATTGGTTCAAGGGAAAAGTCAGCACCCTGAACATGGAGAAAATACAAGCAGAGAAATTAGCACAAATCAACAGATAGGGCTCCAACTGTCTGACAAAGTAATAGATACATAGTCACCAGACAAGGAGCACCAACATCTCGGTTCTGAAAACCAGGGGGCTCCTTAACGGCCATCTAGAGTCTTGTCTGGGCAAATTACATGAACATTCTTCCCATGAGTGAGCCCCAAAGCAAAATGTCAATCTCTCAGAATATATACACTTTCTCAGAGCCAGAAGGCATCACAATCTAATTATCAAAAGGTGTGAAAGCTCCTACAAACAAACCTCCCCATAAGCAAGCTTCCCCTTTTAAGCAAGTTCCTCCCACAATGGGCTCTATGTGACTCAGGATGTATTACAGATTTGAGCTGGAGTTCAAAGCAGCAAAATATCCATGATTGAACACCTTTGGTCCCATAGGACTTATTAATGGATGGGTTAGATCTTCCTATTCTATTAACATTATAGCATGTTAGAGTTGAGTTCTGTTACAGATTTAACCATTATATCCTGACCTCTATTTCATCTTTTTCTCCACTTTCCTACAAAGCTCTTTTGTGGCACAGCATGCTGTCACACAGTTAGAAGAGCAGGAGCAAATTCCTGTCTTTTTGAGTTTGCATCTCCAAGGCCTTAAGACAAAGAAGTGGGTTTGGGGTAGGGAGTTCAATTCTGTTGCAATCCCATGGGTCTGTGGCACCCCCCGAGACCTGGGCCAGGTAGGGTCTCGTCCTCGGGTAGTGGGCATCTCCTAGTCCCGACCTCTAAGGGAGCCGGCCTCTGAAACATTAATAATTTGCTTTTAGGCCAGATGTTTCAGAGCCCCTGGAGCTCGAGAGGAAGGAGAACTAACCCACCCCCCTGACGCCGACCTGCCCTCTATTTGGACTTTTGTGTAAAAAAAAAACCTCTAGGGGAATCCATTTCTGAGACGTTCCAGAGCCCCAGAAGGTAAGTTGAGTCAGGTTTCTGTTTTCTGGTTTCTGGTGGGAATTCCCTTCTGGTTCTGGTGGAGATTTGGGGCTGTATGCGGCTTTAGCTGTCAGTAAGGCTGGGAGACAGACCTAATTAGTCTGACAGGCCCACCTTCTGAAAAAAGTACCAATCTTCCAGGCATGCTGGAGACAGTCCAGCCTCTGCCTGTTCTGGTTTTTGGTATCTGTCCTTGGGTTTCTCTCTGTTTTGTGTTTGTATGTTTTTTGTTTGTCTATTTGTGCCTGTATGTGTGTGTGTGTGTGTATGTGTGTCCATTCATGAATGAGAGTAGTCTGTCAGCTGCTGCAGCAGCAGCAGGCAGAAAACTATCCCCTTGCTCCTCCCTATCACACTGACATTCCTAAGGAGGGAGCAGAGCAGGCTCTGTGTCCATAGTCCAGTTAAAGTTTAACACCGTAAGGAGAAATACCGATAAGTTGAAGTCAAGTTGTGGGGAGAGATTGATTTATGTTGAAGACAGGAGAAAACATGTAAGAAAAGAAAGCCTGAGAAGTGCTAAGACTTCTCAGGGCTCTGGCATTACTTCTGCTCAAAAGGCAGTTATCTGAGCAGAAAGATTTAAAGGTAACTGCTCAGGAGAAAAACTTAAAGGTACATGGGAAAAGTTCCTTTGAACTTCTCTGCGCTAAAAAAAGTTTCAAGATAAGAAAGGGTTAACTCCTTCCTAAAGATCAAAAGAGAAACAGCTAGAGAGGTATTTTAACCCTTTTTCTGCTAAAAAGCAGAAAAGGTTTTTGTGTAATGGGACCCAACCAGAAAAGAAGTGAAAAGTGAAAATGTGTCATTCCTAATTTAATGCTTAAGATAAATTAGAATTCATTTTACTGCTTGTCACTAAAGTTTATGGAAAAAGGAAAAGAGAGACTGTGATAACAGTGGAAGATTAGTAAATTAAAATCTTGAGCAAGCATCTTAGAGCTAAAAACCCAATAGATGAATTTATAGAGCGATGGAAAAGGATTATGTCCACCCACCCTTTGGACTAGATCTGTGGGTAGATTCTATTAAATTTAACATGAATATTGGTCCAGTATGTCACTTTAAACTGACCTGGTTATAACAGGTGATTCCAAATTGTAATAATATTCTTAATTGTAAAATTATTTACTATATTGATTGGCAAAAACAAACGTTCAAGTCAAATAGAATTGCTTCATATGTGAATTTTCTCAGATGTGAAGTTTATGTCAATGGTGATAAGATGAAGGTGAAAATACATCCAGCCAGATTGGTAATTAATTAATTATGATTCTAAAGGTTTACATCTGTTTATGATATTGTATTTGTAAAATTTTGTTATATTTCTTGGTAACAAATTAAGTTTATGTTGCTAGGTAACAACCGTTTGGTTCATCTGTGTTGTTAGAGAAGCAATTTCTCTAAGTGTTGTTAAATTGACAATTGTACTGTTAAAATAATGAATGGATTAGAAAACAGTCATTTCATATGACAATGTCTTTTAAAGAAGTTTAATTTAAGAAGTTATAAACTTCCAGGTTTTGTAACAGCAGTCCTTCATGAGCCCAACGAGTCAGCTTCTGCCAGCCCCCACCTGGACTGCTTTTTTTTCCCTGGTCCATGGGGTTTGGGCCAAATCTAACCCTCCTGGCTCCTAACCACGGCCTCTCTGGTTTCTATTTGTCAGTATCCCATATCTTCTGAAGCCCACAAGGGAATAGCACTCTGCTTTTCTCTCCTCCAGTGGCCCTCCCCCAGGACCCAAAACTGCTTTTCTAGCCTCCAGAAAGATTCGTTTTCTTTCCTCAGTAGCTCTCCATATTTCCCGCCTCAAGGAGGCTGGCATCCTTGTCCCGTGCTGGTCCCCCTGGAATACCCCTCTGCTTCCTGTTAAAAAGCCTGGCACTTCTGACTTTTGGCCAGTGCAAGATCTTCGGGAGGTCAATAAGCCGTCCTTATACCCTCCTCAGCCTCTTGTCACCCACCCACACTGTGTACACCGTCTTGGACCTTAAGGATGTTTTCCTCTCCATTCCTTTGGCTCCTGCAAGCCCCTTTTGCGTTTACCTGAGTCGACCCTTCTTAGGACTTCTCTGGCCAGCTGACCTGAACAAGGTTGCCTCGGGGTTTCAAAAATTCCCCCACCCTCTTTTATGACGCTCTCCACCTGAATCTCTTGCCTTTCTGAGAATCTAACCCTTCTTGCTCGCTCATTCAGTATGTTAATGATCTCTTGTTAGCCACATTCACTGAGGATAGTTGCTTTCAAGCTACTCACTGTAGTAGGAAGGCCGAATTTATGATCTCAAAAAGGATCATATAAATATCTGAATGGTTCAAAATCGTTGGGTATACAGAATTCTTCAAGCAGAAGGCATCAAAAAATTTATTCAGGGCCCAGAGCAACAAATTAGTGAACCAACCTCCCCATTCCAGTATTGTGAACACAAGCCTCCAGACCCAGTAGGCCCGCCTCACAAGAGTAGCCAGGAGGCCACAGAAAAATAAGATGGCATAAATCATATTCACCGGCCTCAAGACCTCGCTCAAACTCCTGGGGTCGGCTCTGCTTCGGATTTTTTTCCAGCTGTAGTTTTCTCGCCTCTCCTCGCAGCCAAGCCTCTGGCATTCTCAAGCCCCACCTCAACGACTAGAGACCAGAGCCCAGAGACCCATTGGTTCCCGAGTTGGCCCCTCTTAAGTGATTAATCTGCGCCCACACGGGTTTCACACCTGATAGGGCTTTGGGCCTGGGGCTTAGCATTTAACAGGTGAAAGTACTTTCACTGTAAATAAAAGCCAGTCTCCTCAAGGGCACCCATTAAACTAAGCCCATTTTGCCTTACTGGCACACTCACTCTCTTCTGTCTCTTTTAAATTCCCTCGGCTACCTCGCAGATCTGTTGCACCTCTGTTTCCTACCTTGGGTACTGCCTTGAGGCCAGAAATCTCTCTCTCTCTCTCTCTCTCTCTCTCTCTCTCTCTCTCTCTCTCTCTCTCTCTTAAGCTCATATCCAGGCCATCCTAAACATTCCTGTTCTTACTATGGAGCAGGTCCATGAACTGCTGGATCCAAACTGTTGGATTCTCCTGATCCAACCCCCTGCTTGGTTTGCTGACCTTGCTAAACCTCTTTACTCTTCTACTGCTGGGTCTGGCCCTCTGGTCTGGACCCGGCAGAACAAAGTTGCCTTGATTCCCTAAAAGGGCCCTCGCCTCTGCCCCTGCATTTTCTCTCCCTGACATCACTAAGCCCTTTCATCTTTTTGTGTCAAATCAGCCCTTAACCCTGCCACTCTCCCTCCTGACTCCAACGATTTTTCTGTCTATTTACAAAGAACGGGGCCCCCTCACATCTTCCGGTAGGACAATCGGAGGCAGGGGGCAGATCCTCACCCTCCTAGACTCTATTTTGCTCCCCTCTCAAGTTTCTCTTGTCCACTCCCCGGGCCATCAACTCAGCAACTCCCCTGAAGCAATTGGCAACAGTGCAGCCACTGCCCGGGCAGCACCCCTCTTGGAAGCCGCCCCCCTTCTTATTGTTTCAGACCCCCTCCCCTCGGCCACTCCTCCTCCCTCCCATTCACCCTCGGATGATTCCTTCACAGCCAAAAGAAAAAAGGGGGGAAGAAGGAGTCCAGGTGGTGAGTTTTGGGAGACAGCTAAACTTTTGTTCCTGAGGTCTTGGGGCGAGATTGGTTGGGAAGACTCCATCAGATTACAGCCCTGGGAGGAAGCTACTCGGGGACAGATTTACATTCCCCACTTAGACAACATCCTTACCAGCACAGTCACCAGATGCAGTCCTGTGCCCAAGTGAGTACAGGGCAGGCAGAGACAGCTCCACTGGGAGTGAGGCTGCCAGGGGCACAACCAGGGAAACATTGGGAAATAGATTTTGCTGAAGTTAAACCACCAGCAGCAGGTTTTAAATGTCTCTTAGTCCTTGCTGAAGAAAGAGACAGCCCTGATAGTTGTAAAGAAACTCTTGAATGGATTCCCCTGTTTTGGCCTTCCCCTTAGCATTGGCTCAGATAACGGCCCTAGCTTTGTTGCCAAAGTATCTTAAGGTGTGCCTACGGCCCCAGAGCTCTGATCAGGTTGAATGAGCAAACCACACCCTTAAAGAGTTTCTATCGAAACTTGTCCTGGAAACCCAGGAGAACTGGGTTACTCTACTCCCTCTGACCTTGCTCTGCAGCTGATGCACCCCTAATAAACTAGGTTTGACTCCTCTGAAATTCTTTTTGGGCGCCCCCCTCTCCTATTAATGCTTCCTTCATTAAGTTTCTATAGGGTTTGCAACATACCCAGTCTCAGCTTCATAAATCTGTCAGGGAAGCCCCACCTACTCCAACTTCTGACCACCTCCACCGCTTCCAGCCTGGGGACTCTGTCCTAATCTGAAAACATACAGCCTTTGGTCTCAAGCTTAAATGGAAGAGCCCTTACACTGTCATCCTGACCACCCCATCTGCATTCAAGGTTAACTCCATTCCTGTCTGCCTCCACCACAGCCGTGTGAAAGCAGCTACATCCGCACAATGGAAGGCAGAGCCCCTCGAACCCCCTAAAGCTAAGACTGTTCTGATCTCCTTCTTAATCTTCCTATTAACCCCTTCCCTGGTCTCTGGCAATCCCCATGCTCCCAAGCTAAGCTCTACTTGGGTTATCACTACAGGGAACAAACAGTCCTGGACTTTCCAAAGTCACGAAGACATACATCTCCCCCTCAATACCCTTTTTGAGGGCCCACCAGCAGACGCAGGCTACCTACTCTGTTCTGCTTCAGTATGCCCAACCACATGTGACTGCCCTTGTATCATGGCCTACAACCTCCCCTCAACTGACCTTAGTGACTCCCTGTGTGTCCCACTGGGCAGCATTAGGGGCTTGAACCAACCCTTGGACCCGTTCCGTATAATCAAGTCCTACCCCTGGCACCCCAAACTCAATCTTATTGTCCTAAATCCTTTTGACCCTGCCGAGAGAGGCCTGATCTCTCCGGTACTGGGACTCATTATTATCCCTTGGATGACCACGGGTTTGCCACACGTGAGGGAGACCATGACCCTGACTGTGACCAAGAAGCCTTTACCAGGTCCCCATCCCATTGGCCCAATAGGGCACCTGGCCATCCCTGCCCCAATAGGGAACCTAGCCATCCCTGCACCAAAACCTATTACTCAGGAACCCCATACCTATCAGGTTTCCTTGCTTGCTCTTTTATCAGCTGTTCATAAGACACTTAACAGCTCTAACCATATACTGTGCAAAAATTGTTGGATCTGTGTTAAGCCCCAGCCTCCTTACTATGTAGCGGTGGCACTAAATGCCTCCATCATCCCTACCTCCAACATGGAGAACTATGAGTGGAACCAACCGTGGCTCACCCTTGGTGATATACAGAGAACAAGCCTTTGCCTTACATCATCTAACACCACTTTATCCAGTTCTCAGTATGGCTCCATTTGCAAACAAACTCAGGAGATTCAGGCCTCCAGCTCAGACTACTTCCAGGCCCCTGCAGGAGCCTGGTGGGTGTGTCACCACGGCCTTACCCAGTGTTCCTCAGACACCAACAACACCAGGAAGGCCCCCTGTGCACCTTGGTGGCCATAATTCCCTGGGTTCCCTCCTCCCGGGTGAAGAAGGCTGGCGTTATTTTTCCCCCAAAGGGCAACTAAGTTACTGTAAAAGGCGAGAAATATCACTCCTCATCCCCATCTTAGTGGGCCTGGGGCTTGTGGGCTCTGCCACCACTGGGACAGCAGCCCTAGTCAAATGGGATCTCAACTATAAGGCCTTAAGTGCACAGATAAACACTGACCTCTCCCACATGGAGCAGTCCATCTCAGTCCTAGAAAAACAAGTGGACTCATTGGCAGAGGTGGCCCTCAAGAACCGCAGAGGCCTTGACCTTCTTTTTCTCAAGTATGGTGGCCTATTGTGGCCCTGGGAGAGGCTTGTTGTTTCTGTGCTAACAACTCTGGGGTGGAGCGGGAAAGTCTGAGGTTAGTACGCCAAAATATTGCCAATAGAAAAAAGGAGCTGGAAAACTCTGAGAACTGGTATGAGTCCCTGTTCCCTAGATCCCCTTGGCTCACTACCCTGGTGACTACCCTGGCTGGCCTCCTCCTCCTATTCATTGTAGCTCTGGTTGTGGGCCCCTGCCTCATTAATCATTTTCTGCAATTTGTTAAGTCCCGCATAAACTCTGTTAAACTGCTGTTGATTAGGGATCTCCATTACCAATTTGCAAATCCCAGTCCCCCTGATTCTTGTGACAGATCCCCTGAGAATGTGTCAAAGAATTGATACACTTTAAAAAAAAGTGGGAAATGTTATGCCCTGCCCCCCCATTCCAGTTTCTCCATCTTGCTCCAGCTCACCCACTGTTTGTACTCCCATCTCCACGGACCCCACTGTTTGTGTTCCCTTCTCCATGGATATAATCCTGCCTTAGCTTGTCCCACTGTTTGTGTCCCCATCGTCACGGAAATCTAATTGTGTTCTTTCCCTTTAAATACTCTTTCTCTTCCCTTACTAGTTGATGTTTGATTTGAGTAATTACTCCGAACAGTCACGCACTTCAATAAATTCACACCTAAATTTATATCCAGGTCTTGCTCTCTTTTTTTTGGCACAACACCCCTACTTTCCTATGGGGTAAGATACTCAATTGAGTGTGTATGTTATTCCATCCTCAAATCAAATATGATGAGAGGAAGATTCACTCATTCCCTTTCACCTGCCCCCCTCTTCCCTTCCAACAATCTTACTTTAATCCAGCATACAAATATCATTCACTTAGTTCAGGGGGAAAAGCCAGCACCCTGAACTTCAGATCAAATACAAACAAATTACAAATATCAACAGACAGACCTTGTCAGATTCAAATCTCAGTGCATAGTTACCAGAGTTTAACAAAGTCCAAACATCTGGGTTTACAAGCTGGAGGGCTCTTAAGTACAGCTGCTTGGAGTCTCCACATCAGTAGGCCACCAAGAGTGAGAGCTCTAAGCAAATAACTCTGTCTTCTCTTTTTATGCACTCTTTAGCTGTCATCAAGTCATTTAAGCAACCAGAACTTAAGCTCTTACTATTGCCTCTGGAGTTAGCAACTCCCCTTAGGATCCATATGACATAAAAGCATCACAAAAATGTGACTTAAACCCATGTGGTCTAAAGGCCTCTCCTCCCCTTAGGACCCTGGAGGCTTCACGCCCACATCTGCTTAGCGCCTAGTAGCTAGGGGTTTAGGGCCTTCTTGGGAGGAAGATATAATCAGACCTCCCTTCATTGGCCCCACCTGGAGACCTACCTTAGTTACCAATTCACATCCACATAGGCTTGGCACCTAATAGGGGCCTGGGGCTTAGCACCTAGTAAGACTCAATCGAAGACACTGAATTAATCAAAGGGAACAAAGGCCAAACTCTTCAAGGGCACTTGGTTGAATAAGTGCTAAAAGCCCATCTTGATCCCCAATACAGATCTACAACTAACCTGAGCCTGATGTTAGTCTGATGTTTATTTGGCATAGGTGGAAGAGGAAGTTGGAAGGTCAAAAATCCATCCATAAGTATTGATTGAGAATTAACTATGTTAATGTGTTGTTAAGCAAAATTGTCTCATTAGCATGGCTTTTGTTTCTTTTGAGTGGAAGTACTTTCAGCTGTTAAGTGCTAAGCCCCAGGCCCAGGGCCCTGTCAGGTGAGAAACCTATGTGGGTGTAGATTGGTGACTTAGGAGGGGCCAGCTCGGGAACCAATGGTCTCTGGTCATTGAGGCGGGGCTTGAGAATGCCGGAAGCTTGGCTGTGAGGAGGGGTGAGCCGGGAGACAACTTCAAGAGGCGGTGGAAGGTGTGTGGAAGCCGGAAGCTGCAGAAGCAGGAAGCTGCGGAAGCCAGAAGTTGCGGAGGCAGGAAGCTTCGGAAGCAGGGCTTACCCGAGTGCGAGCAGGAACGTGAGGCCAGTGAACATGATTTGGCTAAATACTATCTTGTTTTTCTGTGGCCTCCTAGTTGCCCTTGTGAAATAGGCTCTCTGGGCCTGGAGTCTTTTTGTCAAGATGTTGGAATGGGGAGGCTGGTTCAAGTTTTTGCTGCGGTGGGGCCTAAATAAATTTCTTGTTGTTTTCTCCTTAGAGAATCTCTCATACCTTGCGATTTCAGACCATTCAAACATATACATGATTATATTTGA
>CM053624.1:140557809-140590480 GCA_028646595.1 Phalanger gymnotis
AATGGGCTTTCTGGGCCTGGAGTCTTTTTGTCAAGATGTTGGAATGGGGAGACTGGTTCAAGTTTTTGCTGCGGTGGGGCCTAAATAAATTCCTTGTTGTTTTCTCCTTAGAGAATCTCTCATACCTTGCGATTTCGGACCATTCAAACATATACATGATTATATTTGAGATCATAAATTCGGCCTTCCTACTACAGAGTCTTAAGCAGTTTGTATAAATTTCTGCCCATGTTATAGTTCTAGATAAAAATAACATTAGATTGCCTAGTAAGATAACACAAAAGAGCTCATATCTTATACTGACTACTTGCTCTGATCACAGAAATTTGCTATAGAAGGAAAAAAACAGGGACATGTGACATACCCAAATTCAGGCTCAAAACAAAATTAGTTATGGTTCTAAATGCCTTTTGCTCTAAATAGCAAGTCTCACTAATCACAGCTTAGAGTCAAATGCAGTAATTTTTGTTCTCATAGAGATGTAATAAGCAATAACGATTTTACCAGGACTCATACACACACACACACACATATATATGGGATTTCAGTTAATATCTTTTATTCTCCACTTTAAACTTGTCCTGTTGTAAAAGCCAAATATTAGAATCCTTTCTATCTATTGGACATAAACTTGCAATTTCTGAGCAAGCCAAGTTCATTGTTTAGAATTTATATAACTCAAACAAGTTCTTTTTCCCAGCCCTAATGACCTTGCCCGTGCAGGTAGTTTCCAGGAGCCTTGGCAATTTTATAAATAAGGAGAAGTAACATGGTCCCCAGGAAGGGGTTAATACTGGTACCCTTTGCTTGCTGCCCTCCATGCATATAGGAGGAATGTTCTGAATAGGCAGAACCAATCTAGATAAGGCTTTACACAATTCCCTTCTTTTTACATACAGTAATCAATTAAGAGTTTTAGGTTTTAGCATTAAAACAATATCTCCAAATAAATTAGTTAATAACTTTACAAGTTTCATATGTGATAGCCACAGTGTTTTAGCTGTAACTTCCTATTAACTACAGGAAAAGCTAGAAATAACTGATTTTCCATATGGCAGTTATAAGACATTATAAACTGATTTTACATGATTTTTTCGTCTTTTAGTTTCAACAAAATCCAGATTAAAATTGCTTTATCTAACATTACGGGGGGGGGGGGGTGCTGCAAAGCTGTAGAGTCCAGCACCTGAATTAAAGGTCTAAGGAGTCATTGAGGAGGGTCCCTGAGGAATCTTTGCTTCCCAATAGGAGTTGCTGGGTTTTGGGAAACTTGGAGCAAAAATTTTAAGTTCTGGTGGTGTGGGAGCAAGGACTTGGGGACTTGAGAGGAAAGGTTTTCTGTTTGCCTAGAAGTGTGGGCTTCAGAACACCCAGGGGTCCAGGGCCATTGTCAGTGGGGTATGAGAGGGCAACAAAGTAGCAAAGTAGAACACAGACAACGGAGCTTTTGTTGAGATG
This sequence comes from Phalanger gymnotis, assembly GCA_028646595.1. Classification (NCBI taxonomy): domain Eukaryota; kingdom Metazoa; phylum Chordata; class Mammalia; order Diprotodontia; family Phalangeridae; genus Phalanger; species Phalanger gymnotis. The sequence continues at coordinate 140,559,268 of CM053624.1, forward strand.
TGCATTTTAATTTTTTTGCAGTTCTAATGTTATTATAATTTAATTTATATTGAGACTTAGGTGAAAAAACATCAAGATAAAGGGTCTACAGCTAGTAAATGGGGCAATTATTTTGAAAAAGAAGCTACCTCTCTATTGTATATTTGCAGCCGAATCATTTTTTAAACTTTCCAAGTAACAAACTTAGGAAAATCACAGCAAGCTAGAAATATATATCTATTGAGATAAATCCTATCGTAGAAATATTTTTATTTCTCAGGAGTATGGAAAGAAACAGTCTTTCCAGTCAAGATGTTCAGATTGGCTCTCATTCTCTGCTTTTATTTCTCTATTTTGGAAGCTTTAAGCCACTTGTCTCAAACTCAAATAGGAATGAGGGTCGCTAAATTGCACATAAGGATCTCTGTAGTTGTATATAAAAACCTACTTATTAAATTTATAGATTTATTTAATATTTTTACATTATTAAATATTTTCCAATTCTTTTTATAGGATCATTACTAAAGTTCTTAATTCTAAAAATTTAGGAAACCACAATTACAATGCATTGTAGAACACATTCTAGATTTTTAGAAGTCCTTCCAGTTTTTTATTTATACTAGTCTCATGGTGATTCTTATTAGCCACACAAGAAATAAAACATCTTTGTATATACTTCTGACATAGAGCTGGAATTCTTAACTCCCCAAAGAGTCTATAGACAGACTGGAAGGGGATATAGAAAAAATATATATCTTTTGTCAATAAGACTGATTTTTCTTCACATTCATAAGTGTATTATTATTTTTTTAAAAGCCTTCATATGCTTCACCACATTATCTATGGTTAACAGAATCTGCTAAAGAATTTTTAGCTGCTCTAACTTTTATCACAGCCCTGGCTCAGTCAGAAATAGGACTACAAGATGAAAAAATCCTAATGGTTCTAATTTTTACCCAAATAAATTTTACTTCTGTGTTCATTCCTTAAAAACATCTTTGAAAGCAAGAACTTTGAATTTGCCATTCAAAGGTGAATGGGACTCTGGAAAAGATCCAATGGCACCTTGTCCCTTCTCCTGGTACTGGGAGACTGAAAATGTCTCTTTTTCTTTTCCCAATTTGCCTTAATGCCAAATAGTATAATAAATTCTGACTTCAAGTTAGGAGTAACACATTCTACTTAAATCTAAGGGGAAAAAATCCCCGTTTTCTTTCTTATCTCTCTTCACATTCCAAATTTGGCCAGATTTGGAATGAAGGGAGAAAGAAAGAACATTTTTCAACAATTTCCCAAAAGTTTCTAAACCTTATTTCTTTCTAATTCTGACCTGACACTTCAATTTGCCTTTTCCATCATGTAACCTAAACAATAAAACATTTTTCTCACTCTTTTTCTCTCCCTCACCCTCCCGGGCCTCCAAAGAGACTGGAGTTCGGGAGAGAGAGAGACAACAGGGTGTCAGATTACACACACATAGAAACACAGAACAGACACAGATACAGACAAGAACACAGAGATGATTTTTTGAATCCTTACACAAATTGCTTGGCCCTCAGGAGTGTAATGGAAGCCAGGTGCCATGCTTTATTGGGGTCTTGCAGACCCTGCTTTTTAAGATGACCTGGGGCAGATCCCGGGCTGTTCTTGAGGCCACGTCTGCCTTCAGAATTCTTGTTGCTAAAGGCCCTATTTCTCTAAAATATTCGCTCATCTGGTTCCCTACAATATCCCATTTCTCTAGATCTATATTCCCTTCATTGGGCACCCAGGGGGAACAAGTATACACCACTTCCAGGAACGTGCGGATCTATTTGGAAGTGCAGTACAAACTCTTTTCCTTCATTAAATTTTTCAACAATTTAGTGTAGCTCTCCTGATCTTTTTCTCCTGTGTGTTTTGATCCCATTTTTTTTTATTTTTCTATCTTTCCCGGTATTAACACCTGATGCACCAAGATGGTGCATTAACTTAAGTTTCAGAGCTATAATGATTTATACTGATTTATAGCCCTGCATTCCCAATACCTGGAGCTCCTTCCCAGGGTTTCCTGGTGATGATCCTGCCCCACATGTTGGGCACCGCTTGTTGGAGTCCGACCAGCAGACCTCAACCAGTCGCCAGGAAATAAAGACACAGGTCAGGCAGGTACTGGAACACAGCACACCTATTGAAAGCCAAGCTAATTCTTATATAGCGTTTCTACTGTTTTGAAGCCTATGTGTGGGTTGTATGCCAGAATGTAGCCTGTATTTTCCCAATATTATCACTTAGTTTTTTCTCACACCAGACCTTATCTTTTCCCACACCGTATCTCCATGTTTCATCTCAGTCCAGGAGTGTGGAGGCCCTGCTTGGAGCATTCCTTAGAGCCCTTTCTCAAAACATGGAGATTTCATGTAGAGGTCAGACTCAGCTCCGGGGTTCTGCAAAAGTCTCCCTTGGAGAAGGCTAAAGGAAGTGGGGGGAGGTGGAAAGGTTTAGAGGTATCTGCCTCCTTTCAAACTACACAAAACGCCCATTTCTCATGTGGACGACAGCCTTGTTATGCCATTTTTCTTTGGATTTAGAATGTAAAGTAGAAAAGTATTTTTTTTCTGTACTTTGTTAAAAGCTGTTAGAAATGCTCTTGATACTGAAATTCAGATATCAAGGGCAATTTATTATTATTGAGGAATTCAAAGGAATTGGTAAATGTTCCTGGCCAGGGGTGGACTCCACCCTCCTTTAGGAAGAGGGCGTGGAGTGTACAGGAGTGAGACCAACTTTATTCTGTTAGACTGACATAGATTGATGCACCATCAGCTCAGTACTTCCCTTCAGAGAACCAACTGGTCCACTCTCTTCTAGGTCACAATCTTCCCTACATGCCCCCAACATGCAATTCCTTGTCATGTTCCCCCCTCCTCAACATATGTCCCATGTTCAAAAATGGGGGAAAACTCCTCCCTGTGGGTATGTGAGGTAATATTCAATTAGCCAATTGAGCATGCATGGTAGCCATTTGACCCAGTTTTCTCTTCAACCCTGACCATTATCTGGCCAGTTTAGACCAGTTTTCCTAAAATCCTGAAACTGAGGTTTCTGCATAACCACAAACTCTGTTCCCATTGGATGAGGTCTCTCATCCTGGTTAATTTTTATTACTTCTTTGCTCAAGCTGACAATTAATTATTCTGTGGAACTCAATTAACTCTTCTGTGGAAACCTAACTTTTATCCATCTCTCACAAAGCCTTCCCAGGAAAATCATTTATCGATACACAGAGGAAAGCATCTCTATAGGACACATGGGCTTTTGAGTACAAGGCATTTCCCATAGTTACTTAGTATACAGAAAACATGTAGTCATGCAGGCCAAGTGTTGGTTTTAGAGGCAGTTGGTTGTGACTTTCTACTCTCCTAGTATGCCATTAACCTCAAGGACAGAGGCAAGGTAAACTACTTTTGTCTTTTGATTGGCTTTTCAGGAACGTTAAGATAAAAGAAGGTAAAATACATCTACACTTGAATGGGAGGCTTATTCTAAAATGGTATTTATCCAGTAAAGAAAGAGAAAACCGTAGTGATTTCCTTTCTCTGCAATCACACCCAAAATAGATCTATAGATAAACTTGCTGCCTTCCCTAAATATACTACAAGACTGCACTTTTGGAATTGTGTAATTGTATTCCTAGCACCTAGCATGAGGTGGCACATAGGTTCTTAGTAAGTACTTACTGGCTTAGTGTTTGCTTGATGAAAGCAACGCTTCTCATTCTTCCAACTGAGGTATCATATTAGCATATTTCTGGGTGGTCTCAATTTTCTAAACATTTTGTCTCCAAGTAGTAGAGCCATTTACTCCTCTAAATTATCCCTCCCATCTAAGAAGTAGCCCTTCCATGAGGCCATGGTGTCTGGATTCTAGAGCCATAATGCTTGTCCCTAATTTCTCTCACCTTAGCTTCATGCCACTATTTAAACCTCCCTTTAGGAAAACCCCCAATTAATTGGAAAGAGAAGATATCTACTTCCTGCTACTCATCCCTGACTCCCACCTTACCCAGTCCACTTTCCTCTTTACTATAGTACCAATGCCCCAGCTTCTTTTCTCTTTTAGACCTTTTTGCAATAATTAGTAACAAAAGAAGCAACCTGGTACAGTGGATAGAAAACTAGTGTGGAGACATGAAGACCTGGAATCAAGTTCCATCTCTGACACACAATAACTATGCGACCCTGGGCAAGTCATTTAACTTCTTAGTGATCTAAGCAAGTCTCTAAGCCTACAAATTGCAGAGAAGGTGAGGTGGAGGGAATTCCTTCACTGGTAGAGGGAGTTCCCTTAACCAGGAGTGAGTTCCCTGTGCTAAAGAAGACATAGGTCAAATCATCCCTTTGCTTATGACAGAAGATTCCCCCCAGTTGTATGCAAAAAGGCCTTTACTGAAACCAGCACAATACATCTGGCTTAGTCCAGCTCTTGCAGTACAGCTCATAGAGGATAAGCCTCTTTCTCACTTTCACCTGTGGTATATTAATCACCAAAGACACTGTTAAGAGGATTTGTACTGAGCCAGTCTCTAACCTGAGAATGCTCCCAGTGGCACAAAGCAAGCCTAGAGACAGGAGTGCCAGGAATGAAATAGTTTAATTAATCATTTTCAGAGTGAGGAATGTTCTCTTAGCTGAAGTAAAAGCACAGGTTATATACTTAAATCACAAGTGGGGAAGGAGGAGGGAAGGTGGACTACAATCTTTTAGTGGTTTCCCACAAGAAATCTATCAATCCCACAATGGAGTCAAGTATTTGGCAGTCAGGACCACTCCTCCCAGAGTACAGAACCAGAGTTCTGTGATGGGAACTGGTTCTACAACCTTTGATGCACTTCACTTAAGATCCAGTGATTGTGAGTGTTGTTGGAGTTTGCATTAATCAGTTTAAGCTGCATTGTGAGCTCTGACTCCCAAGCCAGAGAGGCAGCTTTTGAGAAAACTATATTATTATTATATTCATTATACGTATCATATTGATTAGTATGAAAATTATGAATTCCCTTCTCAACACTAATTTCTTCCATTCTCAGGATTAGATACCTAGAGAGATAATACATAGATTGATAGATAGATTCAATGTAGATAGATCTATAGTTAGATAAGTACAAGGACAGATAGAAAAGCAATTTAAAAATATTTTGTTTCCCAAATTAGATGTAAAAAATAAACTTAACATACATTTTAACTTCCAAATTCCATTCCTCCCTAAGTTCCTCTTTTTTCCCCTCCCTCCTCCCTGAGGCAGTAAGTAATCTGATCTAGGTTATAGATTTGCAATCATGTAAAATATATTTCCCTGTCAGTCATTTTGTAGAAGGAAATTTGAAGAGGGAAGGAAGGAAGGAAGGAAGGAAGGAAGGAAGGAAGGAAGGAAGGAAGGAAGGAAGGAAGGAAGGAGCAAGGCAAGGAAAGGGAAAAATTGTATGTTTCAGTCTGTATTCAGATGCCATCAGTTCTTTCTGTGGTGGTAGATAACATTTTTCATCATGAGTCCTTTGAGATTGTCTTTGATCATTGTGTTGCTGAGAACAACTAAGTTATTCATTGTTGCTCATCGTACAATATTGCTGTTACTGTGTACAATGTTCTCCTGGTTCTGTTTGCTTCACTCTGCATCAGCTCATGTAAGTCTTTCCAGGTTTAGAAAAGCCATTATTGACCAATTACTGGGTGCCAGTCACTGAAGATAAAACTATAAGCAAAGAAGATAATCCTTGCCCTCAAGGAGATAACATTTTAAAGAGAGAAAACCATAATGTGGGAAAGATGGGAGAGTGGTGCCCAGAATCAGAATACCCAGAGGTAGAAAAAGATATCGCTGGAGGATGAAGAAAGGAGTGTAAGCAGCAGAGTGAAGACATGGCAAGAAGCTAGAATAAAAGCATACCTATCTACCTCCTCCTTTTCCCTCTACTTGGGTCTAAGGGGTTGAGTAAGAGGGGAAAGATGAAGAAATAGTGAGGAGTGGGAGAGATAGATGATTCTATTCCACATCATTACTAGGGTGGAGAATAAGGGAAGTCAATTTCAGGTTATCATAATATAATCAGGCATCAGGTTAAAGAGTAATAAGGGTTTCTCATGCCCTGATAAAGCCATCCAGAAAGGCTCAACCCCATAAAAACCTTTTCCAGAAGAATTCCTGATATATTCATGGGGAAGACAGGATTACTAAGATTTGTGCAGGAACAAAAGCAAGAGAGCAGATTTCCATAGTGTGTGTTGAAGTAAAAGTGCAAAACAGTGGGAAATTAGAAATCAAGGAGATGTAAGTATGGGATCTGGCTCCTAAGCCTTATCCAAATGCACAGAAAGCAACATACTTCTATTACGGTCTGCTGCTTTGGGTAGATCACAGGCAACAATAAAGCATGCCTGTTTAGATATTGCCATGGTAGCAGCAGGGAAGACTACCAGGGATCCATTCACACCTGGTGATGGGAACAGTTATTGTACTATTATGGCAGTTGGTGCGGGTTACATTCCTATGAGTTTGGGTACAGTTGATGTTGAACTGGAAACAAACCATGATGACATCGTTAAGTGGGTAGTTCAGGAAGCTGTTGAAGGCTTTACACTGAGGGAGATGCTAATTGACTCGTCTCATCGCATTGTTGCAATATACACTGTCAATGGGGGCCCTAGTCTTGGGATACTGCACATGCTTCACATTGAACCACTGAGCTGGAGTGAAACCAGGAGGAATCCCTTGAGTGACCAGGAACATAGCCTGTTGGAACAACAGTTGGAAAGTTTGATCAGAGTGAGCAATGTCTCCTACAGAGGGTTAGTAAAGAGAAGGAGAAAGAACATGAGGAAGAGGGAACAAAATATCCAGGTGGAAGAAGGATTAAACTTTGTTTGGATCCAAAGGGAAGAATAAATAGAAATGGATAGAAATTGAAAATAAGAAGATTTAGGCTCAATGTCAGCAACAATTAGAGTTATCTAAATGTCAGGTGGGCTACCTCAGGGAATACTGGTTTAGTTCCAATTGGAGATCATCAAGGAAGGACTGGATGGCCATTTGTTATATATATTCAATTCGGACCTTCTTTGGTGGTCTGAATCGGACTAGTTGATCCAGAAGCCTCTTCCAACTGTAAAATTCATTGATTATCTGATATCTCCCAACATAGAAATGGATATGAAAACTTGTTGTCTACTGGGTCATAAAAATGAAATACCGCCAGGACTTTCCCCCATGAACCGTCGTTTTCTCTGAACTTTCGTACCTAATGTTTTGCATCCAACTGCTGACTTCATACGTCTCTCCATATTCCCTTAATATTTTTTGGACTTGTGTTCCAAGGTGCCAAGATCTCTTTCAATGATGATTCTTTTAACCAGTGTTGTTAATGGTCCCTCCCAGGCTTGGTAACCCAATATTCCAAATTTAATAAGCACATCACTGCTTTTCATACTCATCTCCACCTGCTTTTTTCCCTGGCCTCCTTCAAGATTTGTTTCAGACCCTACCACCTGTAAGAGGCCTTTCCCAGTCCTTTCTTTCTCACACCCAATATGGCACAGCTAGTGCTCTCCCTTTGAGATTGCCTTCCATTCATGCTGGACATATTCTAAATGAACATATATATTTTTATGCTGTCTCTCCCATGGGAACATGAGTTCTTTATGGATAGGCATCCTGCTTCTCTGCCTTTCTTTCTATTCCCAGTGCTTAGCACAATACCTATCATACACTAAGAACTTAATAAATGCTTGTTGACTGACTGACACAGTCCATTCTTTCCCATAGTGGACCTGAATAAAGCTTTTTAATTTTTTGTAAAAGTCTTGGCTAGTAACTTAAGAGAAATTGTAAAATAAAACAAACCTAAAAATCACAGGACTGATGCCTTATAAAAGATGAAGATTGTGTCCTAAATCATCTTGACTCCAGCACTAGATTACTATGGCTTCCTGAGGTAGATACCACCCATTTTTATATTAGAAGTATTGAGGCCTGACATTTCTAAGCCAATGATGATGCTTATGGAGAGGGCCAGAGCATGATGACTCTCTACCAGCAGAACGACCAATGTTTACCTCTTTTCTTTTTTAAAGATGGCATCCTTTCATATTCTTCCCACCAAGTTCAGATATTAAGGTGTTCCTAAGTGCCATTTTTCTTGCCTACTTCACTGTCCCCACATAATGGAGACAACATCTGTCTAATTATTCTTTTCTCCCAAGAGGTTTTCACTTTAAAATTGGCTTATGATTATATGGTACCACAAAATTACAGTAATGACAGATACAAAAATCAAAACATAATTCAACAGTGATAAGATAATCATTATGCTGTTTTCTCTTCACAGGAAGTTTAATTGTCTAGGGGGTGGGGGAGGGTAGAACATATATCTTACAAAGATTTTAAAAGTATTACCAAAGAATGTATGAATAGATCATTATTCTAAACTGATGATATAATGAGGTCATATGATACAATGGGCAAAAAATTCAGCTTGACATCAGAGAATATATATGCAAATCCTGCCTCTGCTGCCTACCATCTGATTTGACTTTGCTCAAGTCACTTAATCTCTCAGACTCAGTTTCTCCATCTGTCACATTATTAAGTTGAACTAAATGGCCTCTAAGGTCCCTTCCAGTTCCAAGTCTATGATACTTGGGTGCTATAAATTCTATACGTTCTGAGGTGTATCAACAACCCAGCTAGCAGCCTCCATGGGGGTGCAAGATCCACCAACAACCAGCACCCAGAAAGCTGCCAACACAGGTCCTTTTGATCTGCTTCACTTAAGGAAAGCAACATCAAGGTGTCAACAATCCCACTTTAATCCAGCATACAAATAACATCCACCCAGCTCAGGGGGAAAAGCTAGCACCCTGAACTACAGACCAAATACAATTCGTAGTTATCAATATCTGAGTGTTCAGCCAGGGAGCTCATTACAATGGCTGGTGCAGAGTCATGCACCACTCTTGCTGTGGCTAAGAGAATGCCAACCTCCGTGCTTATAAATCTTGTTCAGGGCCCCGAGGGGCCTGACCTCACCCAGGCTGGGCATGGAGAAGTTCCCCATCCCCAATATCACATCAGATACAAATCAATGACTCCCAATTGTCTCAGTGCTGAGAAATACAAAAACATCCCACTTTATCTGCCCCATTAGAACAAAGGCCAGAATCATTAAAGGTCAACAGCAAAAAGTCCCACCTTAATTACTATTACATGAGGGAATGTGCAGTAAAAGTAGTTAAAGTTGGGTAAGGAAAGGGGCAATTATCAGGAACCCTCTCTTAGTGCAATCCTGAAAAATATTTCGTATCATTATAATACCATGGTCTTTTTCAGCATTCTCAGTCTCACCTCCAAATGATCCCTAAGATAATTTCCTTCCAAACAAGTCTTGAAATGCAGACAAAGATTTCTGTCAGGAGACAGCTATGGTGGGTAGCAGTGGGGAGGGAGGAATGCTGAGCTGGGCAATGGAAAATCCAGATTCATCTCTTGGCTCAGTCCCTAGCTATAGGATGATGAGCAAGTCATGGAAACTATCTGCTGAAAATGGACATTGTACACCTAAGGAACTGTAAACATTATATCAATAAAGGCTATTGGCAACACGATCACTCTCATTTGTGAAGGCCCAGAGGTCATTTCTCAACCAGACATTCTATTTGATTAGGATGGACTTGGCAAAACTCTATAACTATTCTTGATAAAACATTTTAAAAATTAAATAATTATGATGTGACATAAGTAAAAGTATTTAAAGTAGTTCATTCTATCTGGTCAGTCTTAGAAGACCCATAGCAGTCATCCTCTAGACCAGAAACCTTACGCAATTGATAAGGCAGATCCATTAGTTGAACAAAACTGTATCTATGCAACTCCAATCTGGAAGACCTTTGTAGACCACTGAAGGTCTTTCATAATTAGCCTCCAACCTCTAAATCTGTACCAATTTCACATTTCCCACCCTCAAACATTCAACATTCTGCCCAAATTAGCCTATTTGCTATTCTTCCTATATGACATACCATCTCCCACCTCCATGAGTTTGCGGAGGCTGGTGCCCATGCCTATAGCATGCTCAGTCCTCATTTTGACTTCTTAGAGCACTTTACTGGGGGCACTGGATAAAGCATTGGATTTTGAGTCATGCAGACTTAGTTCAAATATTACCTCAGATGCTAACTAGCTGTGTGACCTGGATAAGCCTCTGGACCTCAATGACCTTATCTGCAACATTAGTATAATAATAGCACCAACCTCACAGTATCACGAGCTAACACAGGGCTATCCAACCCTAGGCCATCCCAGGGCTGGGCTTCCTACCCGGAAAAACTGAGTATAATCCTCCTGGGGAAAAAAAGATATTTAATGAAATAGAGGACTTCCAAGAATTCCTGATAAAAAAGGCCAGAACTGAATATAAAAGTTGACATTCAAACAGTAGACAAGAGAAGCATAAAGCATAAAAAGGTAAACATAAAAGAGTAATCATAAAGCACTCAATAAAACTATTTACAATCCTGTGTGGGAAGATGATACGTTTAACTCCAAAAAACTTAAATCATTATTAGGACAGTAAAAAGGAGTTTACATAGGTAGAGATCATGGCTATGGGTCAATTATGTTAGAATGATTTCCAAAGAAAAATGGAGTGAGATAGAGGGGTGCAGTGGGAGAAGAGGGAAGGGAGAGGCAAAACACAGGGAAAAAAGTTTCTCATATAAAAGGGGCATACTAGAGTAGCTAGGAGGTATGGTGAATAGAGCACAAGCCCTGGAGTCAGGAGGGCCTGAGTTCAAATTGGGCTTCAGATACTTAACACCTACCAGCTGTGTGCCCTTGGGAAAGTCACCAAAAAAAAATAAATTTTAAAAATTAAAAACTATACAAGTACATGCAAGGTAAAATGGGGGGGGGGTCAATTCATGAACTTCATTCTCATTAGAATTGGTTCGAGGAGGGAAGAACATATACACACTTTCAGATGTGTATAGAAATGTAACTTACCCAAGAGGGAAATAGGAGGGGGAGGGGATAAAATAAAGAGAGGGTTGGAGATGATAAAAGAGAGGGTAGAGTAAGGGAGGCAGCAGTTAGAAGCGAAATAGATTTCTGAGGGAGAACAGGACAGAAAGAGAAAGAGGAAGAAACCAAAAAAATGAGTTAGAGGGACATATATAGTAATCATAACAGAGAATGTAAATGTGATGAGCTCACCCATGTAGCAGACTCAAATAGCAGAATAGTTGAGAAAGCAGAATTCACCAATATGTTGTTTATAAGTGACACACTTGCAACAGAAAAACACACATGGAGTTTTAAAATAAAGGGTTGGAGCAGCATTTAATATGCTTCAGCTGAAATTAAAAGCAGAGAGGGTAGGGGTAACAATCATGACCTCCAGCAAAGCATAAGCAAAAATAGATCTGATTAAAAGAGATAATCAGATAATCATGTGTTTCAACAATCTGGCTAGCAGCTGTGGTGGGGGTGAAAAACCAACAACAACCAGCTCACAGAATGCTGCAAGCCCAGATTCTTTTGATCTGCTTTACTAAGGAAAGCAACATTAAGGGGTTAACAATCTTATTTTAATCCAGCATACAAATATCATTCACTTAATTTAGGGGAAAAAGCCAGCACCCTGAACTTCAGAGAAAATACAAACAAATTACAAACATCAAGAGACAGACCAAATACAATTCAGAATTACCAACATCTGAGTTCAGCCGGGAGCTCGACAAGGGCTGGCCCAGAGTCATGCAATACACTGAAAAAAGAAAGCCAACCCTGGTTTTATATTTCTTGTTCAAGGTCACACATGCAACTCACCCACATGACCTAAAATTGTCACAAAAATGTGACTTAAACCCATGTGGTCTAAGAACCTCTGATGTCACAAACATGTCACTCAAACCCATGTAAAGTAGGCATTCCCTTGAGTCAAGGTCATCAAAGACTCCTAATTTAATCAAGGAAACAAAGGCCAAAGTGCTAAGAGCCCATTGTGATTCCCAATACATTATGCTCAAAGGTACTATAGACAATGAAGTAATATCAAAAATTTTTACAAGTTTCTTTAACAAAAGCCTCATTTCTCAAATATATATTGAGTATAGAGCTGAGTCAAATTTGTAAAAATAAATGCTTTACCCCAAGTGGTAAATGGTCAAAGGATATAAACAGGCAGTTTTCAGAAGAAGAAATCAAAGCTATCTATAGTTATATGAAAAAATGCTCTCAATCTCTTGTGGGGTCTCAATTGGGAAAAAGCCGTGAAACACAGTAAGAAATGAAAGACATAACTTAAACTCTGTGAAAGGTGGAAGTCCAGACATGGTAACTTGTTAAAAATCATAATTCAAACACTGAGTCATAAGTTAGACAATGTGTTAGCAGTCATAACATGAAGGCAGTGACCCATGTGTGATCAGTACATGACCAATACACAAAGCTTAGTTTGGACATTTTACCCAATTAGCAACATTGGCTTTAAGCTCAAGCTTGGAGATGAGCTCATTACTAAGCAGAAACCCAAAATATCCACCAATCAGTAGTGATGTGCTTTATAGCTCCACTTCCCTTTGTTTGATTTCTATAATTACCACTGCACTTTTCTAAGGTGTTGTAAGGATTGATCCATTATTGGGACAGTTTTCATCTGGCAGCCTCCCCAGACTGGCTTCTATTGTAAGTAACCAATTATGATAGTTAAAATCATTTATTAAATCCTATATTTAATCATAATGGAGTCTTCAGCTTCTTTCTTCAGTATCAAATTAGCTTTTCTGACTGGGAAAGCTGAGCATATCCCAGTAAACAGGGACGTTGGCCCTTGGAAAGGTGCAGAGTTCCCCAGCCAGGAGAAGTCCAGACTCTACATCTCTATTGATTGGAGAAAAGCAAATTAAAACAACTCTGAGGTACCTCCTCACACTTATCAAAAATGACAAATGTTGAAGGAGAGGAGGGAAAAATAGATGTACTAATGAGCTACTAGTGGAGCAGTGAACTGGTTTCACCATTCTGGAGAACAATTTGGAACTATGCCCAGAGGGCTATAAAACTGTACATACCCTTTGACCCAGTAATGTCGCTATTAGGTTTGTATCTCAGAGATCAAAGCAAAAGGAAATGGATGTATATGTATAAAAATAATTATAGCAGTTTTTTTTTTGTTTTGGCAAAGATTTGGAAATCAGGAGGATGCTCATCAACTTGGGGATGGCTGAAGAAATTGTGGCATATGATTGTGGTAGAGTACTACTGTGCTATAAGAAATGATGAGGGGAATAGTTTCAGAAAAACGTGGTAAGACCTATATGAACTGATACAAAATGAAGTGAGAAGAATTGGAATTGGGTACAGTAACAGCAATGATGTAATGATGATCAAGTATGAAAGATCTGGCTACTCTGACCAATACAATAATCGAAGACAATTCTCAAGGACTCATGACAAAAAAATGCTATCTACCACCAGAAAGAGAACTGGCGAACTCTGAGTGCAAATTGAATATCATTTTCTCACTTTATTTTTCTTGCTTTCTTTTGAAATATGGCAAATAGGGAAATATGTTTTGCATGATGATATCATATTGCTTGCCTTCTAAGAAGACGGTGAGAGGTAGGAGGGACAAGAAAATATGGAACTCAAAATTTAGAAATGAATAAGTAATAAATTTACATTAAAAAAAGTCCAAATCAGAGTTTATCTTCTCTCCCCTATACCCATCCCAAAATGTATGCCTCTTCTGAATTCCCATATTTCTATAGAAGACACCACTGTCCTTCTAGTCTCCTAAGCTTGAAATCTTAATTATTCTTCATCCCTTACTTTCCTTCATACTCCATATCCAATCAATTAACAAATCTAATCATTTCCACTTCTACATATCTCTCAAATCTGACCCTTTCTTACTGTTTACATGACTATTGCATTAGTTCAGGCCCTCATCACCTCTCTCCAGTGATATTTCAATGGCCTCCCTGCCTAACATCTTTCCTCTTTCCAATCTGTCCTCTACAGAGGAGCCAAAGTAGTTTTCCTCAGAAACAGTTCAGACCACGTTATTTCCTTATACAATAAATTGTGATGACTCATTGCCCCTAAGATCAAGTATAAATAAAAAAGAGGAAAGAAAAATGTTCAGAAGGAATTGTATACAAGTAGGACAATTTTGAAATTAATAAATTTATAAGATGAGTGAAATTTTGAAAGTGTGAATGTATTACATACTTTTAAAAAGTGGTGTGAAATGCAGATTCATGACTTCATATAGAATGAAATGTCCTGCTCTGTGCATGACAATACCCTCTCTCTCTCTCTCTCTCTCTCTCTCTCTCTCTCTCTCTCTCTGATGTCTAAGTTCACGATAAACAAAACTAGAAATAAAAAGTGTTCAAGGGACAATTGATCAGAGACACAGTCTCCAAAAATGCATTGATAGAAAGGGGCAATAAATGAAGGAAGAAACAGCTTCCTGTGGATGGACCCACAAGCAGCAGAAATGAGATTCAGCTATGTACTCAAAACAAAACTATTCCTGACAGTGAAGAGCCATGCTTCCAAACTGAGCAGATTCTGAGAACCTAGCTGAACAACCTGTGTAGTATTTCTAAAGAGAGAGATTTGTGAGGAATCCATAAGGAAAGAAAAGAGCAGGTCTGAATACATCCTCAAAAGAAAGAGTAGCAAATGACATCCTGATTGATGAAATATGCAAACATATAGAAACAACAAATAATTAAATGCAATTAACCATTAACTGCAAAAATTCATGGAATGAAGCTAATCATTCCTCAGAGAAAAATTTCTATCTATGAATACTTATGTTAGCAAATAGTTTTAAATATCAAGGAACTGAGCATATAATTTAAAAGACTAGTGTCTAAAATGGAAATGTTTTACATGATTGCACATGTATATCCTATCGTTTACCACCTCAGGGATGGAGGAGATGGGGGAAGGGAAGGATAGAACTTGGAACTCAAAACTTTAAAAATGTTAAAAAATAAAGTTTTTTCATGTAATTGGGGGAAAATAAAATATTATTTTAAAAATAGAAGACTAATGTTAAAAAGAGTGGCTAGTTGTTTGGTTTGTTTGGGTTTTAGTTTTGTTTTGTTTTGTTTTGTTTTGTTTTGTTTTTTGCCTGAACTCTTCCATCAGGAACTGTTAGCAAGGCAGCAGTCACTCCCAAATGTGTTAGGGCCAGTGCTCTTTACACTCAGCGATCCTTGTTGGCAGTACCCAATAGACATCCTGGCAACCTCTTGGAAGCCAAATGATACTAAATAAATACCCTAAATTTTGCTCAACAGAGAAAGAAGAGCGTTTAAAAAGGGTTGCTGAGTACATCTCCCAAAGACCATACACAAAACCTCTCCAAGAGGATAGAACCTGCTGGAAATTATGATCTGCTAGTATAGTCTTCAAGAGATCCTCTGCATATCAAGATGTATCATCATGGAACTTGAAGGGGAAAGGCATTAAGTAACAGCAAAGTTATAGGGCAACCTAGAATCATCTATGTTTTCAATGTTTTGGTGATCATTGTGTCCTGTAATTCTCATAGCTAGCTGTGTTCTCATATATCTATGTAACAATAATCACAGCACAGCACCAGAAATAGGCCATATCTACTTTCCTTAGAACACCTAGCTAATTACAAAGAGACTGACTGACCAGCAGGAAGCTGGCAACTAGGTGATTAGATATTTAGCACTGGTAAGTCAAGAAGGGAAAGAAAAAAAGACAAAATCATCATCCTTCCTGTGAAGCCCACTTCTCCCTCTGCAGTCAGGATGATAGGTTGGTGAGAGAGTGGTTATTAAGAATTACAGATTAGTGTCTGCGCGTTGGCCATCGGGAGAGGAGGCATGGTGAGTGCGGCTACTTCCCCTCCTGCCCCCCAATTCCCTCTGGATCCCACTCCATGGCCCGGCCGGGCCGTGGTCTTGTCTTTTCCTTGGCCCTGGTGGGGAGCTCTCTTCTGGTCTCCCTTCCCTTTCCTGCCCCCGGTGCCCCCACCGCCACCACCGCTGCCGTAGCCGCCGCCTCAGTCCCGGTGGGGCCTGCTCCCCCTGCGCCCGGCCCTGAGCCTCGGCGTCCCCACTGTGGCTTGCCCCCCGAGCGCGGAGACACCGTTGCTTGGTCAACTCCCTGGTCTGTGGCCTGGCTCTTCCCAGCCCCGCCCCAAACCCGGCCCGCCTTCGCCCAGCCCGCCTCGTCGCGACCTGCTGCTCCCTCCCTCCCCACTGACGAGATCTAGTCGGCCTACTTTCCCCCACCCCAGGCCAGGCCAGTACCATCAAGAAGCCAAACCTGGGCTCCACCCTCCCCAAGAAAGAAGATGGGACCCAAACCCGGACTCACAGAGGACCAGAAACAAGAAATTAGAGAGGCATTTGATCTCTTTGATACAGATGGAACCGGGACAATAGATGTTAAGGAGCTCAAGGTGGCCATGAGAGCTCTGGGCTTCGAACCCAAGAAAGAAGAGATCAAAAAAATGGTATCTGACACTGACAAGGAGGGGACAGGGAAAATCAGTTTCAATGACTTCTTAGCTGTGAAGACTCAAAAAATGGCTGAAAAGGATACCAAAGAAGAAATTCTGAAGGCTTTCAGACTCTTCAATGAAGATGAAACTGGAAAAACCTCCTTTAAGAACTTAAAACGTGTGGCCAGAGAACTAGGGGAAAACCTCACTGATGAGGAACTGCAGGAAAGGATTGATGAAGCTGATCGAGATGGTGATGGAGAAGTCAACGAACAGGAGTTCCTGCGGATCATGAAAAAGACTAGCCTCTATTGAGGTCAATGTCTCTTCCCCTTTTGCAGGCACATACAAATAGATTTACTGGTTCTGAAGGTTCCTTGTTTTCATTTTTTGAGGCATCACTATAGTACATGGAGGCTGATTTTCCCCTTCCACTAATTTATCTAGATAATTATATTGGCAAATGCCTGATTCAACTGTATGTTTTCTAAAGAATTCTAAAAAAGTAGTTCTAGATAATATACCTTGTCAATGGAGTCTCCAATTCAGATCCCCCTAAGCTTAAGGATGGGAGCCTAAAACTCGCCTCCTCCCCCACCCTTTTGCTTGGCATCTCTTCTTTCATTTGTGAATATTACACCAAACCCCAGAGCAAAATTCAAGTGTTATTGCCACCAAAGTGGAAACAAAGAGTATCTCCTTTAAGGTGCTGGTTCCCTTATCATCTTGCTTCCATCATCTCTTCCCCCTACCATGTTCAGGTGTATGATACAGCAGGACCATGTGATTGGCTTCTAGGCCACCATTCCAGGCCATTTTTTCCCTCCCTCTCCCATTCACCCCTTTGATTTTCATTGACTTAGCTCTTTTAAGAAGAAACTAGCTTACCAACTTCTTTGCTGTGTCTGAAACACACCGACATACTTATTGTCTTGTGGAGGGCTTGTAATGTTCCATGGCGTCATCCTCTCCAGTTAGTGCTGGGGTAGCTGCATCTAGCTCATCCATTTTGTGTGTCATCCTGGCAAATGCTCTTTCCTTTATCCCAGGCCAGGTCACCAAATGAAAAGAAGATAAATGTAATGTTAGCTTAAGAAAATCATAAATAGCATAGGTTGGCTTAATACTAATGTTAAGAAACCACACAAATAAGCATTTCCTTAGTTCATAAGCTTTAAGGGCTTAGTTGCTTTGAAAATTGAGGTGGGTGGGGCAGGTCATGTTTCAAGTATTTAGCAAAGCTGTTTTCCCTTTTCCCTGCTTGGAAGGAAGGGAACTGGCTATTGTTGTCTTCATTAGAAATCTAATGTAACCATGGCCATTTTCTACTGATTTTGTAACAAGTTCCTCTTTACTGGTTAGCTCTAGGAACCTTTGGTTCTTATTAGTCCATGACTTTCTCCTCTGATGTATGGACACTGACCACTGAATGTCCCACGTGGGTAGTTTGACACACTACTTTGTAACCCCCAGTGGTCTGTTCTGTGTTGATGCTATTTATTTTCTCTGTTGTGAATGAAGTCTTTCTTGTTTAAAAAAAAAAAAAGAATTACAGGTTTCAGTTTACATTCCTACGTGGGAAGATGATATATGTAACTTATAAGACCTTTCTCATTATTAGAGTAGTTAGAAGGAGTATAGACAGATAATGGATAGATAGAAGGATGGCACAGATGTGTGTTGGATATGAAAGGGTGATATCTAAAAAATAAAATTGAAGGGTGAGAGAGGAATGTACCTGGAGAAAGAGAAAGGGAGGAGTAGAATGGAGTAAATTATCTGACAAAAGAGGCAAGAAAAAGCTTTTACAGTGGAGGGGAAGAAGGGGAGGTGAGGGGGAATGAATAAACCTTACTCTCAACAGAATTGGCTCAAAGAGAGAATAACATACACACTCAATTGGGTATAGAAATCTCTTACCCTACATGAAAGTAGGGGGGAAGGGGATAAGAAAAAGGGAGTGGTGAGAGAAGGGAGGGCAGATTGGGGAAGAGGGAAGTCAGAAGCAATACACTTTTGAGGAGGGACAGGGTGAAAGGAGAGAGAGAGTAGAATAAAGGGTGAAGGGAGAGATAGGCTCTGATAAAGGCTATGTTTTCTTTCACAATATGACTATTATAAAAGTGTTTTGCATGACTACACATGTATAACCTATATGGAATTGCTTGCCTTCTCAACGGAGGGAAAAGAGGAGGGGAGAGAGTTTAGAAATCAAAGTTTTAAAAATGAATGTTAAAAATTGTTTTTACATGTAACTGGAGAAAAATAAAATGCTAAAAAAAAAAGAAACACAGATTTCAGATAATCTATAAAATTCAATTTAAATGTTAGCACTGTAAGAGTGAGATCCTTATCTTGGTACTAGGTATCTTTTTCCTACCTCATCCCTTGCTATGGAGGACTCCTTTAGACTAGAGCCAAAAATAAATGAGATTGGGATAGAATTGAAGCCCTTGGAGTTGGTTCCCCTGTTGAGGAGAGAGGCAATCCCAAAGCTATAAACCTAGACTGAAGGTTACAGATCTTGTCCAGCAACCTATTTAAGCATTGCTAGTTGTTGTGTGAGAAATGAAACCAAGACAAAAGAAAGTTGCAGTAAAAGAAAGGATGGTGAAAATGGTGGAATAAGTAAGATCTCTGGATATCTTCCCAAATCCAACAACCCAAAAAATCAGCTAATGCACCAAATCTAGAGACAATAAAACTTTAACACAAAGAGAGAAGACAATAGGAACCAACTCTACAATAATGTTAAAGCTTTCTAAACTGAAGTAACAGTGTAGGAATGATTCAAAACTTTCACCACTACCTCCCCCTCTTTTCTGCCTCAGACCCACATCCTGAACAACCATACCATTTCCTTTTGGAGGGTTAATATGGTTTCTATCATTTCCTCCCTGGCATTTAGCTAGTCTTACTGTTCATACCCTTCCCCCAGGAGCAACATATTCACCTAACCCTGTTGAGGAAGGTAAATAACTGAGTGAGAGACCCAGCAACAGATCCAATCCTTATGGAGGGAAGGGGTGAATTTGGAGTCCAGCTTCAGTTGGTCCAATGGAGTCTTTAATATGGTCCAAAAGAATCTAATCAAACACCTTCCACTGCCCAACCTAAAGTGAAGTTTAAAATTATCTGAATCTGGTGGCTGGGACAGCAGAAATAGAGAAGCTGTGGTTAGGAGGGGAACAAGAAGTATAGTCACCAGATCCAATGACACTTTAACAGAAGGCCAACAGAGAGAGTGTAACAATAAGTCACCAACTATGTCTGGGGAGGGGCCAGAGAGTGAGGAAAATCATCAGTGAAATCTGGTACTATCCTTCTTATCATAAGGCAAATAAGGCAAGCAAAAGAGTTCTAAAAGGCCAACTCACAAAGTCAGAGGATAAGAAATATTCCTCAGAAGAAGAAAGGAGATTCACAAAGAAAGAAAAAAAATGAGAAAGAAAAAAGAAAGAATGAGAAAGAGAGGGAGGAAGAGAGGAAGATGGGAAGGAAGGGAGATAGGGAAGCCTATGAATTAAAAAAAAAACCATGGATGAGCAAAAGTAAGTGTAGAGATTATGTGCAGAATTAATAGAGAAGGGAGAAAATCAATATGAAATATTTAAATGGAGGAAAGTACATAATAACAGCTACAATCTTAAATCATAGTGGATTAAATAAGAAAAAAAAATTTGCTACACAGAAGAAATAGAACTTTAAAAAATAAGGACATACACAGATTTTAAATAAGGGACTGAAACAAATTTTGCTACGATTAACGATATTCTGAAAAAGAAAAGATGAAATATGATTAAAGTTAAAAATATGAACACAATTTAAAGAAGGAAGCTACATAATTCTTTTTTAAAAAAGAACCACAGAAAGTGAAGTAACATAATTCTTAATTATATATGCAGCAAAATACATTGGGTATCTAAATTACTAAAAAGAAAAGCTAATAGCATTACAAAAGACATAAATAGCAACTATAGTTGTAAAAGATTCTAATGCTCTTTCAGAATTCAAAAAAAATCTAATAGATAAACCAAAAGGAAAGCAGAGAGGTGGACATTTAAAAAAATTATGGTGCTAGGAATTGACTGGTAGTGATAGAGATTAAAAAGAAAAGAGTGTCAATTAAATATCAAATGATACATAGAAGAGAGCAGGAGGAAGGACAGGAGGGAGCACACACAAACAGAACAGCATTGTTACTAGCATGTGAAATTGAAATATACTTTAAAATACTTTATACTTTAAAAATAATCTGTATGTAATAGCAATTTATGGTTTCATATAAAGTCCTCTTTCTGTTCTTTTTTGTATGTTGAAGTGTTTATATTTATTGATGTTTTAAAATTCATAATAAAAAACAAATTGTTTTGAGTCTAATATCTTATGAATGAACACAACATTCATTACTAGCTTTTTAAAAAACTGATTATGTGTTAGATCAAAAGGAAATTATAAATGAAAAATGCAGAAATATTAAATAAATCTATTACAGACCACATACCTCAATAAAATTAGTTGTTAACATAGGGAACATAAGGCAAAGACACAAATCTAAATGGAGACAAAGTAACAATCTTAAACATTCTTTTTAAAAATGAGTCAATCAAAGGACAAATCATAAAAACAATGAATAAATATGTGAAAGAAAATGTCAACCTTAAACTTTTTTGGCAGGTAAAGTTATACACACACAAAATATGTATATATATACATATATATATATACACATATATATATGTATATACACACACACACATATATCTGAAGACATTGGAATAGAGACTAGATCTGTGATTTCACAGGTAGGGAACTACAAGCTGAGTAAACTACCTCTACTCATACAGGTCAGCACGTTCCCTGTAATTCACAGACTAGGAGAGTTATTCAGGATCCTGAGAGGTTAGGTAACTTTCCCAGGGTCTCACAGCCAGTGTGTCAAGGGCAGCACTTGAACTCATATCTTCTTGACTCAGAAGCCAACTCTCTATCCACTATGCTTTATAATTTTCCCCTGAAAACATGCAAAAATCAAATAGAAAAGCAAGAATTAATGAACTGAGAAAGCAATATTTAAAAACTAATAAATCAACAAATTAGCCATTACAGAAAATAAAAATGACAATTTTGACTAAATAAAACCAAAAAGATTTTATACAAGTAAAACCAATACAATCAGAATTTTAAAGAAAAAAATCTTTGTAACAAATTTCCCTGATAAAGTCTGGTATCCGTGATATATAGGGAATTGATGCAAATGTATAAGAACAAGAATTATGTCCCACTAGGTAACTGGTCAAAGTATATGAGCAGGCAGTATTCCGAAGAACTATCAATAAATATATAACAAGAACTCACTGACAAAAACTGCTAGTAAGATTGGAAAATAGTATGGCAGAAACTAGACGTATATCTTATACCATATAAAGTCAAAATGGGTACATGATTTAGACATTAAGGGTGACCCCATAAGCAAATTAGGAGAGCAAGGAATAGCTTATCTGTCAGATCTATAGAGAGTGGAAGAATTTATGACCAAACAAGATAGAGAATATAAAGAAATGCAAAATGGATACTTTTGATTACATTAAATTTGACAGGTTTTGCATAAACAAAGCCAAAGGAACCAAGATCAGAAGGGAAGCAGAAAGCTGGGAAAAAAATTTTTTTCAGCCAGTGTCTCTGATAAAGGCCTCAAATATATAGAGAACTGAGTCAAATTTATAAGAATATAACTCATTCCCCAATTGATAAAGGGTGAAAGGATATGAGCAGGAAATTTTCAAACTAAGAAATTAAAGCTATTTTTAGCCACATGAAAAATGCTCTAAATCACTATTGATTAGAGAAATGCAAATTAAAACAACTCAGGTACCACCTCTCATCTATCAGATTGGCTAATATGACAAAAAAGAAAAATGATAAATGTTGGAGAAGACGTAGGAAAATTGGAACACTGATGCAGTGTTGGTGGACTTGTGAATTTATCCAACCATGCTAGAGAGCAATTTGGAACTATGCCCAACGGGCTATAAAGTTGTGCATACCCTTTGATCCAGAAATACCACTACTAGCTATATATCCCAAAGAGTTCATAAAAAAGGGAAAAGGACCCACATATAAAAAATATTTATAGCAGCTCTTTCTGTGGTGGCAAAGAATTAGAAATTGAGGAGAAACCCATCAATTGGGGAATGACTGAATAAGTTGTGGTATATGAGTATAATGGAATACTATTGTCCCATAAAAAATGAGGAGCAGGAAGATTTCAGAAAAATCTGGAAATATTTACATGAACTGATGCTAAGCGAAGTGAGCAGAACAGAACACTGTACACAGCAACAGTAACATTGTACCATGACCAACTTTGATAGACTTAGCTCTTCGCAGTAATACAATGATCTAAGACATTTCCAAAAGACTCATGATGGAAAATGCCATCCAAATCCAGAGAGAGAACTATTGCATCTGAACGCAGATTGAAGCATGCTGTTTTCTTTACTTGTTCATTTTTTCTTTCTTCTGGTTTTTCCCCTTTTCTTCTGATTCTTCTTTCACAACATCACTAATGTGGAAATATGTTTAATATGATTGTACATGGGTATACTATGTCAGATTGCTGTCTTTGGGGAATGGGGCATTTGAAACTCAAAATCTTACAAAAGTGAATGTTGAAAACTAAAAAGAAAAATAAGAAAAAAATGTTACGTCAATAATAAAAAAATGAAAATTGAAACACCTTTGAGATTCTAGCTCATACACATAAAATTGGAAAATAAGACAAAAAAAGGAAAATGACAATTGTTAGAGGAGCTGTAGGAGGGCCACTCCTAGAAACTAGAAAAAAACTGGGTTCCCATGAACCTTTGCCATCCCTTCATCCTTTCCCAACTCTGGGCCACCTAGAGGAAGCTAGGTGACATGAACTATATGACTTCTCAAGTCTCTTGTATGAGCTGAGTATCATCACCTATAAAATTTCTGATGAGATGTATGTTGACCATGCCTAACCATCTGTTCTCCCACTATATCTTTATTTCCTTTAGTTCTTATCAAATCCCCTGCTGCTGTACCTTTTAGCGCCTTCTCTGACATTGTCACCAGACCTGCTGGTACTTCCTTCTAAAATATCTAGGCCTATTCATCTGTCCTACTAGCATACTCTTCAGACATCTAGGTCATGTCCTCTACTCTGCAGCTGAAATTTATTATAGATATATTGTCTCTTCCAAATACAGTACAAGCTCCATAAAAACAGCAACTGTCTCACCTTTTCCTATTTGTTTGTATGCCCAGTACTTAGTGGTGTGCTTGGCACATAGTAAGTGCTTAATGAATGTTTTTTCATTCATTAATATGAATGTTATATAAGACAAAAACAGTCCATGCCCTCAAGAAGATTTCAGGCTAATGTAGAGAGATAAAGAGTAAACTATATACAAACAAGAAGGGGGACAGAAGTGTTTATTTATGTGCCAGGCACTGTGTCAAATGCATCACAAATATAATCTCAGCAGATCTTCAGCACAACCTTGGCAGGCAGGATTATATCTTATTATCTCCATTTTTCAGTTGAAGAAACTAAAGCAAACAAAGGTTAAGTCATTTGCCCAATGTCACATAGCTGGTCAGTGTCTGAGGCTGGATTTGAACTGAGGTCTTCCTCACTCCAGTCCCAGCCCTCTATCCCCGGTGCCATTTAACTCCCTTGAAAACAAGATATATGCAGGATACATTGGAAATAATATCAGAAGGAAAGTACTAACATTAGAGAGGACCAAGAAAGGATTCTTAAAGAAGGCTCAATTTTACCTGAGACTTGAAAAAAGTCAGGGAAGACAGGAGGCAGAAATAAGGAAGGAGCAAATGCTAGGTGTGAAAGAGCAGCTGAAAAGGCATCTAGTCTGGATGTGGGATGTCTTTTGTGAGGAACAGAGAGGAGGCAAGTGTTACTGGGTCCTGGAGCACCTGGAAGGGAGCACAGTATAAGAATTCTGGAGAGGTAGGAAGGGTCCAGGCTTTGAAGGGCTTTAAAAGCCAAATGGGATTTTTTGTTATTCTTATTATTTCATCTTAGAGGTGATAGGGAGCCATATGTATTTAATGAGTGGAAGTGGAGAGGGATGACAAATTCAGACCTTTACTTAGGAAAATCATTTTGGCAACTGAGTGGAAAGATGGACTGGGATGAGAAAAGGAAACCAAGCAGGAGGCTATTGTCACCATACATCTGTGAGGTAATGAGGGCCTCTAAGAGGGTGGCAACTGTGTCAGAGAAGAAAAGGTGGTATAGATGAGAGATGTAAAGATGTAATTGACAAAATTTAGCAATAATTGGATATAGGATAGGGAGGGAGGGAGGAAATGAGAGGGCAGGGGAAATGTGGAGGTGGAGGAGGAAGAGGCATAAAGTGAGAGAGAGGCTGAAAGAGAAGGCGAGTTAAAGATGTCACTTAGGTTGCAAATCTGGGAAACTGGGAGCATGGTGATATCCTTGACAGTAATAGGGAAGTTCAGAAAAATGCAGGGTTTGGGGGAGACACATAATGAGTTCTGTTTTGGATGTTCTGTTAAGATGTCTGTGGGACATCCAGTTTGAGATGTCTAATAGGCAGTTATAGATGTGAGACTAGAGGTCAAGAGATAGGTAAGAGCTAGAGAAATACATCTGAGAATCACCTGCACTGAAATAACAATTGAATCCATGGGAGCTCATGAGATCAGCAACCAAGATATTACATAAGAAGAAGAGAAAATGACCCAGGACAGAACATTGGGAGCCACCTACAGTGAGGAGGTATGGCTTGAATGGAGATCCAGCAAATGAGGCTGCCAAGAAAAGGTCAGACAAGTATAAGACAGAAATGGTAGAAAACCCTAAAAAAGAAGAGAGTATCAAGAAGATGGTGGTCAGCTATCTTGAAGACTGAAGAGTGGTCAAAAAAGATGAGGACAGAGAAGAGACTTAGTTGTTTAACCACATCAAATTAATACCAAAGAGGAAGGCAGGGAGGGAGTGAATAAGCATTTATATAGCAAATACTACATGCCAGGCACTGTGCTAGGCACTTTACAAATAGTGTCTCATTTGATTGGTGCAAAGACTTTTTCTAGTTAATTGTCTCTTTTCTAATTCTAATTGTATAGATTTTATTTGCATAAAAAGCTTTTCAATTTTACATAATCAAAGAAAGGATAAATGTAAAATGACTAATTAGCAGCTTTGCAGACCTTTCTTACTGTCTGAACACAGTTTTAATATCAGCCTCTGAGTTGAGCCTCTGAGCTGCCTGTACTACTAGTGATAAGTTATTACTGAATTTTCTCTTAATCATTATGTTATTGCAATTCATGATTCTTTTAAGCTTAGCATTCCTTTTTCCCATGAGGAATAAATCATTTGTCCTAAACCCTTTTGATGCATGTACATTGGATATCTTTTAAATCTCCCCATTTGAAGAACCCTTTAGGCTTTCAGGCCACAACTATTACCATCGTTAGTAATGTTCCCACAGAAGCTGGGGTTGGGGCCATATGATAATAATTGTGAAAATGAGAAGCCCACTTCCCCTTCTAAGTCAAGTTTACCCAAAGCTGGACCTGAACTAAATGCAATGTCTAGGTAAATGACAGTGAGTGATAAAACGCAGTGTCTAGTCCTATGGGCCCTAGCTTACAGCTACCTCTCTCTTCTGTGCCAGAAAGAAATAGGGAACTAAGACATAGAGAAATAAAGTGACTTGTACATAATCAATTACTGGATCCAGGACTAGAAATCATGTCTGCTAGTAATAATTTCAGTGTCCTATCCGTGTTCTCTGCGCTCTACCATGCTGCTTCCTACTCATTGTATCACCCATGTAGGCTTACCATGGCTGTGAGCCACAAAGATTTTTTTTATTAAATTTTATTTTACCAGAACACAAATACAAAATAGAGAAAAGGAACAAAAACATATCATAAGCTTAAATATTGAAACTTAAATATAAAGTGAGAAAGAAAAAAAGCATGTCATGTGCATAGCAGAACATAAGAGAGGATTCAAAATATGTAACAACAAATCTTTATTTCAAGAAAGCCTCTATGAAAAATAATACACCTTGTGTTGAGAATGATCCATCTTTTCTTTGCTTCCTTGTGTTTTCTTTTGTTCTCTGCTGCGCCCTTTTTAACTTTATTCTTTTTCCCCCTCCCCCACCTACCAGGAGGCTACAATATAATTTAGATTTTTATTGATATATACATACAGATACAGATATATACATACACGTATACATGTATACATGCGTATATAGACATATATTTTCCCGAACATAATCTACTTCTGATCTTTGTTTTTTATGTTTGTAGATATCTTTTGTTTCCTATCCTTCCTGTCTGTACTACTTTACTTCTGCTTGCACCATTGCCTTCCTATTGCTTGCCTTCCCCTCCAAAGATCCCTCCCCTATCCCGCCATTGCCATTAATGTAAACTCTCTTTACCTATTCCCTCATTCTCCCCTCTAAATATCCCTCCTTTGTCCTAATCCCTCCCTTATCCTCTCCCCCCTCACTAAACCCATATTATTTTATTTCTTCTAAATTTAGAAGACTTTTATTCTCTTCTAAATATATATGTATTGTTCCCTCTTAAACCCATTCCCAATGAAAGTAGGTTACCGGAACTACCAGCCTTCCTTCCCCATCTAAATCCTCTCTTGTATGAAATGGTTACTCTTTTTAGCTGTTTCTAAATGGTTTTACTTTTTAAATTCATATCATAGTCGGGTTTATCCCCCTCTTTCTTATAAGCTCAACAATTATTAATAAGAATGTTAGACATACATTTTACATTATATATATATATATAAAAAGTAAGCAGTCTGTTCTTGTAAATCCCTTATAGTCAGTCTTTGGTATGTACCTTATATGTCTCTTAGTTCTTGAATGTCGAATCTTCTATTAAGTTGAGGATTTTTTTAACAAAGTCTTGAAAGTCTGGGGGTTTGTCAAATGTCCTTTTTTTTTTCATTCAAGATAATACTGAAATTTGAAAGGTATGATATTTTCAGGGCAAGCCCCAAGTCTTTTGCTCTTCGATATATTGTGTTCCAAGACCTACTGTTCTTTAATGTCTCTGCTGCTAGGTCTTGTGTAATTCTAACTGTGGTACCATCATATTTAAATTGTTTTAATCTTGATGCTTTTATTATTTTTTCCTTGATCTGGGGATTTCAGAATTTGACTAAGACATTCCTATGAGTTTTCCTCAAAGGATCTCTTTTAAGTGGTGTTAGATGAATTTTTTTCTGTTTCTACTTCCCTGCATTGTTCTAATGCTTCAGGACAATTTTCATTAATTATTTCTTGTATTATTGTATCAAGATGCTTTTTTTGATCATAACTTTCAGTTACTCTGATTATTTGTATATTTTCTCTTCTTCATCTATTCTCCAAATCTGTTGTTTTTCTTTTAAGATGTTTTACTTTCTCTTCTATCTTTTCATTATTCATGATTTGTTTAATTATTTCTTGATCTCTTATAATTTAAGTGGCTTCACTTTGCCCAATTCTAATTTACAAGGTATCATTTTTCTCCTTGAGATTCTGGATCTCCTTTTCTAATTGGTTGACTTTCCTTTCATAACCTTCTTGTTTTTTCTTGGATTATTTTTTTTTTTTTTAGTTTTGTCTCCATCTCTGTCATTTGATTTTTAAAGTCTTTTTAACACTTCTGTAAATTCTTTTTGGGCAAGTGACCATTTAACATTGCTCTTTGGGGATTTCTTTACTTCAGTGTCCTCCTTTGAAGATGAACCCCAATCATCCCTATTCCCATAATAGGTTTCTATGGTTGGATTCTTCCTCCTTTGCCTATGCATTTTTTTGTATGGTGATAACTTGATTTTTATAATCACCTCTAGCCCTGGAGTACGGGAAATGGTGCCTCTTGCCCCAGATCTTCAGTTCCCTCTAGCCTGGAACCAAAGCCAAACCTCCAACCTCCTGTAGGTGCCCACAGACAGGGGCTTTCTGCCCCACTGCTTCTGCACTCATGGGGTGTGTGTTGGTTCCTTGTTGCCCCTGCTGCTCTTCCCAGCATGGCTGGGTCTTCCATTCCTGGTCAGAAGAGGTTCCCGCAATATTCCTGGGCTCAAATGCATGACTCCTCTCACTATCCTGGGGTAAAAAGCTCCAGTGGCTGGGTCTGAGGCAGCCTCTCAAACCAACTAACCCCACAAAGATTTTCAATAGAAATATTCATTAAATTGTGTGTGTTTGTGTAATGTCCAGCTTCTATGAAGCTATTTTCAAGCACCCAAACAGGTGACTCATATTTCAGCTAAATATACACCTTTGCCTTACTTTCTCTTGGGATAAACACTGTCTTGCGTGATAATTAGGTTTGAATTTTAACGAGGCGTATTAGTGGCAATGATTCATGTATGATAGATTCACTCTTATGGTTCACTCAAAGCTATATCTGATTGCCAGGAGATGTTTATTATTAAGTCATTTTTCTAATTACAGTGACAAAGGCACATATCCTCTGTAAAAAGGGTCTTAAATTACTCTTTTAGACAAAATAAAATTAACTTTCCTATAGATTTCTGAAAGAGCAAATTGTCGTAGCATTGTTCTCATTCTACATATGAAGAAACTAAAAAATTAAACTAAAACACTTTCTCAGCATTTTTTAAAAAAAAAAAAATTTAGTCTTCTGAATTCAATCTAGGATACCTACAGGCATCTTCAACTTAATTTCTCCGTAGCTTTTCTTACTGTGAAAATGGAACTAACCTGGTCTATCTTAACCAAAATCTTTCTTCCTTTCTTAATTACATGAAACGAGGTTAGTACTTTCACGTCAGTAGACTTGCTCAAGCCAACTAAAACAGGCACTTTTAGAATCAAGCCCATGGCAGCTAGCTGGTGCAGTAGATAGAGCAACTGTCCCTGGATTCAGGAGGACCCACGTTCAAACCTGGCCTCAGACATACACTAGCCATGTGACTCGGACAAGTCACTTAATCTTGACTGCCTTATAAAAAATAGAATCAAGCCCCAGTATCAGATATGCATGTAAGGATGACACAAAGTCATGGAGGAGGGACTTTATCCACTGGATGGACAGTGTTCACTTTCTCAAGCTTGCTCCTTCCACCTAAACTTTGGTAAAGAGGCTTGTGAGTAGAAGAACCTAGAAAGGGGTCCGCTGACTTCTTATGACCAGGCCATCACTAGCCTTTCATGCCACCGTGGTGGTATATTGGAGAAAAGTTGAGTCCAAACATATTTGATTTTCTCAGACTTGTAAAAATTGAAATCAAACATTGAAAAAATTTCTGGCAGCAATATTAAAAATAGTTAAAGCTAAAAGAAAATAACATAGCCTGACAAATGCTTTAGTATTAAATTTTGAAGGCAAAGATGTTTGATTACCTGTTTCAACAAATTGGAAATAGTTTTTCATATTTCAATGTCAGGGGAGAAATGCATCTAAAGTGAAATTGCAATAAACCGGAGCCTGGTTACACCATAAAAAAAAAAGGATAAGAAGAAAAGAAAAACCTAGAAGACAAGCAAGCAAAAGGAACTAGGATGCCCAGACTGGGAGGGAACACAAACAGGTGATCTCAGGTGGTACAGGAAATGCCACATCAGGATGGAGGAAAATTTGAGGCAGATGAACTTCTGAAACTTGAAAATTGCTATTCATTGCTGACCCAGAGAAAGCAGGGAGGAGGACACTGAATCTGCTTCCTTTCTTTTTCTTCCATCTACCCATTTCTCCACCTTGGGGAAATTGAGACTCCCTGGTGCTATTTAATAAATTGATGTCAGCCACTCAAGTTTCCTTTAAATAATTGCTTTAATTTATAATACTTATAACTTGTAATGAAAAAATGTTGACCTACATAACCACAGTTTTTACTGTATTTTACATAGTGCTCAAGTATCTAGATGAAAGAAAAAGGGTAATGGGGAGGACCCTCCTTTCTGAAGATGAGGGACATCTTGCCTATTTAAGTTAAACTCCAGATTCAGAGACATCAGGGTAAGATGAGGGGATTATAAAAGACTATTATAAAGTTGAAAAATAATTTTTATAAATTTGTTTTTTATTTTTAATTTACAACACTCAGTTCAATAAGTTTTTGAGTTCCAAATTTTTTCCTCCTCCCTTTCCTCCCCCTTCCCCCCAAGAAAGCATGTAATCTAATGTAGGTTCTACATATACCTTCACATTAAACTTATTTACACAATAGTCAAGTTGTAAAGAATTATAACCAAAAGAATGACTCATGAGATTCAAACAAAACCAAAATAGAAGGAGAAAAAAAGAGCAAATAGTTCACCTCAATCTGAATTCATTCAGACTCTATAATTCTTTCTCTGGATGTGGATAGCTTTTTCCATCATGAGTCCTTTTTTTTTAATTTTAATTTTTTTTATTTTAATTTTATTTTTTTATTATTTAATATATTTAGTTTTCAGCATTGATTTTCACAGGAGTTTGAATTGCAAATTTTCTCCCCATTTCTACCCTCTCCTCCACTCCAAGATGGCATATATTCTGGTTGTCTTGTTCCCCAGTCAGCCCTCCCTTCTGTCACCCCACTCCCCTCCCATCCCATTTTCCCTTTCTTTCTTGTAGGGCAAGATAAATTTCTATGCCCCATTGCCTGTGTATCTTATTTTCTAGTTGCATGAAAAAACTTAT
>CM053624.1:140590580-140651918 GCA_028646595.1 Phalanger gymnotis
GTATCATTATGTATAACCCTTCCACAATACTCATGTTGTGAAAGACTAACTATATTTTGCTTCTTCCTAACCTATCCCCCTTTATTGAATTTTCTCCCTTGACCCTGTTCCTTTTTGAAAGTGTTTGTTTTTGATTACCCCCATCTGCCCTCCCTTCTATCATCCCCCCTTTTTTTTATCTTCTTCCTCCTTCTTTTCTGTGGGGTAAGATACCCAATTGAGTACGTATGGTATTCCCTCTTCAGATCAAATCTGATAGGGGAAAATTCACTCATTCCCCCTCACCTGCCTTCTCTTCTCTTCCTACAGAACTGCTTTTTCTTGCCACTTTTATGCGAGATAATTTACCCCATTGTATCTCTCCCTATCTCTCTCTGTCAATATATTCCTCTCATCCCTTCTTCATCTTCAACTCACCGTGTGCCCTCTCTCTCTCTTTTTTTTCTCTCTCTCCCTCTCTCTCTCTCTGTCTCTCTCTCTCTCTCTCTCCATATATATATATATATATATACACATACGTATATACATATATACACACTCACATATACATATATATGTATACATAAACACACACATATGTATATATATATATATATACATATATATATATACACATACATGCAAATTCCCTTCATCTACCCTAATACTGAGGTCTCATGAATCATACACATCATGATAGGGGTGGAGCCAAGATGGTGGCTGACCAGACCGGGAGCTGTGCAGAGCGTGCCCTAGTGCCCTGAATCAGTGAGCTGCAGCAGTTACCAGACTTCTCAACCCATAAACACCAAGGACAACAGAGTAGGTTAGTGGGAGAAGCTGCTGGGGACTGGGACAGTTTGCAGTTTGGCCACCACCCTGGGGGCAGCAGAGGTGGGGCAGCTTTAGAACTACAGCTGCAGTTGCTTCTGGCCCCAGGCCCACCTGGTGGGTGGAATTAAGTGGAGGATCAGAGCAGGAGTGAAGAGCTTGCTGAAGATCTAAGTCCAGTTCAGATTGGGGGTTCTTGAGGAAGGAGGAGTGCTGGTGTGGCAGAGCTGGCACATCTCCCCAGGCTTGGAACATAGAATTCTTTACTCTACAAGCAATCATACCCCAATGAAAAACTCAAGGGTCAAGCGAGTTGGCTGGGAACATGGCCAGGCAGTGAAAACACACCCAGATTCAGTCTCAGACTCTGGAATCCTTCTTCAATGACAAAGAAGACCAAAACATACAGCCAGCAGAAGTCAACAAAGTCAAAGAGCCTACAACAAAAGCCTCCAAGAAAAACATGAACTGGTCTCAGGCCATGAAAGAGCTCAAAAAGGATTTGGAAAAGCAAGTTAGAGAAGTAGAGGAAAAATTGAACAAAGTTGAACTGTTTTGTTTACATTCCTACATGGAAAGATGATATTTGTAACTCATGAGACCTTTCTCAGTATTATGGTAGTTGAAGGGAATATACATACATATGTTAGAGAGAGAGAGAGAGAGAGAGAGAGAGAGAGAGAGAGAGAGAGAGAGAGAGAGAGAGAGAAAGAACAGGGTGAGTTGAATATAAAGGGATGTTATCTAAAAAAATAAAATTAAGGGGTGAGAGGAATATATTAGGAAGAGAAAGGGAAAGATAGCATGGGGTAAATTATCTCAGATAAAAGAGGCAAGAAAAAGCTGTTATAATAGAAGGGAAGAGGGGGTAGGTGAGGGGGAATGAGTGAACCTTGCTTTCATCGGATTTGGCTAAAGGAAGCAATAACATACATACTCAGTTGGGTATTTTACCCTACAATAAATTAATAAATACAATTAATAGTAGGGAGGGCAGATTGGGGCTGGAGGTAGTCAAAACTAGTGAAAAGGGATGGGGTCAAAGGAGAAAACTGAATAAGGGGGACAGGATAGGATGGAGGGAAATATAGTTAATCTTTCGCAACTTGACTATTATGGAAGTGTTTTGCATAACAATATGAGTATAACCTATATTGAATTGAACCTATTGAACCTATATCAAGGAGGGTGGGTGGGGAAGGAAGAAGGGAAAGAATTTGGAAATCAAAGTTTTAAAAACAAATGTTAAAAAAAAATTTTTTTTTGCATCCAACTGGGAAATAAGATATTCAAGCAATGGGGTATAGAAACCTATCTTGCCCTAAAGACAGTAAGGGAGAAGGGGAGGAGGGGGGAGGAGAAGAAAGGTGATAGAAGGTAGGGAAGACTGGGGAAAGAGACAATCACAATACATGCCATCTTGGGGTGGGGAGAGGGTAGAGATAGGGAGAAAATTTGTAACTCAAAGTCTTGTGGAAATGAATGCTGCAAACTAAAAATAAATTTAAAATAAGTTTATAATTTGCAGAGAAAAAAAAATACTCCTCAAAAAGTCCATCTACAATAGGTGTCTCCACTTTCCTCTCACTTTTCTTAACCTCTTACAACCTGGCTTTCATCCTTATCAGCCCACTGAAACTGCTTTTTCCAACATTACTAATAATCTTTTAATTGCCAAATTCGATGTCCTTTCCTCAATCTTCATTCTCCTTGTTGTCTCTGTAGTCTTTGACACTATCGAACATTTCCTTGTCTTTCATGCTGTTATCTCTAGGTTTTGGGGACACCACTCTCTCTTGATTCCCCTCCTTTTTTTGATTGTTCCTTCTCAGTCTCCAAAGCTGGATCCTCTTTCAGATAACACTCTCTAATCATAGATTCTGTTCTGGACTCTCTTTTCTCTTCTCCTCTCTCCCAATTTTCCCATATCCTCTTCAGTATTTATTATTATTTATCTGTCATATTAGTCAATCTGATAGGTGTGAGATGGTACCTTAGAGTTCTTTCAATTTTCATTTCTCTAATCCTGGCTTTTTAAACTCCTTACTAAAATCCCATCTTCTGCAGGGAACTTGTCCCAACACTTCTTAAATCTAGTGCTTTCCCTCTGTTAATTATTTTCTATTTGTCCTTCATATAGCTTGTTCTATATATATTTGCCTGTTGTCTCCCCCATTAGATTGTAAGCTACTTGACAGCAGGGACTATCTCTTGCCTCTTTTAATATCACCAGTCCTTCACACAGTGACTGTGCATCTAGAAGATACTTAATAAATGTTTGTTGATTGATTAAAAGGTCAAAAAAAAACTAGGTACTACCTCAATATAATCATTTCAGGAGGACAAGAAATAATGACTGTGCTATTTTAATTAACAACTATGATTTTAAAAAAGATTTAAAGGGATTAGAAAAATAGGATGACTGAGAAGAGATTTTTTAACCAATTTGGTTAGTAGCATAAATGATAAGAACTATGCTTAGTGATGTATGAATGAGAATGTGTGTTAAAACTGGAATAGGAATAGTCCTAGTGAAATAATGACTACTGTGTATATATCCTTCTGAACAAAAAAAAATTGTTTAAAAATACGAAAAAGAATAGATCAAATTTATAAACCAGACTCCCCTATAAAAGGAAAAAGGGGTTTTGAATTGATTACAACCAAAAGCTACTGCTAAAGGAAACATATTTAATGTATAAATAAAACATATAAAGTGAAGGTGAGAAAATGGACTTGCTATATTCCAACTGATGACACTAGAAAATCTGGAATTGTGGTGAAGATTTCAGGCAAAGTCAATTAAAATTAAAAAGCACTAAGAGATATAAAAGAAAGCTGTATCATGCCCATAGATACCTTCAGCAATGAAAATCTTTATTATTTCTTTAAATTAAAGATGTGTCTCATGGCATAGAAATTAAATTTGGAAAACAAAAGTGAACAGAAGTGAAAAGAATTAGCTAGAAAATAATAATGATGGGAGATTTTAATACCCCACTGATGAATATTTAAAGAAACCAAAATATGAATGATAAAGAAGACAAAGGTTTAGACAAAGTATTGATAAAATCAAATTTTATGGATATGTGGAAAAGGCTAAATGGGAAAAGTGAGGATTTTTTTTTCAAATATAACAGGACATGATAAAAGTGTATCTTATTGTAAGACAGAAAGAAATTTCATATAAATTCCATAAGGCAGAAATAAACACTACATGTACAAATCATAACATAAAGGGAAAAACACAAGCCAAAGATTTGGAATCAGAGGGCCTAAGTTCAAATCTTAGCTACTTTCTACCTATGTGACTTTGACTTTTATTTCTCTGAGTCTCAATTTTGTTATTTGTCAATTAATGCAGTTGGACTCTCTAAGGTCCCAATCAGATGTAAATTCTACACCTAAAAGCATAATGCACTTCCTTATCAGGTAGTAAGCATCTATCAGATGCATTATTTGATGATGCAGATCATCAAATAAAGGCTACATGAAAACTTATCCAAGATGGTTTGTCTTGGAGAGGGGTTGGAGTTGCTGAATGACTCCTAATGTACCTGTCAGTTTGGGTGTTACACGAGTCAATATTTCTGTGTTTTTTTCTAAAACACTTCGAATATAATACCATATTGCCCTTTGCCAAAGTCTGATAATTTCTGGCTATTCAGTGTGAACAAGTAACATTTTTCCTAAGAAAAATAATGAAATAGTTAAAATTTGTCTTTGTCATCTCTCCTTTGAGTTCTTTACCTTCAGCACATAGGACCTTTATGGTTTTTTAAAGTATGGTTATTTTAACAATAATGGCTTTCACTTCTACAATGCTTTAAGGTTTTCATAGCTCTTTTTCTCTAACAACTATCTGCGGTAAATTGAACCAAGGATCTCATGTGTCCAATATTTTTCTTCTTTCTTCCTTCTTCCTTTTCTCTCCATCAAAACTTAACTTTAAATAGGGCTAGGATTTTTAAGTATCCCAAGCAATCTGACAGGGAACAAGATCCATATGAGATAAAATGATTTGTGCTAATATGTATCTTGCTAATGTGTCAACCATCCAATGAACATAACCTCTTCTTCAACTTCAATAATTCAAAAATGCTCATGATTTTACTAGTATGAATATTCCCTACATTGATGTAGATTCTTTCACCTTAGTAGATAGTACAGCTAGGTCTCAATTACTTGCACCAATGAATGTTGTGAAGTAGTTGCATGTATTTGAATTTGCATTATTTGAATTACAATTATAAAAAATATAGTAATTGGTTCTAGTCCAATGGAAATGCAGTGCTAATTCAAATAATACAACCATTTCACAGAATATTTGCCCTAATTGTGACCTAGCTCTGTCTCATGGGATCATGGATTTATATTTGGAAGCTAACTTAAAGGCTATCAAATCCAACTCCTTCATTTTACAGATTAGGAAACTGAGATGGACATTTTCCCAACTGGGAAGTATCTGAGGCAGGGTACGTAACCACATATTCCTGACTTCAAGTCCATCAATCTTGCCATCTCACCATAGTCAGAATTTATCACTTGGTAGCCACCTGTCACTAATTAGCCTCTCCAAAGCTGTCTAAGCTAGTCCTTTTGGATTGATATGACATTCTTCATCTGTCGTTTACTTGATTGGTTCCAGTATGATAAGAGACCTCAAAGTTTGCCTTCTGGTAACATAGCTTTCTAGACTTAGGGTCAGCTCAATGACTCAATGAGGCATCAGAATTAGTTTGGCCTTTTAGTGGAAAATTGTAATGAACTAATGCATTGAAAATGTACATGTCCCCTTGAGGACCTTTGAAAATGTGCGGTGTATGAAAAGATATTTCTGATTCTGGAGCTTTTGTATAATCCTTGGATACAATCACTTAGTCTACTTACCTTGGGCCTGTGGCAAGCTATTTTACTTTTATTTTTCTAGGTTTTGTTATCTTCATGTGTAAACAAGAAGGCTGGCTTGGATGAATTTTGAAATCCTTTCTATGCCCAGGAGATCATTATTTAGATGAAAAAGAGGCTACTCAGTCTCAACTTTTTGTTATACTTTATTGATGGCTGAATTGAGGTACCAAATTGGGGGGTGGAAGGTAATCCAAGATAACTGTGTGCTTAAAAAAAAGCCACACTGTCATCCTCAGGTAGGACCCTAGCATGTACATTCAAGGCTCAGAATGACACCTATACAGCACTTCTGCCCAGTTTACATAGTATTGAAAGTTCGGCAGGAAATTATTACCTAGCCCAAATCTTTCCTCTTATAAACAAAGAAACGGATGCAAAGAGGTTGCAATCACATAGCATGAGTCAGTATTGCCAATTAATTCCATCAGTACATGTTGGTGGACTTCCATTGTCTCTTGAAAACAAATTCCTTAGGCTGCCTTTCTAGCTCTAATTAATCTTTCTTGATTTGTCTCACACCACACCACTTCTCACTTACCTATGTTGTAATAAAAACCGTATTGTTCTGTTATTTCTAAAATATATGCTGAAATTTCCTACTTCTGTAACTGTGCTGTTTATTAATCTGGAATGGCAACACTCTTCTTCTCCTCTCCTCCTCCCTCTCCCATCCACCACCTCTCCCCCTTTGCTTTCATTGGCATTTTATACATCCTTCAAGACCCAGTTCAAATGCCTTCTATTCTGTGAAACCTCCTCTTATTCCTGCAGCTAGTTATGATATCTCTTGAGTGATAGCATTTTATATACCTCTTATAAAGTTATGAAATTACAACTTGGATTTTATTTATCTGTGTACATGTCCCATCTCCTTCTATTCTCATGGGAATATAGGATAATAGATGAAAAGCTGGGAGTAGTCTTTAGAGGTCATCTAGTCCAACCCTCTCATTTTACATGTGAGGAAATTAAGTCCTAAATAGATTAGTGACTTGCCCAAGGTCACACAGGTTGAAGGATCCTAGAGATGAGGCTGGTGGAGAAATTAGAAGACATCTAGTCCAACTCCTCATTTTACAGAGAAAGAAACTGAAGACAAGAGAAATTAAGTGAACTGTCCACAGACACAGAGCTAGTAAATGACAGACCTGAGATTCAAATCCAGACTACAAGGGCAATGCTCTTTCCATGTACAACACAGCCTTGACTATAAGCATTTAACCCAAACACTTTAAACACATGCACATCTTCAAGCCTTAAAGTGAAAGAACATTTTATTCAGTGAAAGGAGTAACTGTCAATTCATGAAGACACTGGGAAAGTCAATTTGAAGAAAAATTCTCTTCTCTTCTAATCGTTTTGCCTTCTCCCCCAACCATCCTAAGTCCCTCTCCCACCTTTTTAACTTCCAGGGAGAAAAACTTGATAAGAACTTGCCACAGCCTAGGTCTCTTCCCTACGCCACCTTTATTAGGCCAAAGACCCAAGAAATGAATTTCTGCCCTTCTGATATCTGATATCCCTCTTCCAATTTCCTAGCCTTTCAATCTTCTCTGCCTTTGGTGCCTGGAGGTAAAGGAAAGGTTTGTGTGTAGAGGCAGGAATAGGTTAGAGGTCAGGGTGATGTGGTGGCTCAGATTCTTTCCATTGTTAAGCAATAAACTTCAGCAAACTTATTCAGTGTTCAATCCTTGGGCTGGACAGGAAAACATAAGCCCAGGTGGCCAGTAGCCTCAAATGCCTCAGTTTGTGGTATAAGTAGAGACAGGCCCCTAATTTGAAATTTTCTTCTTCACCTTGGTGTCCTCCAGGCTCACAGGGAATCCATTCAGGCCACAGTGGAGCTCTATATAGCTATAGCTTCTGGTGCCCCTATAGCCTTGACCAGACTCCAACTGCTCACAGGTAAGGATTTTGAAAGGTTTCTTGCTCCATACCCACATATTCTCATAGCAATCTAACCCATCCCTACAGCATATATCTTCTATTTGGCTCCAAATGGCATAGATGAAGGTATGGGAGTCTTTCCCCTTCAGAGATTCCATGGCACCCATAAGACCTTCGCAGCTCAACTGGCTGAAATCCAGGCCCAGACTGAGATGGTGTTGCTTCATGAAATCTTGCCATGCTAAGTCTTCAGAGCATCCAGGAAGCACCCACAGAGGGAGCAGCATCAATAAGGCAGGGCTTGTGCCCTTCAGAACAAATGCCATCTTCTCCATCAGGGCTACCTGCAGCATTTCAAAAGAGAATCAGACAGCAGACCAAAATATCCTCCTTGGAAATCATTTCATTGGGCCCTTCTTAACCTCCTGTCAGTCCCTTTCTCACACCCCCAACCCAGTATCTATGATTACTTTCCCCTTCAATGAAACTTCTTAATGGTTCTTAAAGGTTGGGGCATGAATCACAAGGGTCTAATTCTATAAATAAGCACACCCACACCCTTAAACTACAAAAAGTGCTATAACCCACAAAATGGCCAGCACTAGGGGACTGAGGTAGCCATCTCTCTGAGAACAACAGAGAGCTTAATGGCTACTCCACAGTATTCTCTGGTGTTGGATGGAGGGCACAGCTATTCAACAAAATCAGACAATGAGAAGCAATACCCCTAGTGGTTCAAATAAAAAATACAAGCTTATGTGAATATAAACCTTTAAAACACTTTACATAATGTTATCTCATCTAATCCTCAGTGAAATCAATATAAGCCTGAAAGCCAATACAAATAATATTGTCTTCATTTTATAGATGAGAAAAAAGCTGAAACTTCCCCAAAGTATGCAGCAGTTAAGTGGCAGAAACATAGAATATAAGAACTGAAAGAAACTTTAAATTAGATTATCTAGTCCAGGGGTAGGGAATCTACTGCCTTGAGGCCATAGGTTTCCTTTATACCCTCAAGGTTGGCCCTTTGACTAAATCCAAACATCACAGAACAAATTCCCTTAATAAAAGGATTCTTTCTGTAAAACTCAGGCAAAAGGCCACACCCAAGGGCCTAGAGGGCCACAGTTTCCCCACCCCATCTAGTCCAATCCATCTCTTAAAGAGGAAGAAATTGAGGTTCAATGCTTTGTTCAAGGTAACATAACCAGCTGGTAAATGGCAAGACTTGAATTTGAACCCAGGTCTCTGATTGCCTCTGTTCAGGGAACTAGAACTAGAACCCAGGGCATCAGAGTCCTGTACTTCAGCCTACATTCATACTACATTTTCTCTATTAAATTCTATTCTTCATTCTCTATTAAATAACTAATTTCAAATGAAAAGGTTAATTATATCAGAGAGAAGACTTAGATAGACCGAAAATAATATAAACCTTAATCAAACTTGTGAAAGTGATGAAGTCAATCTCTGGAACCACATGCTCAGCTTTCTATTCCTTTCCTCCCTTTCTTCAATCATTCATAAACATCAGTCACCCAACACTCTACTCCCTTGCTTTTTCCTCTCTCTCAATAATCAAAACCTCTGGGTTGGAGCCAAAAGGGCAGAGAGGCAAGAAGCAGGAAGCTTTCACCTAAAAAATTCTTCCAAACAGATCTAGAAAATGCACCTGGCCAAATCCTGATGGGGAAATCCAAAATAAAAAGGTCACAGTAGATCATTTTCCCAACTCAGGTCAATATTGGGAGACAGACAATTCTTCAGACACTGAAAATAGGGTCAGTTCAGGAGCACACTGTACTTAGAACAAGAAAGGGCTGTGAAGTGGATCAAGAGGAAGTTCCAGACTCATATTGGAGTACCACCAGACTCATACTGAAGCACTGTGACAGGGGTAGGTACCAACCAGCAACTTTGTTGTTCACTGCCTAGTTCTGGGTCACAAATCCATGATGGACTGAGGAGACTACTCTGGAAATGATGTTCCCAGACTGGCACTCCCTAAGCAGTGTGCCAAGAAAAGAGAAAGTTTTAGAAGCCAGCGACAGCACTGTGGCTAGCCCAGACTACAGAAGAATAAGTGGGGCAGGAATCCAAGACTGAAGGGGAGTCTGTAATTCTGTCACTCTGAATCAAAAGAGCTTTCTAGCTAGCTTATAAGGCCTGAGTGAGTAGCATTCTACTGTTGCTCAGACTCAAATTCAGGCCAGGAGTTTGCAAAGCTCAGAAGGGGTGGGGAAAGGTGGGTGTGGGAAGTCAGAAATCAGATTTTTCCCTATATCAGACTACTTTGAGAGCCCTTAAAACCTAAAGGTCCCCAGAATGTCCCCGAAATCCTGGAATAACACAAAAGGCAATCCCCAAGAAAGCAACAATGGGACCAGCCCAGACCTGGCCTCCAGAAGTAAAGAGAGGAGAGGCTTAACATCGGGTCTGAAGTTAGAAAGGAGGCTAGAAGAATAAGCAAATAAAAAAAAATCTTACCACAAAGAGATATTGTGGTGGCAAAGAAACTCAAAACATTAATGCAGTAGAAGATAATGACTCCAAAACACCTGCAAGCAAATTCTCAAAAAAAAGGCATTCCTTGGGCATACACTCAACAAGAACTCCTGGAAGTGATTAACCAAAAGTTTTTTTTTTTTTTTTAAGAGTTATAAAATACTTTGACATGAAACGAGAATGCTTGAGGAAAAAAAATGAAAGAAAAATGAAAGCTATAAAAGAAAGAACTAGAAAGAAAAATTAAAAGCTTAGCATAAGAGGTATAAAACCTTACCTAATCATGAAATTTAGGATGGACCAAAGAGAAGCCAATGAGGTAAACAAAAACATTATAACGAAGTCAAAAGACTGAAAAATAGAAGAAAATGTAAGGTATCTCATAGAAAAAACAATTGACCTGGAAGAAAGATCAAGAAAAAAATTAAGTCATTGGACTATCTGAATGCCATGACGAAAAAAAAAAGCTAGAAATTGTCTTTCAAGAAAACTGCACACACTTCCTAGAACCAGAGAGGAAAGTGGAATCCACAAATCACTTCCTGAAAGAAATTCCAAAGTAAATACTCCCAGGAACATCGTACCTAAAATCCAGAGCTTCCAGATCAAATAAAAAATATAGCAAGCATCTAGAAAAAAAGAATTCAAGTACCAAGGAGCCATAGTCAGAATCACACATGATTTAGCAACTACCACTATAAAAGAATGGAGAATTTAAAATGTGATATTCTACCAGGCAACACTACATTTCTATAGCAAAATAACTTACCCAGAAAAACTGGGTATAACATCACAAAGGAAAAATGGAATGAAAGAGAGGGCTTCAAACATTCTTGATGAAAAGATCAGAGCTGCTTAGAAACTTTGAAGATCAAAGAAATTAAGAGAAAGGTAGATGAATGAAAAATGATAAAAAACTAAACAAGGATAAACTGCTTACTTTCAAGTATGGGGAGGTGATACATGTACCCTTCTGAGCCCCAATATCATCAGGGTCCATTGAAAGAATCTGACTAAATAAGTCTGGGACTGGTTTTGTTATGTCTTCATTGTAAGAAAAGAATCACTTTCTTAGAGCACAATAAATGTGATGAAACACTATTGTGCTCGAAGAAATGATGAAGGGGATGGTTTCAGAGAAACCCTGGAAGACTTTTATGCACAGTGAGGTTAACAGAAAAATTTGCACAATGACAACAACATGGTAAAGGCAAACAACTTTGAAAGAATCAGGAATAAATCAACATAATGGTCAAGTATGAATTCCAAGGACTAATGATGAAACATGTTACCCATCTGCTGATAAAGAGGTGAAAGACTCAGAGGGCAGAAAATTTTTTTTGAAAAACTGGACATGGCCAGTGCAGAAATTTGTTTTCTTTGACTGTACTCATTTGTAGTGAGTTTAGTTTTTCTTTTGTTCTCAATGTAAGGTAAGGGTAGGGAGAGCATGGAATGAGAAGGCAGATTTTTGCTGATTGGAAAAAATGAAATATAATTTTTTAAAAAAAAAGTAATATAAAAGGGCAGCTAGGTGGCACAGTAGAGCACCGGCCCTGGAGTCAGGAGGACCTGAGTTCAAATGTGGCCTCAGACACTTGACACATGTATACTAGCTGTGTGACCGTGGGCAAGCCACTTAACCCCAATTGCCCTGACAAAATAAAAAAAAGGTAATATAAAAACAATAAAGCCTTCTCTTTGGAAAGATTCTTATCTGAGTCTGATTCATCATGAATTTGAGTATTTTAAATAACTCTCTCAATTGTGTTTGCATTTTAATTATTTCTAATGCTTGACTGAAAAGCTTTGCACTCTGCTTTGTTTTATTTAGTTTTGTTTGTTTACCAGGCAACACTTAACTCATATCAACAGATGGGATCATTATAAGTTTGATTTTTAAAAGGCCTTTAGTCCCAGAAAATCCTATCACAGGCTCTGCCTATTGTGTTCCTAAAAGACTCTTCTAAGCTTCTTCTGCAACATTCCTCCCCACACTCTACATAAAACCCTTATCCTTTTTATCTATCTCTGCCTCTCAGTCTATCTCTGTCTCTCAGTCTTTCTTTCTCCCATAATATGGCATCAGTTTTTGAATGTTATGCTAACCAGTACAACACTGGTTGGAAAAAAAAAAACCATCATTCACCCCATAGAAGAGATAGCTCTAAGATTAGGATGTTTAAAGGTCTATGAGTTCCATTTATCTATTCTCCATCCAAGCCCTTCAGCCTTAATCTGCATTGCACTATACTCTGGCCCAAGAACTTGTTGCAGAGCTATAGGGAAAAGAATAAGGGAAACCTATCTCATCTAACTAGTGACTCCAGGGATCTTTATGGAGGCATTATTGAAAATGGTCTAAGATGGGCAGTTAATAGGATACTGCAGTGTCATCCTGGTTCTTCTACTAACTGGCTCTGCCTTTTCAGGCAATTGTAAGAGATTGTGTGTCGTAGTAAAAAGTGCATTGGACTTAGACTCTTAAGGTCTGGATTCAAATCCTAACTGCTACTTATTAATTTTGTACAGGTCATTAAAACTTTATGGGCCTCAATTTCTTCCTCTGTCAAAGTAAAGTCTCTTCTGCCTACCTCATAATGCTTGTGAGAATCAAATGAAATAATATATAAAAGCACACTTTATAAGACACTGTTGAAATTTCAGCCATCATTAGGCACATAATGTTGTGAAGTCTCTTCTGAGATACCAGTTTTTTCATCTGTCATATGAGACTCGAGAGATCAGAGACCGATCAGAGACCATCTTGACCAATATTGCCACTCATTTTAAAGAGGAGGAAAACTGAAGTTCAAAGCAGTTAAATGTTTTTTTCTAGGGTCAAAAAGGTAGTAAGAAGTAAAATCAGGATTCAAATCCGGACACTCTTTCTAAATCCAGTGCTACTTCCACAATAATATTCACTGCCTGGTTTGTTTTCCATTTCTTCATAGCCACACTCTGATTCTAAC
The DNA here is from genome assembly GCA_028646595.1 of Phalanger gymnotis. Classification (NCBI taxonomy): domain Eukaryota; kingdom Metazoa; phylum Chordata; class Mammalia; order Diprotodontia; family Phalangeridae; genus Phalanger; species Phalanger gymnotis. The sequence continues at coordinate 140,603,669 of CM053624.1, forward strand.
TTTTTAGTGCCTCTTGATTGAGAAAACCTGAGTTTGATACCTAGCTCTGGCAATTGGTACCTACATAAGCTTCAATAAGTTATTTAACCTCTCTGGACCTCAGTTTCCTTCTTTGTAAGATGAGTGGGCTGGATTCAAAGATCTCTAAATTCCCTTTCAGTTCTTAATCTTTTGATAAGTCTATTACACTGCAAACATGTCATTGGTGCTAAAGTCTCTGACCTTGATGCTGCTCACACTCACCTACTGTTGGATTCAGAGGTCACCTGTCCTTCTGAGAGAGGAGCAAAAGATATGTTTGAGAAGCAGAAAGTCTGTGATTTCTGTCCCTTCCAAGGGTCTCTTCTTAGAGTCCAGCAATGAGAGAGAAGGAAGGTGGAGATATAGGGAAGTACATTAATCCACATGAATGGAATTTCCAATGTGAAATAGAAGACTTCCCTCCCTTGTGAACTCAGGGAAACAAGCTGAGGGAGAAAGAGAGGAAAGCAAGCCACAGAGCATGCCATCAGGAGCAATTTGGGGTCACTTCAAAATTGGCCCAGTGTTAAGTAGAAATGGCAAACAATGAAGGCTTTGAGTCTAGGTACCAGGATGGAGGTGTGTCCCATGTAGAGCTTTTATCTAACCCTGAAAAATGCAGAACTCAAGACTTGGCTCCCTCTACCACTTCCTGGAAAACTCGGCTTTAGAAAGTCCATGAAAAATGAAATCCTTTGCAAAGATGAATTCTGGGCAGAGTCTCATGATCATTTAAGAGAGAAGATAGATTTCCCATAGGAACTGAAAGGTAAGAATTCCACTTAGTGGAGGATTGTATTGGCAATCAAGATGGGCTCTTAGCACTTATTCAACCAAGTGCCCTTGAAGAGTTTGGCCTTTGTTTCCTTGATTAAATTAGGAGTCCTTTATGACCTCCTTGCCTCAAGGGAAAGCCTAGTTTACATGGGTTTGAGTGACATGTTTGTGACATCAGAGGCTTTTAGACTGTGTGGGTTCAAGTCACATTTTTGTGACACTTTTAGGTCACATGGGTGAGTCGCATGTGTGACTCACTTTTGACCCTGAACAAGATATAAAAACCCAGAGGTTGGCTTTCTCTCTTAGAGCTCTGAGCCACAGCAGGAGTGTCGCATGACTCTGGGCCAGCCATTGTTATGAGCTCCCCGGCTTTGGAGAAAACTCAAATGTTGATGCTTCTCTGGTAAATGTATATTGTGATTTTGTCAGACAGAAATCTGTATGTTGATTCATGTTTATTTGCTCTGTTTGTATTTGCTCTGGTGCTGGCTTTTCCCCCTGAGCTGAGTGAATGATATTTGTACGTTGGATTAAAGTAAGATTGTTAACCCCTTAACATTGCTTTCCTTAGTAAAGCAGATCAAAAGAACCTGTGCTTGCAGCATTCTTGTTGTTGGGCTTGTGTTGGTTTTCTCCCCCACAGCAGCTGCTAGTCGAATTGTTGCAACAAGGATACATGAGTGCAGTTCACCTTCCATCCATCTACAGCTTCATCTATGGACAAATCAGGGCTATTCTCTTTTCCCACATGGTATAGTGGGTATAGTATTGGATTTAGAATTCCTTGGTTTGAATCCCAGCTTTAACAATTATTAACTATGTGACTGATCTATGAAATGGAAATAATAATACTCAAACTCCCTACAAGACTGTTGTGGGGGACATGTTTTGTAAATCTCTTAAAATGCCATAAAGATATGGTGGTGGTGATGGTGATGTTAACTTCAAACCCTACCAAAACCAATGGCCAACTTCTATCAACACCTGTGTGGCACTTTCCTTATATACATTTAGTTAAACTTTTCCTATCATGATTATGACAAGTAAGCTAGGTAGAACAGTAGATAGAGTGTAGGTAGTATATAGGCCTCAAGTCAGGAAGATCTGAGTTCAAATCTGGCCTCAGACATTTACTAGCTGTGTGACCAAGCCATTTAATCCTGTTTGCCTCAGTTTTGTCATCTATAAAATGAGCTGGAGAAGGATATAGCACACCACTCCAGTGTCTTTGCCAAGAAAACCCCAGATGGTGTCACAAAGAGTCTGACACCACTGAATAACAACAACAGTCATGATTATAGGTAAAGAATTATTGCTTAACCTGTTCAGTCTACCTTGGAGGTGGAATTAAACTTTCAGTCAGTTGCCAAGTGATCCATCTTACAGCAATTTCTTTACATCTAAAACTTATCTCCAAAGCAATGCCGCTCTGTGTTATGGTCTGTTGACCTTCCCTTTGAAAAGCAGATAAGTAACTGGGGTTAGACAAGGCCATGTTTGGCATTTTTAAGGAGAGTGAAACACCCTAAGCTCAATTGTTTTTGTTTCTCAAAACTTAGCTCATTCATTGTTAAACATTCTCTAGTTAATGAGAGTGCATTACCATAAGATACCCAGGTGGAGTGAGGTTGTTTCTGGTCACCATTTCTTCACACAGTTAAATCAGCATAATCTCTAGTCTCCCAGGTAAAGATATCTGGCAGAATTGCTCAATGGAGTCACCCAACAGAGAACAACATGACAACAAACCTAGAAAACATTGATGACTCTGCAATATAGTAGAGCAGGCATGAGTTGACCTGGCCAAATATTATCAAAACGTATTTGCCCCTCCACACATGTTCTCTGATCAGGTATGAGACAGTATAAAATAGAGTATACATTAGGCATCTGGAGTTATGTTATTTGGATGCCTGGAGAGATAATTCTGTTAACAATAGTAATAATTTTGATTTGCATGGGACTTTAAGGTTTACAAGGCAGACTCATCTTCCTGAGTTCAAATTCAGCCTCAGCCACTTACTAGTTGTGTGAGCTTGGACAAGTCACTTAACCATATTTGCTTCAGTTTCTTGTCTATCAAATCAACTAGAGAAGGAAATGGCAAACCATTCCAGTATCTTTACCAAGAAAACCCAAATGGAGACACAAAGAGTCAGGCATGACTGAAAACGACTGAACAACAATAAAGGTTTACAACTCTGAATTCAACACTTTCAAAATACTTTCATTTGTTCCCTCATTTAACAAAAATTCATTACATGTCTGTACTAGATCCTAATGGAAATATAGAGTGTGGCTATAACCCCTGCCTTTATGGAATTTAATGGTCTAGTTGTAGAAGCAGCTGGTGGTACAGTGGATAGAGCATTGAATCTGGAATCAGGAACTCTTAAGTTTAAATCTGGCCACAAATACTTACTAGTCATTTTACCTCTCTTAGCCTTTGTTCCCTCACCTATAAAATGGGGATGATAATAATAGCACCTGTCTCCCAGGGTTATTGTGAAGATCAAATGAGAGGCACATACTAGGCAATTAAATGCTTATCCCCATTCTCTTCCCTTTTAGTAGGCATATGAGACAGTTAGAGGAGTACACAAAAAACTGCTATGTGAGTTATAAGGAGAAATGTTTTTCTCTTTTTAAAAAAAAAATAGTATTTTGTTTTTCCAATTATATATAAAGATAAATTTTGACATTTATTTTTTAATTTTGAGATCCAAATTTTCTCCCTCTCTCCTTCTCCCCTTCCCCCCCCCCAAAACAGTAAGCAATTTGATATAGATTATATATGTAAAATCAAGTAAAACATTTCCATGTTAGTCATGTTGTGAAAGAAGAAACAGAGCAAAAAGAAAAAAAACACAAAATGCTTTGGTCTGCATTCAGGCTCTATCAGTTCTTTCTCCGGATATAAATAGCATTTTCCATCATGAGTCCTTTGGAATTGTCTTGGATCATTGTATTGCTGAGAAGAGCTAAGTCATTCAAAATTGATTGTCTCATAAGGTTGCTGTTACTGTTTACAATGTTCTCCTGGTTCTACTTACTTCACTTTGCATCAGTTCATGTAAATCTTTCCAAGTTAAGAAAGGTTATTTCTGATTAATGGATAAGAGAAAATTTTGTAAAAAGGAGTATTCATTGATTTGGACTTAATCAGTTAAATTTGGACTTTATAAGTAGAAATTCAATAGATTAAGGAGAGGGAGGCCTCAGTGAAACTGAAAATAGTGTAAATGTAAGGTGGGTATATCTGTCCATGTAAGATATATATATCTACATGGGATATATAAATCTATAGACAGGAGGCCTGAGTGTAGACACTGATAGATATTTGCAGAATCTTGCTCATCCTTCTCCAAAGGAGACTGTTATCCCTACTTTAATGAGATTGGAAAAAGATGATACTGACTACTTATATTCCCCTGAAAAAGAGGTATCAGACTATAATTATATCTCTCTGTTCCTCTTAAATATTGCTGCTCCATGGGCATGATTTTTTTTTTTTGCATTCAAAAAAACCACTTTTCTGAGAACTATCTTCTAAGGAGAAGAGTAACCCAAGCTTATACCTGCAGGCTTAACTCCTTACCAAATGCTAACTACATAAAATACTATCACAAATAGAGAATCACAAGTAAACTCATTAATCCAAATTGATAACAGTAGAAATCAGAAAAGTTCTACAGATTATTATATTCTGGAAAAAACAAAAGAATGATTGAGCTCTTTAGATGGGAACAAGATGAGAACTCACTCAACCAAGAGTGAAGCCCCACTCTCACTCTAGGGGAAATTTCTCAATGTCTTCAGGGAAGCAAGCATGAAATCAAGAGCATATTGTAGTTCACCACATATGTACTACTTCCAAAGTCTCTTTTTCCTTTCTCCTCTCTAGAATCAGTATTGAAAAAAGTTTGGAACTATGAGTGCTCTCTCTTAAAGCAATAAAAAATTGAATAACTACTTCTCCTCTAAAAAAGCTCTCATACCAATTTTACTCTTTATTTAATTCTCATGAAGGTTTGTATGACCATACTTGCCATTAATCACATTTAAAGAGAAGCACAAAAATATTCCAGGCTTAGAAATTCAGGTTACATAAGTAAATTGTATAATTTAGCTAGAAATGACTTCGGTATTCTTCTGATCTATTATTGCACACAAAAAGCAACCTCCAAAAATCATACCATAATAAGTGGACATCCAGCCTCCATCTGAAGATGGAGGAGAATCCACTCCAAAGTCAATCCATGATATTGATGGATATCTCAAATTATCAGGGAGTTTTTTCTAACATTACACTTAAATTTGTCTATTTGCAACTTCCACTAATTGTTGTTGGTTTTGCCTTCTAAGGTCAAATAATACAGGTCAAATTCTTCTTCCACATTACAACACTTCAAATGCCTGAAGACAAATATTGCACACCCACCATCTTTTCTCTATACTAAGTATCTCCATATTGTTAAACTAGTTCTAATATGGAAGGACCCAAGGCCCTTCACCATCATGGTGTTCTTCCTCTGGACACTCTTCAGTTTAGCAATATGCTTCCTAAAATGACAATAGCTTACAATTAGTAAGTGGTAATGTGGACCTGCAACAAAGTGGCTATGTAAACAGAGGAGAAGATGGTTGTGAGGGATGTTGCAAAGGTGGATTCAATGGGATTTTGTAATTGGTTGGAGATGAAAGATGAATAAGGGAAAAGATTCAAATATTACTTCCGGGTTTTTAAAAGAGGATGCTTCCTTATAGTGGTATCCCAGACCAAAGCAGGAGATTAGAAGGAGCAAGGTTAAGGGAAAAAATAATAGAAAAGGATTTGAATATATAAAGTTCAAGATGCCAGCAGACCATTCAAGCAGAAATGTCCTATTGGTGGTTTTAAATGGAGCTTGAAAGAGATACCAAGATGGAAATACACATTTAAATTATAAGCTCCTTGAGGTCAGGAACTGTGTTTTGCCTCTTTTTGTCTACAGCACTTGGCATGGTGTCTTGCACACAGTAAGCACTTAATAAATGCTTATTGAATGAATGAATGAATTTTTAGAATCTATGTAGACATAAATTTGGTAGTTGAAGGCATAAAAGAGATTGCCAAGAAAAAGCATTTACAGAGGGAAAGAGAAAAGAACCAAGGAAAAGGAACACCTACATTAAAGTGTCAAGAGAAGGTAAAAAACAGAAATTAGAAAAGTATGAGGAGAAGCAAAAGGGTATGGTATTTAGGAAGCTAAAAAAAAGTCAAATATCCAGTAAAAGGAGCTGGTCAATAGCATAAAATGTTGTAGAGAGTTAAAAAAAGAAATGAAAAGAGAATGCTCAGTTTAATGATTAGGTTACAATTGAAAAGATAATTTCATCAAAGAAAATGTCAACAATTAATCAATATATCAAAATTTTTATATGTGGAAGAATACTCCAAATAATTAATAATAAAAAATGAAACTCAAAATAACCTTCAGATTTTACCTCACATCCAGTAAAGATGACAAAAGATGGGAATAGTCAATGTTGGAATGACTGTGAAAGACAGGAGTACTTGTGTATTGTTGGTGGAGCTGTGAGTCATTATAGCCATTTTGTAAAGGAATTTGGAATTATTCAAATAGAGTGATATATATATAATCTTTGACCCACAGATTCTACTATTAGGTTTATATCTCCAAGGAGGTCATTGATTAGAAGAAAGCCCCTATTTAAACCAAAATATTTGCAGCAGCACTTTTTGTTGTACCAAAGAATTGGAAACAAAGTAGATGTTCATTGATCAGGAAGTGGTTAAACAAATGGTGGCAGATTAATATGATGTAATATTATTGTGTTCTAAAAAATGATGAATACAGTAAATACAGAAAAAATTTATCATATCTGATATAGAGGGAAGTGAGCAGAACCTACACACACACACACACACACGACTGTAGCATAAATGGAGAGAAGAATCATAAGACATTCAAAAGAGGATGCTATAAAACTACAAAAAAATGAGCATGGCCCCAAAGAAGATAAATGAGAAGATACTCCCATATCACTCCTTTGCAGAGATGGGAGGTCCAAAGGTATAGTACATTACACATATATTTTTCAATGTATTGATAATTTTTGCTTATTTCTTCTCCTCTTTCCTTTATTTGTCTCCTTTTAAAATGTTATTTTTATATGAAATAGTTCTACAAAAAGTGGAGGGATAGAGATACTGGGAAATTTCTAGTGATGTAAATAACAAGGATTAAAAATTCTTTTTAAAATGTTACTGATGGGGGAGGGAATGAATATCCCACAGAGGATATTTAGTTGAGCATAGTTTGCTCAAAGAGGCTTTAAAAGATATCCTAATAAGGAATTTTGAAGAAGAGCTAGACTAAAAAGTATCCTCGGAGAAATATATAATAGGAAGGGAGAATGGACTGTTGTGTAGCAAAGGCAAGGGAAAATAAGTGGACAAACTGGATTTTTCTGGTATCCTCCAGAAGAAATAGAAAAAAGTCTGTAGATGTCCTATGGGGAAATTATATGACACAGAAAAAAAGATATACACAATGTGTATTCATGGATAGGTTATAATCAAAATCCCTACAGATAATATCTAAATTAATAAGATTGCCAATCTTAGTATTTTGAATGATATTTTTATGCATCTTCTTTACAGTATTCAAGATTGTGCAGTGTCTAAAGAAAGCAGTCTACAAATTCAGTCACTGTCATTATCACTGAGATCAAGGGATAGGATCCCAGAGTATTGTTTTTTAAAACCACATTAGTTATGGAAATGTGTTTTATATGATTATACTTGTATAACCTATATCAAACTGCTTACCATCTCAGGGAGGTGGGAGGGAAGAATGGAATTTGGAACTCAAAACTTTTTTTTAAATGTTAGACATTGTTTTTACATGTAATTAGGAGGAAATTAAATATGGTGAAATGGTTATATATGTATATATGTATGTATCTGTGTGTATATCCACATCAGTAGACCACCATTTTGCAACTCAAAATATAGCATAATGTGATTTACCGGAAAGAATAAAAACCTGAGAATCAAAAGAGTGCTGAGTTCTCATCTTGGCTCTGACATTCAGGGCTCTTCAACCTTAAACAAGTGCTTTAAATACACTGGTCTTCAGTTTTCACATATGTAAAATAAGTGAAATAGATTTGACTAAATTTTTCCCAATCCCTGGATAAACAAATGTTTAGCAGTCAACAAAATTTTCACAGAGAAAGTTTCTTGATTCTTTAAAAATATTTTAACCTATTTTTTTATTTTCAACTTAGATATCAAAAATAGCATTTTCATACATACAGCAGAATACAAAAGGAAGATTCGTTCTGAAACTGTGAATCTCCATTTCCCACTACTTGCTTTTATTTTTTTAAATATATAACAAACACTACATGTTAACATTCAAAACTGGCCTACACTTCTTTCTGAGCTTTCTTCTGTTTTCTTCTATGTATTTGCAAAAATGTTTTAATAACCTAACCCACTCCTTTTTTTGCATCATTATTGCTAATCCCAACTTTTCTCCTAATTAATCAAGAAAGAGAAAGGAAAAAAATGACCTTGTAACAAATAAGCATAATCAAGCAAAACAAATTCACGCAGGAACCATAACCCAAAATGTACACTTCTTTCTGCACTTTGAATTCATCATCTCCCTGGTTTTTTAACTCCCTGAATACCTTTTGAAGATATTAAGGTTCTCAAGGAACAAACTTGTTTCTTCTCCCCCTGTTAGAATGTTAGCACTACATTATCATACAACACCTTTCATTTGATCAAATAAATTTATCTTTCTTGGTTTTTCTAGAATGGTGCATTTGTATTTCAAAGTTCCTACTCAGTCCTAGTGTTTTCCTAAGAAATACTTTAAAGTGCAATTCCATTAAAGGCCTATTTCCCCACTCTAGGATGATACTCAGTTTTACCAGATAAGTTATTCTTGTTCTAAGCCTTCCTCTTTTGTCTTTTAAAACACTGTCTTATAGCATCTCCTCTCATTTAGAGCAAAAGCTTCTGGGTCTTGTGTAATCTTAAATTGTAGATCTTTGGTACTTAAAGTATGTCCTTCTGGGTGTTTATAGTATTTTTGGCTTATGTGGGACCTCTGACATTCTTGAGACTTTATTTTTGGGGCTTCTTGAAGGAGGTGATTGGGGGAGTCTTTCTGTCTTTACTTTCCCCTCTAATTCTAACAGATCTGGGCAATTTCAAACATTGTTTCTTGGAATATAAATTTGAACTTTTTTTAAAATCATGGTTTTCTGGGAGTCCAGTAATTCTTAAATTTTCTTTTTTTGGCCTGTCTTTAGGTTAGTTTTTCATGCATATATCTTACATTTCCTTCTATTTTTTTTCATTCTTTTAATTTTATTCTAGATTTTTTCTCCAACTCACAGAATCATTCATTTTTGATTGTCTATTCTAGTCTTCACAGATTCTATTTCAAGGATAAGGTCTACCACTTTCTCTTTAAAGCTGTTTATTCTCCATGGCTTAGCAATCACATATACACTTTAGTCAAAACCATATTGCTTACTATCCAGTGCTGGTCCCCCAGGGCTTCTAAGGTTCCTGTCATAAGCCTTTTTTGACTGTCCCAGGGCTTTCTAAGGGGATTCCTCTGCTACTACTGCCTCCGGAAATAGCCTTGCAAGCTAAACATGCCTTATCTCTTGTTTAGCTGGTGCTCACTTGGGATAATAAACCCTTTCCTATCACCCATTGCCTTCTAGCTGGCTTTTTGTGCAGTTCTGTGGTGGAGGATGTCACTGTAGTTTCTCATTGGATTTCTTGGTAATTTTTCTGTCTGGCATGAACTTCAGGGTTTTGTTGAAATAGAAATGTGAGAACTTGGCAGCCCCTTCAGCTATGGTGGATGTCCCACTACCAGGAATGTTTTCACAACCTGCTGACCAGACGACTCTTTATGAACAGAAGAGAGGCCACAGCTACCTGAATCAACAATGTATCCATGCTGAATAGCCTTTCCATGCTATAGTCAAATGAACCCCAGGCTTTTCTGGGCATGCCCAGATTGGGTAACATGGCCATGTCCTTGAGGGGCCTTTAGAGCATGTCCAGATTGCTTACTGTGGAGGCCTCTACAATCTTTACAACATGGGTGAGGTACCTCTTTTGATTGGCTGTCACCACACCCTGTATAGTGTGGAAGTCTCTGCATTCTCTACCATATGGGGGTGAGGGGGTAGCCTCCTTTGATTGGCTGCCTGATCTTTAAAACTGGTGAGATGGAGTCATTTTTTCTCTGCTATACACTTTTTGGCTACTTATTTACTGCCCATAGATAGGGTAAGGATCAGCGTTCATCCTCAACATGGGTGCCATAAACTGAACCAGTGAGAAGGGAAGGAAAGTCCTTCTCAGCTCTGAGAAATTGTCCTGACTGTGTTTGTTTCTGGTCTGTGTTGTTTGTCCACAGTATCAGGTGCACAAAGTAATCCCCACAGGAACAGGAATTCTAGCTATAGTGACCTTGAGGAAAAGATTGTAGGCAGAACAGTGTAGCCCATCAGCCTTTCATGGAAGCCCAGAAAAGTCAGGGTATGGGGAATTGAGCCCAAGGAGAATTTTGGACTTGGAACTAGGACTATGTCCTATAGGAAATGAACTAAGCTATGAACCTAATATCCTTCTCCTCCCCCAAAGAACCATAGGGGAAGAGTAGAATGTAACACTCCTGGCCTTCAGGTAGTAGGAGATACAGTAACTTCTGTTACCCAAGTAAACTTTCTTTGGCTAGCTGTTAGTTGGTCTACAAGTGTCTCATTTTACTGAAATCTTAAACCTGAACTACCAAACCAGTCTGAGTCAGATCCAGCCTATAATATCAAATGCGAATTTTTTACATAGCTCGGTAAATGCCCACTTTTCCCACTGAGTGTACATTTAGTTGTAGGAGAATGAATTCAAGTTTTATGGCAGACAATATCCAAATATTACTTAATTTAAATTGCTAATTCATTGAACAGCTTTTTTTTTTTTTTAAATAAACATGTCCTATAAGTGACTGGTAAAATCAAATCTATTAGTGGGGGCTCATGAGCTATACTTTGGAGAGAATTTTTTATCCACAAAGGACTTAGAACTGAGGGTGGCTAATTTATGGGGACTTCCATGGGATACATGTAAAATGAGGACATTGTACTAGATTTCCTTTAAGGTACCTTCCAAATCAGAATTTACCATCCATTCTAGCTCTAAAGTCTATGGCTGTCTCTTCAGAATTATAGCTATAGCTTAATATTTATTGACATTTGAAGATGAACTCTGTAAAAAAAAAAAACATTACTTTTAAGATGTAATGGAGACAAGAGTCTTGGTAATAAACTATTTGACCCTTCCCTCCTCTCAGTCAAGAGAGGAGTTTGAAGGTGAGATGAAAATTAGAATTCTGATGTTAGACCCACAAAGTGTATGAGACTACAGAGAACTATGACTTTTGTCACAAAATCAGATCTAGGACAGATCAGGATCGTAAGTAGGAACAACTAGCAATACAGCTCCCATTTACATAGCACTTTAAAGGTTACAAAGTGATACAAACTCCTAACTCTTAGGTAATTAGGGCTTTGGGAGTCATGTGCCTTCTGTCTAGAATCACTTTGGTAAGGTAGAGGAATAAGTCACTAAACATTTAATAACATAAGTTTATTAAAGAAGAACCTTCTTAGAAATATCCCAAAATGTAATGGATTGCCATGAAAGACAGTGAGCTTTCTGTCACTGGAAATATACAAGTGGTCTGGAGGAACAGGCATCAGGAAGGCTGAAGAAAAATAAACTGGGGGCAGCTAGGTGGCACAGTGAGTAATCCCCCCTCCAAAAAAACTTTAAAAAATAAAAGAAAAAGAAACTGAATAACATGAATCATTCATAGACTCTATCACAGACCATTACATTTGGAAGAGACCTTAAAAATCATCTAGTCTGTGGATTAGGAAACTGAGGGTCACAAAGATTAAGCAGAAGGGAATAAGCATTTTTCTATAGCATCTACTATGCACCAAGCACTATGCTAAGTGCTTTTTGCCATATTGTCTCTTTTGAGCCTCACAACAAAGGTATTATTATTATTATCTCCATTTTACAGTTGAAGAAACAGAGGCAAACAGAAATTAAATGACTTGCCCAGAGTCATGTAGCTTTAAGTGTCTGAGGTCGGATTTGAACCCAGGTCTTCTAGGCCCAGCACTATAGCTACTGCACCACTAACTGCCTTATGATTTGTCCAAGAGCAAATCAGCAAAATTATGATTCAAATCCAATTCTTCTGACTCCAAGTCAATAAATGCTCTTTTGACTATACCATGCTGTTTATAGCCAACATGCCTCCTAACTTCAATATATTTTGTGATACTAAAGTTTCCTGACATAACCCTGAAAGAACTATAGCCTAAACACCTTCCTGGTGTTGTGGCAAACAGGATCTATCCCTCTCCAGAGAAATTAGCAGAGATAAAAGCATCATTCAAAGATTAGATAACCATACCACCATTGTTCGTTGGAGCTAATTACCAAGCCAACTTCCTGAAGCCCTGACCACAGATTCCAATAACAGGATGGTGGGGCTTGTGGTTTTTGCTATTAACTAGAGTCTTTGGGCTGTAAATTGTCCCTTGAACATAGGCAGCCATTTCCAAAGCATCCCAGACTCTTGGTATCACCCTCCCTAGTGGAGAGACCTGAAGCAGGCCATGTTTAGGCTAAGTTGTTTCAATGGTTTCAGCTAAATAATACACCCTAATTTCCTGTTTAAGTTGAAAGACAATAAAAGAAGGGTCCCAGTCCTAGATTTCTACCTCTATGTCTATGCTACTGGATAATTTGCTACATTTAAAGAGCCCCTTTCATATATATGCCCTTTATCTATGTTAAAGCCCATGTACTAGAATTGGCTCATCTGCAAATGGTCTGTCTAATCTGCACATTTGTGGAGTTACTTCCTCATTTCAGAGAAGAGTTTTACTTATATGTATTAGGTTTCTTAGACATAGACTACATGTGTGGGTTACTGGTAGATATAGTCTGAAAGAGACAAAGTAGTCTTCATCCCAACCAGTTAGAAACATGGAAAGTTTTGTGGAAGTGGTACTCAGAGACAGGGGGGGATATTTTGAGTGGAGGTCTGTGGAAATAAGATGGGGCTATGGCAGAGGAAGGGGTGGTTGGTAGTGGCTGTGGCTGGAGTAACAGGAGAACAGGAAACATATACTGTGGAGAGATAGATGCTGTAGGAGAGAGGAGTACCAGGGCAGCTAATGTTTTCATCCACCTGGGTAGATGGTAAGCTGTGACCAGAACATGGGGAGTGTCCCAGCATTGATACACTTTCCCCTGGCTTAGAATCCAAGCAACTGGTGAGGCCTTCTTCCTTTCTTTCCAAGAGGATGGGTATATAATGCAGAGTTTTCTGTTATTTAAATTTGTTTACTTGCTTTTTTAAGTAGAACCTTAAAAAACCAACTAACTGCAGCTAAAATCTGATCTTTTTTAAATGCTTTTGATTCATGTATGTCCTTTATTGTAAATAGAGGCAGCAAGAGGAAGAAACAACGATTGGTTTTGATATACAGAGATATTAAATTAAAATTGCTGTTATTCAGTTGTGTCCAACTCTTCATGACTCCATTTGGGATTTTCTTGGCAGAAATACTGGAGTGGCTTATCATTTCCTCCTCCAGCTCATGTTACAGATGAGGAAACAGGCTTAAGGGATTTGACCAGGATCACACAACTCTTAAGTGTCTAAGGCTATTTGAACTCATTAAGATGAGTATTCCTGATTCCAGTCCCAGTTCTCTATCTGTTGAGCCACTTAAATTTCAAGCACTGGTCCAAAAGCTCCAACTGTCTCTTGGCTGATGGCAGAACAAAATTGAGAGAAAATCTTGTAATTTAGATTCATAAATTTTTGGATAAACTTCCCCAAAGGAAGAAATGAACAGGATTCAGGGTTTTTCCTCTGCCCTTTGAGCTAAAAATAATTCAAAACATCATTTTTGTTGTCTGGGATGAAATTAAGCTATTGGGGCACATAACCTCATTAACTCATCCTCCTCCCTCCTCCACACATAGGTTCAGAAAAAGCTCACTGCAAGAGTGGAGCTGAGAGAATCCTAGGGAGCAGGACCTCTCCGGTGGGAAGAAAATGGTGTGGTTGGTCCTAATTAGTAAACCCCACACTCGAAAGCTAGGGTCCAGTAGAGGAAGTACTTGTTCCCTCTCCCCTTCACTCTCAGCCTTATACCCTGATGATCACAAATGTTAAGCATGGCTTTTAAAAGAGCGAAGTATGTTTGACCTGTAAGAGCTTTGAGTAATAGATTTATCACATTTCTCACTTCTTATTTTCAGGTATTAACAGAGTTCTATAAATATAGGTGGGGTGCAATAGTGCAATAGAAATTAGTGCAATACAAAATTAATGGTCTTTTTTAAAAATTAAAAACCAAATGAGCACAGCTTGATTTTGGTACAATTACTGAGCAACATAGCTGTCATAATATGGATGCCTGTAGGACATCGCAACTCCAATTGTGACAGCTTCATTGCTCAGTAATTGTACCAAAATTGCCCTGTCCTCATTTGGTTTTTAATGGAGTTTCGTGGAGTTGGAGTCAAGAATCCCTGAGTTCAAGTCCTCTCAGCCACTTAGTTGCTATGTGATATCAGGCAACCCATTTATCCTTTCTTTGCCTCAGTTTCCTTATCTATAAAATTAGAAGGTCAGACCCAAAGGCCTCAAAGGTCCATTCCAATCCTATAATCCTTTGGGCCCAGGCCAACCCTAGCTCCTCAGAAGTAACCAATTGTGAGTAAAGATAACTGTAACCAGAGGTGGGATTCAGCCAGTTCGCACCAGTTCCCCTGAACCCATATCTAATTTTATGTTGAGTTCATCAAACCGGTTGTTAAAATGGCACTTGTAATCAGGGTTCTCTCTAAGGTGGGTGCAAATTTATATTCCTTACTCTTCTTTTTTGGTTTTGTATCCAATGCTGTGTTCATTCATTTCATACTTACAAAAAGAATTGCCTGCCCCTTGTCCCTTCCCTTTAAAATGATCTCTTTTACAAAATTAACTATCTCTTTTAGAAGTTAAAAACCAAATGAGCACAGCTTGATTTTGGTACAGTTACTGAACAACATAGCTGTCATAATATGGGTGTCTGTAGGACATCGCAACTCCAATTGTGACAGCTTCATTGCTCAGTAATTGTACCAAAATTAATCTGTCCTTATTTGGTTTTTAATTTTTAAATGTTTGTAAAAGAGACCATTTTTCTGGGAAGAGACAAGGGGCAGGCAATTCTTTTTGTAAGTATGAAATAAATGAACACAGCATTGTATACAAAACTCAAAAAAATGGTCATTAGGGCAGAGAACCAGTTGTTAATTTATTTGAATCCCACCACTGACAGTAACTGAAAGGTTTGCCCATAACTTCCTGGAAGATAACTTTTGGCCCATATCTGTTTAGAGCACTTCGTATAGTGTATAGATGGAGTAACTTCCCAAGCTTCAACTAACAAGTTAAAAAACCTGGAACACTGATGAATGATTTTATTGAAGAACTGAATTTCTGACAGCACAGTCCAGTCTACAAAAGATTTCAATAGCATCCTGATGGGATCACTGACCTTGAATGACACTCACACTAGTTGGATCTGGGTTTAGCTCTCAGATGAAGGTCCCCCTGCAAATGCTGGGACCTAATGGAGTACCAATGCAACTGCTTGAATTTAGGTTAGAGATTCTCTGTGTTACCATCACCACTGCTAGAAAGGCTTAGAAAGAGTGGGTAACAAGTGGTAGGAGAAATCCTGAAGGACTGGGTCCTTCTAAGATTAGTTTAGAATAGAGAGAGCGAATAATTAGAGGTCAAATATCTGCTTCATGGTATAAAAATTTTACTAGGTGGCTCAGTGTATCCACTGCACCTGGAGTCAGGAAGACCTGAATTCCAATCTAGCCTCAGACACTTACTAGCTGTGTGACCCTGGGCAAGTCACTTAACCTCTATATGTATGTATTAATCCACTGGAGAAGGATATGCTCCAGTACCCTTGCCAAGAAAATCCCATGGACAGTATTTGCGTGTGATGGTGCATGGGGTTATGAAAAGTCAGATACAATT
Source organism: Phalanger gymnotis (assembly GCA_028646595.1). Classification (NCBI taxonomy): domain Eukaryota; kingdom Metazoa; phylum Chordata; class Mammalia; order Diprotodontia; family Phalangeridae; genus Phalanger; species Phalanger gymnotis. Next base: position 140,619,652 of record CM053624.1, read on the forward strand.
TAAAAACAAAAATTTTGCCTCAACTGATAGAACCAAAGTTATCTTAAGTGGGTTCATAGGTAGTAAGTGTTCTCCAAAATGGCCCCCATAGTAACATGAAATCAAATTTTAAAATGTTTTTATTGATTCAAAAAAATTTGGAATGAAAAAATTAAGTTAATAAAAGTTTCACTTTTTTTTTTAAATTCCCTTGTGCATTTTTAATTCCTTTCTATAAGCTACTAAACACATTATGTTTTAATTTCACTTCTAACCCAAGAAAGGATCTTAACAACTTTTTGAAACCAGTTTAAGTAAGTCCTATGGTTAAATTAGCCTTATTCTTCATATCCTACATCAAGAGCAAGGCCCATTTGCTATTGGAGCCATTACCATATATATGGGCCTTAAATAGATAATATTAATCACTATCAATGATGTTTATGCTTTGAGCTGGGTTGTCTAATAGAGAAGAAGAAGAAAATAAGCACTTATATATAGCACCTACAATGTACTAGGCACTTGCATAAGCTAAATGAGGCACAACCTTATGAGGTAGGTACTGTTATCTCCATTTTATAGTTGAGGAAACTGAGACAAGCCAAGTTTAAGTGACTTACCTAGGGCCACACAGATAAGTATCTGAGGCCAGATTTGAGCAGAGGTCTTTGTGACTCCAGGCCCAGGGCTCTAACCACTGTGCAACTTAGTGCTAGTAGGCATGATGCATTTGCTCTGCAAGATCCGCACCAACAGTCCACATATACCACACACCTTGGTGTGTGGCAGTGGAAAGTGAATAGTTTTAAGTCTTTGAACAGATCAAAATTAAATGGACTATCCTGGAATCCAGTTTAGCACCCTGACCTCCTCCCAAGTAACTGAACTAATTGGGCATGAACAATTCCATCATTTTCTGTTTCATAGTTTGTCTTATGTCTTTAATAAAATCTAAAAACCAGACTTCTTTAATACTAACTATAGTGAAGGTAATGAAGTAGGAGCATGTGAACATAGGTCTAGGACTGGAAAAGATACTAGAGTCTGGTTAGTCAAACCCCTTCATTTCACAAATGAGGAAAAAGGGGCACAGACATGTAAAGTGATTTGCCCAAGGTCGCACATACAAAAAATATCAGAAATGGGACTGAGCAACCAATGACCTCTCCTCTGGATCGCTCTGCTTCCCTAAACATGGAAGACTGGAAATCGCATTGAATTAAGAATCAGATAATCTGACTCTGGCATTCAGTAGCAATGTGATGTTAGACAAATCATTCAACAACCCCTTCCCACATCCCCATCTTTAATGTCCTCATCTTTAAAATTAGGTAGTTGCACAAGATAATCTCTATGGCCCCATCTATTTCTAAACGTCTAAAACCTGAAGTGATGGCATTATTTGAGTTGACGGAGTTAAGTATTAGTAGAATTAGGTATTAGTAGAGAAAAGGCAGGTGAAGACTAGGGGATAAAGATTCCACCTTGTTCATTTTGTGAGAGTGGAAGAGCTTGATAACATATACACAGAGTAGGAAATTTGGGGGACATCACTGGTATGTAATAGTGATGCATTTGTTAAGTGTGACCAGTCAGATCCACGAAGGTCAGAACATTTCTTAAATGAATGATTGGGGAAGGCTAGATGAAACCAGAAGGACCATTTGAAAATTGCTTTTTGTCTTGGTAGTACAGTGTAGTTGAATATGTGCATCTAGGTCGGGTAGGAGTATATGTGTGAAAAGTAAAGGCAAATGAAGTGGCAAGATATATAGCTAACTGGCCTGACCACTGGGGTACCTTCACGAAAGGTAGAAGTGGTAGTATGGTTGGAACACACAAACAAGACTAGAAAAATGGTAGAATTAAGTTTGGGAAGCATTGAGAAGGTGGGCAAAGGAATGTTTCCCTGTAAGGATTCTCTCAGGAAGAGGAGTCTCATACTCATCCAAGAGAATTTGAATTGGTCAGATAGTCATGACTAGGATAGATCCAGGAAGGAGGATGGATGTGTTCTCTCTGTATAATAGAAAATATATAGATAGGGGACTAAAAGAACAATATAAGCTCTTTCTGCAGTCATTTTTATGCCTACTTGACTATTATCCATCATCTAAGTCAGAGTATTTTAGCCTGAAGTCCAAAGATCCCAGGACTAGGGATAGATTTCAGGGGGTCAGTAAATTTAGATGGGGAAAAAATATATCTTTATTTCAATATAACTTGTTTTCTTTGTTATCCTATGTATTTTATTATATGCATTTAAAAACAAAAAATTAGGTTGAGACCACCTGATCTAAATAAACCAGCTCTATAGGACTTGAAATGAGGAGCTCTCCCTACCATGGGATAAAATTGTGCTGTTTCCTCTTTGGAGACACTAATACTGGGGCAGAGGCGGGGAGGGAATGATAGTCATCTCTCCTTTGTAAATAGACTCTGAATGCAGCTGTTCTTTTGGAGAAGGGAGAAGTAGTTATTTCAGGCCTTTAAAATGGCACTGCTATTTTATTTCTCATTCTAGTTAGTAATTGGAATATGTAAGCTATAAATATGAGTGTATGTTCCTTTAGGTCACACAAAGTTGGGGAGGACATAAGAATCTTTTTTTTTTAAATAATTTTATTGGTATTTTCTATTTCTTACACCATCTAGTTATCCCAAGTATCCTTCCCTCTTCCCTTCCCAAAGAGTCTTCCATATAACAAATACTATATAACAAATAACTATATACGATATTAAAAATAACAAACATATAACAGATACTATTTTTAAGAGGAGAAAAAAAACAGCACAACTAAGTAATTCATTGAAAAAGTCCAAAAGCCTGAGTTATGTAGAATACCTATGGACTTCCTACCTTTGTGAAAGTATAAGTTGGGGGTGTCCTCTCATTTATCTTCATTTGAGTTCTGCTTGATCTTTTTAATTTTGTTACATTTGCTTCTTATTTTTTCAGTTTATGGTTGTTCTTTCCACTTACATTGTTTTTGTTATCATGTATATTATTTTCTTGGCTCTGCTCACTTCACTATGTATAAGTTCATATAAATTTTTCCATGCTTCTCTATATTTATTACACACATCATTTCTTATAACACAGTAAGATTCCATTATATTTAGCCATTTGTAACGGCGATCACACTGGCACACCCAGGATGGCTGCTAGTGCAGGTTCTTTTATTGGCTTTACTAAGGAAAGATAGCTGTTTCAGAGGTCAACAATCTTTCTTTTTTTAATCACATAAAATACAAACACAGGAAATACAGAGGGGAGAAATAAAAACCAACAGACAGGGTTCTGCTGCCTGAATCAAAGCTTTACATCCACCACTGAATCAAGAAAGCCTTTACTTCTGAGGAGTCAGGGAGCTCTGAACATACAGCCACTCAGAGTCTTGACCAGGCAATCACAACATCTTTCTCATAAGTGAGACCCCAAAGGAAAATCTCGCCTCTCAAAATATATACTCTTTAGGCTCAGTGCCTAATTAGAAATTAACAGAAGGCATGTAAGCCTTCCTACAAGCAAGCAAGCTTCCCTTATTGGGCTCCACATGAGGCCTATTGGTAGGTAGGGAAGATCTTATTCCTTATTAACCTTACACCATTCTCCAGCTAATGGGCATTGACTTTGTTTCCAATTATTTGCTATAATAAAATGCGCTGCTATAAATATTATGGGGACTTTCTTCTTACCAATGGCTTCCTTGCGTATAAGTCTAGAAATAGAATCTCTGGTTCAAAGCATATGGACATCTTTTATTTGCGTAACTCCAAATTTCAAAGATAAGAATTTCAATGGGAATGGGAGCACAAGCCACTTTGACAAAGTTACTAAATGAGTTTTGACTATCTTAATATTTTAAATGTGTTAAGGAGGTAGATTGAAGTATTTCCATGGAACTGAAGTGTGCAAAGGTTTCCATGGAGACGAGATTCATGGGAAGTGCTCTAATTCGACTCTCCTCTCCACCTTAACACACATATAAACCCTACACTAAACAAGATAGAATCCAAGCAAGTACAAGAAAATTAGCAATAGGAGACATGTAAGGAACCCAGATTGGTTTTGGTTTGTTTCCTCTCTTCACCACCTAATGGTATAACTTGAAATTGTTCTCCTGTAGCTATTCCAACCTCCCCTCTTGGAAGCAAGTGGCTATATTTAGTTTGCCCAACTACCTTTCCAGTGCCCAGACAAAAATAGGTGCTTACGTATTGAAGAAATACTTGACACTTGACTCTACTGTTACCTAAATATTCTCAAGAGAATACATGTCCTTCTTCCACATCCTCTCCACTTTTTTACTCTTCATAAAGATGTAGATGCCTTCAAACTGAGGGAGTCTTATATCACCATCCACTACTGTTACCTACAGAGCAAGTGATATATAAGGCCATCTGGACAATATGCCAGATATGTTGGCCAGTAGTGCCATTAACAACGCATGTAAAGTTGGAAGTGGTTATGATTTAGTAGCACAGGGACAGAGCAGCAGTGGACAGAGGCCTATGCCATATGGACACCAGCTCCTTAAAATGCACTTACTATATAATCATTTATTTAGTCTGTGGCTTAGAAATTTATGTTACTTTTGTTACTTGGTCAAAATGTATGACTTCATTGGTGAGGAGGAATGATCAGCATGAACATTTTCTCATCCAATGCAGATGGCTAGTCCTTTGTAATTTGTATTCTTAGGGAGTTGTCTGGAGCAATGAAAGTTTAAGCAACTTGCCTATGGTTACACAAGCAGTATGTGTCAGCAGCAGGACTTGAACCTTGGTCTTCTTGACTGTAAGATCAGCCCTCTCTTCCTTATACCAAAGTGTCTATCTTTAGAATTACATCAATTTTATCTTGACAATGATCAATTTCTTAACATGTGAAAATAACTTTCATGGATGGAAACATTTTGAATTCCATAAGTATGGCAGGAAAGTAATTAATTTTTTTCATTATTGAAACTTGTAAAGGAAGAACTAAAGGGGACTTTCTTCCCTTTCCGAATGAATATCCTCCTCTTCTTAATTTTAGCAACACGATTAGACAATTTAAACAATTATTGTGTATTTAACTGAATTACTAGTCTAACAATCAGATGAATCTTTAAACCACAGTAATCATTTGCAGTTTTGTTAATCAATTATAGGCAGGTTTTTAATGGAGGCACCAAGAATAGATGTAACCCCAAACACCGTCATTTAGTTATAATAGATATTGAATTAACATTAACATTAAACACAAAATGATTTACATCAAATACACTTTAAAAAATTCAATTTTATTTTATTTTCAGTTCTGAATTTTTCTCTTCTTTCTCCCCGCACTGAGAAGGCAAGAAAAACAAAGCTAAAAAAAAAAAGCTGAAGAGCTCATTCACTACCAGCAAGGATACCATACAATAAACTGGGAGGAAGGGATGACTTTGGAGCTTTGGTCTGTTTTATTAGTCCTTTCTAGTCCTATGTGTGAGGAATGGAGTCCTCAACTCAGGAGATCAAGCCATGTGGACCTTGGAGCCTAGGATTCCATCCTGGATATTGCAATCAGGCCAGCAGGGAATCCCTGGGAAGCCACCCCTGAGACTCAAGATGGTCTAGGGAGTGGGGGGAGAGGGAGCACACTTTGGACTTAGAACTGAGCTCAACTGGGAAGCTAATCCCTTTCCCTGGCCAAAGGTTAAAGAGGAATTATAGCCTCAAGGTGTTGGCAGCTTGAGAAATATTTGTATATCCATTCTTGCTATGCATTTGAAGTAAATATTCCTTTGCAAAAGCTAATCTAAGAGTTTAACTGGAACTAGGTTCTTAGAATCCCCCCAAATTAAGGGGAACATAATCAGCAGGGGCTTCAGCCAATGGCAGAGATGAGGAACACCCACCCAACCTTATATGCATACAGGCCAATTCTGAGGAGGGGCAGTGGGAGCCAGAGTAATCATTGTTATACAGGGGACCTTTTCTGGCATAAAATTGTGGGAATCCTTGGAGAGATTTCCTGCCTGGGACTTTAAATTTTGGATACCCTAGTTTGCGAGATCCTATAGAAGCTGGCAAATCTATTTTAATGATATTAATTTTATAGTTGAAATTTTTCCCGGTGTGTGTTTCCTTAAAAGTCTTGATGTTTTATTGATGTATTTTGGCAAACTCTATGTTTGTTGATTCCTTGAGTGTTTAGATATTTTTGATACTACTGCTGAATTTTGCATCAGTATTGATGATTAAGTTAATATGAAAAGTGTGGAATCTATATCACCAGAATGCCCTGCCTAGTTGACTCCTTCTTCTTCTTCTTCTTCTTCTTCTTCTTCTTCTTCTTCTTCTTCTTCTGCTGCTGCTGCTGCTGCTGCTGCTGCTGCTGCTGCTGCTGCTGCTGCTGCTGCTTCTTTTCATCTAAACAGACCTATGTTGCTTGCTTTACTGTGAAAATGTTTTCCCTACAACTTCTTAGGTAACGATCCTTGTTCTTAGAATCCATGAATAGTTGACATTCTTTGCTTCTTCTGTAAATGGGGCTACTTTTTTTGTCGATGGGTGAGTTTTAAACTCTGTATGGATTACCCTTGCAGTGGCAGGGATCTATTGAGAGAATTGGGGTGCCTTTTGAAATAAAGGCCCAGAAGAAATTTGTCTGAAACTCCATAAGGATTACCCATGGTACAGGGACTACTAGAGAATTTTTGATGTGCCCCTGTGGATAAAGGGACACTTAGGAATTTTTCCTGAATTCCAGTTGAATGACTTGCATGGAGAGAAGTATACATACAAAATTATTTCTTATCTGAGAGAGGAATGATGCCTAATTGAACCTAGGTCCTAAATCCCTGGGGGTAAAATTCCATGTGTTTTAGAAAACTCATTATGGACCAGGTTCCTGTCTAAGACAGGAAGTCAATTTCTTTTTCTTTGCTTTATCTTTTGCTTATGGGCTTGGAAAGATCACTTGAGCACCAAGTAAAACACTTGTGGAATACTAAGCAAGCAGTAATCCTGGGTAAACTATATAAAATAGTCCTTGTTCGTTGACTCTGTAAAACTTTTTGGATGATTGTGATTTTCATCCATGCATGTGGGGCTTTGTATGATCATGCAACATTAACTGTTTTGAGACTCATACAGAGGGATGTGCTGGAGTCAGCCTGAACTGGTTTGGAGAGAGCCAATTGTTAAATTTTCAATGTGAGCATTCACACCTCAGAAATTGTCAAGCACTACAAATTAGGACTTGGTTTATTGTTTTGTTGATTTCTGGACTAAGAAATAATAGAGAAAATATCAATAATGCAAATTAAACTTACAAATATGTGCCATCCATAAAAAAATTTTCAGACAGCTGACTGTTGAACATTAATGAGCACACTCCTTCCTGTATGGCACTAAGGAAGCAAATGAAAGGACAATGCTTTTGCCTCCACTGTGACTACAAAGGATTGTTTTTAATTGCATAATTGTGCAATGTGTTCAAAAGGCACCCCCATCTATTTTCCAGGGATGGCAAATTTTGCAAATGGGGAGAGAATCTAATGAGAGCTTGGCACATGCCCAGACCACCTAAGATAGGTGGATTCTTGGGATCTGCTCCTGAGAAACAGGACTGACACAGGTGTGGACATTCTATCGTGGTTTGCCATGCTATTGGGAGCAGCCTCCTTCCATTGGCTGTATAGCCAGAACTGCTTACGACTTTAAATCATTGTGACTGCACTCTCTTTCCAGTGGTTGGTTCTTTCTAAGAGTGAAGGACTCATTCACATACATTAGGAATACCTTGCAGTAAGCCAGAGGGGAAGTACCTTAAGACCACCTTCTGCCCTGCCTTAGGAATGGTAGCCCCAAGAAATGGACTTGCAGTTTTGACCTTTTTTGTTTATCCTTTTCAGTTCTAAGCATGGGGAATGAAGTCCTCACCCCAAAGAGCTAAAGCCATGGAGACCTTAGAGCCCAGCATTGTAGGCTAGATTTTTCAACCAGTCCTGCAGGGAAGCCCTGAGAAACCAGGTGCTGGGATGCAAGCCCAAAAGAAGCTTTGGACTTGGAATTTAATGGGACTAATGCTATGTAAGACTAAGTTAAACTGGAAACCTAACCCCCTTCCCCTGTACAAAGACCAAGGTGGTGTGTAGGAAATTTAGAGGAGAGAAAATATTTGTTCTTGCCACACCTTTGCAGTAAATACTCCTTTGTAAAAGAGAAAATAAAAAAATAACATATTGGGAAGATACATCATTTGCAAAGACAACAGAGAACTGTATTATTTAGCTGACTCCCTTGGTGAACCATTAGAAGTATTATTTTTTGAATATGATTTATAATCAGCAGACCCTTGGAGGTTTCTGCAAATAAAAAGATAATCCAGGTGACTACCACTGAAAAACCAATGCCCATTGCTAAGAGTGTACAGGCAGTGCCAAGAACCTTTCACCAAACCCTAACCAGCTATTTCACATAAGCTGTTGAAGCCTGAGTTAGGATATTTTGCTTAATTAATGATTGGTAATACTATAAAGATGACTGAGAGAGGAGGAGATTATGATAACTGTGGTTCTGGCTTTGTGAGAAATCATCTATCCCAAAAAGGAATGGGGTGAAAATAACAGAAATGTAGGGGATCAATTCCGATTAGTATAAGATGGAGAAAAGACACAAAATAAGGACATACGTCTATTCACTAAACCCCTAAGGACCCATTCCTAAGATAGGATAAACCTTTTCCCCTAGGATTTTTTCCTAATAAAACAAGTACCATAAACTTTAGACCTAGATGGGACTTTTGAAATCAAGATTCAGTGAGTAAAGTGCTGGGCCTGGAGTCAGTAAGGTTAATCTTCCTGAGTTAAAATCTGGCCTCAGACACATGCTAGCTGTGTTACCCTGGGCAAGTCACTTAACCTTTTTGCCTCAGTTTCCTCATCTGTAAAATGAGCTGGAGATGGAAGTGGCAAACTACTCCACTATCTTTGTCAAGAAAATCCCAAATGGGGTCATGAAGAGCTGGACATGACTGAAAAATGACTGAACAACAACAAAAATACCTGATAACTCATTTTAGAGATGAGGAAATTGAGGTCTAAGGAGCTTAAGTGATTTGCATGAGGGACTAAGGAAAAGGGAGGCTGCTTATATGAAAGGAAACTGTAGCTTTGTTTTCTACCCCTCTTGAAAAACTGTTCTGAGGAAAGTACATTGCAAACCTTATAACATTTTGTAAATGTTAATCTTTATTATTGTTGACAGTGTTATTGCTGTTGTTATTAGGTACCTCCCCATCCTCATCTTTAAAGTAAGGGACTTGAGAGATGACGTGAGTCAAAATGGCGGAGTGGAAAGAATACTAGACTGAGTCCCATAGAACTTGTTTTGGAATCACCAAAGTTGTGTTTATCCTTCCTTTTTGAAGAGGACCATGGCATCAGGGAAATAAATGATGACATGACTTGAAGTTACCTTTGATTTGAGTGAGGGAGGGCTGTGAAAGGTCACCAGCCTCACTTTCTCCTCCAGAGCCATCTGGGTCCAGTGACCAGATATTCATCAGGATGACTGGAGATGATCCAGGATGCAACGAGAGACTCTGCTCCTTTTGGGCTAAGGCCTTTTCATGTATTCATTTAGAGTGAGCTAATGCCCTGTGAGTAGACTGAGCTGCCTGAATGGGGACCCAGATAGTTGGGTAACTCAGCTAGTCCTCTCTCTCTCCCCCTCCCCGTCCTGCTCCCCCTCCCTCTTTATTTCTGTCTTTCTATCTTTCTTTCCTTCTGTCTTTCTTTCTGTCATTCTTTCATCTTTCACAAAACCTTAAATCCAGTTCACTCTGAAGCTCATAAGTTGGACCACAATAGGTTCCTGCCCAAGCTCCACTTAATGGCTGTATTTTAGGCCCTCCTGGCTCAGAATGAATGTCAATAGTAACTGTTTCTCTTTGGAACAGCAACCATGAGGGTCTTCCCCTCCCAGCTTGATGTTTTGTCCTTTTTTCTAATTAAAGGGGCCATCCCTTGACTCACTTCTTAATCACCAAAGTGATTAATGCACCACTTGCATGGTGCATGAATTTGAGCAAGTCACTTCCCATCACCAGTCCTTATTTTCTTCATCTGTAAATGAAGGCATTTGGACCAATTAATCTCTAAAGTTCTTGTCAGGTCTCAATCCTTGCAATCCTATAAATCTGCATCTCCATAAGCCGTATCAGCAGATTATGGGTTGAGTGTGGGGAGAGAGAGTAGCTAGAGGAGACCCAGACACATTATCTTATTAGAACAGAATGATAATAAACAATAACCTCTGGATCAAAGGATTACTACTTCCCACCTGAGGCAACTTGGCAGTGCAGTACACAGACTGCTGTGCCTGGACTCAGATATACTTGAGTTCAAATCCTGCCTCAGACACCTATTAGCTGCATGACCCTAGGCAAGTTACAAGTTCTGTCTGCCTCAGTTTCCCCAATTGTAAAATAAAGATAATAATTGCACCCATGTTACAAAGCTCAAAAGAGGGACTATTTGTAAAGCACTTAACACAGTGCCTGGCATGTGCATAGCAAGGCCTTCATAAATGTTTTTTCTTCCTTCTCTACCATAATAAACAGACCATCCTTCATTACTTACCTTTGAGCAGTTAACACTGTTTGTCATTTAAGGCCATTATATATGTCCTTATGATCTGAAGTTATTCAGTACACATAACTATTGAAGTAGCCTTTACAATTTTGCTAAGATTGGTCAAAAGCAATGTTCTGGTGTTTGGTGATAGGGGTTTGGGGCTAAGCCTCACTACCACAGCCCACAGTAGTGTTGGGTTCCACCCCCAGTTGCTCAGGTACATGAGACCCTGTATGGTCTGTCTGTAAGGCTGGAATTATAGGCACCTACTATTTTCTGTGTATATACCTTGAGGAAAGTTGGCTTCTCTGGGAAGCCTCCAGTAATCTTATCTTTCTACAGGTTGCAAGAGTGGACTTACTGAGAGATCCAGAGAGACTCAAATAATCCTCTGAAATTATATTAGAAGCATTGATGTTACACTGACCCTAGGCTTAGTTTAGTAGTACATCTATTGGGGTACTTCCTTCACTCACAGTAAGGGAATCTGTCAATGAGTATGAGGATCATAGAACATTCACACATGTACACACACACACACATACATATACGTATGTATAGATAGATATAGACATGTAGAGATATGTGTGTGTATACACACATATGACGAACCTCTCTCAGGGCATCCTATACTCACGAGGTTTCCAGTGATAAATTTTGCTTTTGTAACATCCACACTAGAAGTTCTGCAGAACTGATTATTGCCAGGATGTAGAAAACTGTAAAGTTTACCATGAGTCCCCTGGTAAACACGGGCCTTATGCCCAAGCCTTAGCTGTTCATTTGGAATGGGGAGGTGGCTAGGCAGGAAGGTTTAAGGGATGTAAATATTGAGGTTAAGGGAAGAGAAAAATAAATAACCCTCCTTGTCCCAAATATAGCTGGTGCCTCACAGTTACAAATTAAAGTTTTTTATAACAGAGAAATCCAATCATGCCAAGATCTCCAACAGAATATTGAGGTTATATTGCTCTTTTAATATATGATTCTAACTCACTAAAGCAATTCCCAGGCTTGGGAAGAGGAAGAAAGGAAATTCAGTCTGGTAGTTTGATTCTATCCTAATTCAGATTGAAATTGATGGGGTCCAAAACTTTCCACTGTCTCAACTCCAAAACTAATGAAGGCCTCCCACCACAACTGGTTTTCTTTGGCTACCAAGAACAACCAGCATTCTGATGCTTGTCTCAGTATAGTAGTAAAGAGGGATTCAGCTTGGAAGCTAGCAGATCTATAGTCTATGCTTGGCTAAACCACCACCAACTAGCCTTTTGACCACTGTAGGTGTCAGGTTCTCCATCTTTCAAGTAAGAATAATAATATTCCTAGGGTTCACAGTATAAAAAGGTCTACACTTAAAGTCAAGAGGGACCAGGATTCAAATTCTGCCTCCAACAAGTATTTGTGTGACCATGGACAAGGCACTTTTTCTCAGCTTCAGTTTCCTGAGCCATAAAATAAGGATGGGAATGATGCCTAATTGGGTTGTTATGAAGCTTAAAAAGTCCTTAGTAAAAACTTTAGACACAATATAGTCTGTTAACAGTGGTATCAAACTCAAATAGAAACAATGGCCATTATATCACAAAAAAGGTTCCTGCAGGCCTCATATTGACTTAGTTTTAAAATGTACTATTATCTGTTTTATTGTATTTTTATTTATTTTGTTCAATATTTCCCAATTACATTTTTGTAATTACAGTTTTGTCCACACTCAGGAGTGTTACAGGCTACATATGGCCCATGGACCTAGTATTTGACACCTCTGGTATGTTAGCGTTATTGGGGGTATTATGACAATCTCATGATGAAATGACATATAAAAATGTTTTGGTAAGGAAGAAATGATATATACGTAAAGGTATCACTATTCGTCCTTTCTCCTGTCAAGAGGATAGGAAAAAAAAAAAAAGATTTAAAGCTTCCACAACTATACAAGGAAGTTTGTTAGGGGATATAACCCAGGCCTTTTGCAGGCTTTGTTTCTCTTCCTTCAGGGTCAAAGTATGCAAAGTTATGGACTGGTTATAGGAGAAAAAGCAAAGTATATTAGGGAATGGGGTCCAGGACAGTGCCCATCTTTCAATAGCAGATAATAAGAAAGTGGGAACTGAGGCTGAGGATGGAGCCAGCAGGATGAGTCTTACCCATCAAAGTGCACAGGCTCTAAATTCTCACAGGCAATGGTAACATGCCTGATTCTGGACATGGCCCGGTACCTACAGTTTGGGGAAGTGGAGCCACCTGTCACTCTGCAGTCTGTAATCTTCATAATGCCTTCATGGCAGTTCATTTGGCCATTCTTGCATTTGATGTTAGTGGTACGGCAGATACTGTTGATGTTCCAGATGTCCTCATGGATGAAGGTGTTAACGGGCTTGCATCTTGGCTCAGTCATCCGCCTCTTGTGCATCATCTGGGTGCAGTATGTAGCATCACCACCTTCGCTATAAGGGTCTACATGCTGTCGCAGGAACTGCTGGTACCTCCGACTCTGGCCAGAAGAAGGCTGCACCAGCCATAGGCCAAGCAAGGCCAACAGCAGCAGCAATGATTGGATCCTATGAATGGCCATTATCTTCTGCCTAGTTAGGGGCCCCTAAAAAGAGAACAAAGCAAGAAGCAGGAGAGTAGACCATAAGGATGGAGGATGAACTGTTCATTCCTTGCCAAAAGACAAAACATCCCTATTCAATATTTCCATATCCAACTTTTCCCTGCTCACATACCAATTTTTCTCTAGGCTTTTGTTTCCTAGTTGTTCTAGATCAGTGGTTCTTAACCAGGGATCACTGACCATAGATTTCAAGTCATCCATGAACTTGAATGGAAAAAAATTACATCTTTATTTCAATATCATTGTTTTCCTTTGTAATTCTACATATTTTATTTCATGCATTTTAAAACATTTTGAGGCTTCTCTGCTACAAAAGGATCCTCATAACACACATGAAAGTTAAGAAGCCCTAGTCTAGGTCATTCTAAGGTTGTTTTCCTCTCTAATCAATCAACACACATTTATTAAGTGCTTACTATGTGTCAGGCATTGGGCTAAGAGCTGACCATATGAAGAAGTAAAAAACACAGTCACTTCCCTCAAGGAGTTTGTATTTTACTCATCTCTAACACTCTGTTATCCTCTTAATCTCTATCAGCTACTTCCCCCATTCACAGACATCACTATTCTGGCTTCTATTTTTCTCAGCATTGTTCCCAAGTGATTCGGTTTCCAAACTCTTTCCATTCAAAGACAGAGTTTCCTGAGAGAAATTAAATACTATAATCCTATAATGATCTAGGTCTAGGATCTAATGATCTAGGAGCAAAGCTCCAGCTTACCTTTGTTTGTGGAGAGAGTTGCTGATGACCTTGATGAAACCTGGCCAGGTCCTGAAAAGAAAGCATCATGTATAATTAAAAGATACTTATATATAATACCTACATGAAACCGGGAGTCTACTTGGCTAATTCCTGTATATGTAACTACTCCTTGGCCACTGTGTTCTTTAGGGAGTGCTTAATTCCTTAGAATCACCTAGTCCCAAGAATCGTGGTGGATTTATATCTCACAAAGAATAGGCATGTTGAGTTTTCACATTTACTCAAATCTTTATCTTATTATGAGTGAAGGACTCAATTGAAGTTCAAAGCAGAGATGGAGTAGAAAAAAAAAGATAATGAGGCCAAACTTTGATTTCAGTTTTCTTTTTCCTTTGACATTCTCCCAATGGCAATAAAAGCTTGGTCCTTTGTCAAGTTTATTAATCAGTATGGTCTGTGCACATGCATACATACATGCACACACACAAAATCCTAGCATAGTGCCTTGCATATGGCAATAGGAGCAACCCTTGGGGGGGCACAGTCAATATGGCAGCTGGAAAGCAGGGCCTTGCTAAGGCTCCCCCACAGGTCCCTCCAAACACCTATAAAACGGCTTTGAACAAATTCTAGGGCTGCAGAACCCACAAAATAACAGAGGGAAGCAGGGCTCCCGCCCAGGACAGCCTGGATGGTCTCTGGGAAGGGTCTATCACATGGAGCAGGGAATGGAGTAGAGCAGAGCTCAGCGTGGGCCACTCCAGGATCAACCAGACCAGGAGCCAGGCAGAACAGGCTGTAGGGCCCTGAATCATTGAGCTGTGGCAGTTACCACACTTATCATCCCACAAACACCAAAGACAACAGAGAAAGTTAGCGAGAAAAGCTGCTGGGACAGAGTGAAAGGAGTTTGAGGTTCAGCCACCACCCTAGGGGCAGCGGAGGTGGTACAGCTCTGAGGTTGCTTCCAGAACTACAGCTGCAGTTACTTCTGGCCCCAGGCCCACCTGGTGGGGGGAATTAAGTGGCGGGTTACAGCAGAAGTGCAAAGCCTGCTTTGCCCTTCCTGGATCTGGGTCGTGGTACTGGTTGGCAGTTCTTAGGGGAGAAGGAGTGCTGGTGTGGCAGAGTTTGTTGTGTAGAAGTAGCTCTGAAAATAGCAGCGCAGCACTTCAAGCTTGGGACAAAGTACTCTCTACTCTATAAGCAGTCATACCCCAGTGAAAAACTCAAGGGTCAAGTAGTTGGCTGGGAACATGAACAGGCAGCGAAAATGGTCTCAGATTCAGACTCAGACTTTGGAATCTTTTTTGGTGACAAGGAAGACCAAAACATATAGCCAGAAGAAGTCAACAAAGTCAAAGAGCCTACATCAAAAGCCTCCAAGAAAAATATGAATTGGTCTCAGGCCATGGAAGAGCTCAAAAAAGATTTGGAAAAGCAATTTAGAGAAATAGATGAAAAATTGGGAAGAGAAATGAGAGTGATACAAGAAAACCATGAAAAACAAGTCAATGTCTTGCTAAAGAAGACCCAAAAAAATACTGAAGAAAATAGCACCTTAAAAAATAGACTACCTCAAATGTCAAAAGAGCTCCAAAAAGCCAATGAGGAGAAGAATGCCTTGAAAGGCAGAATTACCCTAAGAGAAAAGGAAGTCCAAAAGACCACTGAAGAAAATACCACCTTAAAAGTTAGATTGGAGCAAGTGGAAGCTAGTGACTTCATGAGAAATCAAGATATTATCAAACAGAACCAAAGGAATGAAAAAATGGAAGACAATGTCAAATATCTCATTGGAAAAACCACTGACCTGGAGAACAGATCCAGGAGAGATAATTTTAAAATTACTGGACTACCTGAAAGCCATGATCAAAAAAAGATCCTAGACATCATCTTTCAAGAAATTATCAAGGAGAACTTCTATCCTAGATATCCTAGAGCCAGAGGGTAAAAGAGAAATTGAAAGAATCCACAGATCACCTCCTCAAATAGATCCCAAAAAGAAAACTCCTAGTAATATTGTCGCCAAATTCCAGAGCTCCCAGATCAAGGAGAAAATACTGTAAGCAGCCAGAAAGAAACAATTTGAGTATTGTGGAAACACAATCAGGATAACACAAGATCTAGTAGCTTCTACATTAAGGGATCAAAGGGCTTGGAATATAATATTCTGGAGGTCAATGAAGCTAGGATGAAAACGAAGAATCACTTACCCAGCAAAACTGAGTATCATTCTCCAAGGCAAAATATGGATTTTCAAAAAATAGAGAACTTTCAAGCTTTCTCAGTGAAAAGACCAGAGCTGAATAGAAAATTTGACTTTCAAACTCAAGAATCAAGAGAAGCATGAAATGGTAAACAATAAAGAGAAATCATAAGGGACTTACTAAAGTTGAACTGTTTTGTTTATATGCCTACATGGAAAGAGGATGTATGTAATTCATGAGACCTGAGTATTAGGGTAGCTAAAAGGAATATACATATATATATAGAGAGAGACAGAAGGCATGGGGTGAGTTGAATATGAAGGGATGATATCTAAAAAGACAAAAATCAAATTAAGGGATGAGAGAGGAATATATTGAAAAAGGGAGAAATAGAATGGGGTAAATTATCTTACATAAAAGTGGCAAGAAAAAGCAGTTCTGTTGGAAGGGAAGAGGAGGCAGGTGAGGGGGAATGAGTGAATCTTGCTCTCATTGGATTTGACTTGAGGAGGGAATAACATACACACTCAATTGGGTATCTTACCCCCACAGGAAAGAAGGAGGAAGGGGATAAAAAGGAGGGGGGGATGATAGAAAGGAGGGCAGATAGGGGGAGCAGGTAATAAAAAGCAAAAATTTTTGAAAAAGGACATGTTCAAGGGAGAAAATTGAATAAAGGGTGACAGGATAGGAGGGAACAAAATATAGTTAGTCTTTTACAACATGAGTATTGTGGAAGGGTTTTACATAATGATACATGTGTGGCCTATGTTGAATTGCTTACCTTCTTGAAGAGGGAGGGAAGAGGGGAGAGAATTTGGAACTCAAAGTTTTAAAAGCAGATGTTCAAAAAAAGGTGTTTTTGCATGTAACTGGGAAATAAGATATACAGGCAACGGGGCATAGAAATCTATCTTGCCCTACAAGAAAATAAGGGAAAATGGGATGGGGGGGAGTGGGGTGACAGAAGAGAGGGCTGACTGGGGAACAGGGCAATCAGAATATACGTCACCTTGGAGTGGAGGGAGGGTAGAGATGGGGAGAAAATTTGTAACTCGAAGTCTTGTGAAATCAATAATAAAAGAAAAATATGAGCAACCCTCATTGAATGAAGAAATTAAGGAATGAACAATGTGGGTAATAATAATGAAAGTACCTCTCTCACTGGGGGCAGCTCGGTGGTGCAGTGAGTAGAGCACAGGTCCTGGATTCAGGAGGACCTGAGTTCAAATCTGGCTTCAGACACTTGATACACTTACTAGCTGTGTGACCTTGGGCAAGTCACTTAACCCCGATTGCCCTGCCTTCCCCCTCAAAATAAAGTACCTCTCATGTCTTCACTGGCAATGGCACTAAATAAGAGGAGAATTTCAAGATGAATTGTGGGTAATACTATCTGCTAAGTAATAACTAGCAATTATATAGCACTTCATGATGTAAGTGCTATTATTACTCCCAATTTACAGAAGAGAAAATTGAGTCCAGGAAAGATACAGCAACTTTCTTAGGGACATGTGAGACAAGGTTCCTAAATTAAAGTACTACCCTCTATCCACTGAGCCAGAGCTACCTATCTGCCTATCAATACCAGCTGCCTAAGAAAGAACTTAAACAGCTTTGCTTATAAACTCCTCATGTAGGAAGCTGTCAGACTTTCTGGTAATGATAAAGGGTCACACTTCATGGTTCCTATCTGCCCCTTCATGCACTTTCAACAATCCTATATTTTTCATTTTCTTTCTTCTCTTGTTCCTTCCCACTCCTATACCTAAACCCACTCTCCCACTACTCATACTCACTTTTGTACCTTAATCTCCACACATTGAGGAAAACAATGACGTTCAGTCTCAAAGCTGAAAATGATCCTCTGGTTTCTGAGACAAATCTGGGAGCTAAGCAAAGCAGACAATACTACCATTTTCTACAAATGTGGAAATGGAAGCTCAGAAAAGATAAGCGACTTAGGTCTAAGGTTACACAAATAGTAATGCCCAGAGAGGCTTTTGACTCAAATTCAATAATAATAACAGCATTTCTATTCTTCTTTAAGGTTTATAAAGTACCTTACAAATATTATCTTACCCTCATAACAACCCTGGGAGGTAGGTGTTATTATTATCACCTTTTCATCAATGAGGAAACTGAGGCAAGCAATTGATAAGTATGCAGAGCTCCAACTGGTAACTGTCTTAGGCAGGATTTGAACTCAGGTCTTCCTAACTCCAGTCCAGTATTCTATTACTACCTAGAAGCCTCTTCAGTGCATTGCTTTGTTCTGATTTTCCAATAGCGGTGACATATTTATATTCCTTTGCCCACTGCCTCTTATCCTAAACCTTTTTAAACAAATAATAATAATAGCTAACATTTATACAATTAAGGCAGGTAGGTGGTGCATCAGATAGAGTGTGGGAAGGGGCAAGGCTGGAGTGGGGAAGACTCATCTTCATGAATTCAAATCCCACCTCAGACACTTACTAGTTATTGGGACCCTGACAAATCACTTAACCCTGTTTGTCTCAGTTTCTTTATCAGTAAAATGAACTTGAGAAGGAAATGGCAAATCACTCTAGTATCTTTGCAAGAAAACCCCAAATGAGGTCATGAAGTCAGACATAACTGAAAAGACTGCACAACACCACAACATTTATATAGCACTTATTATTTGCCAGGCAGTATGTTAAGCATTTTGCAATTATTATCTTATTTGATTTTTACAATAATCTTACAAGGTAGATGCTATTATTATCCTCGTTTTACAAATGAGGAAATTGAGACAAAAAAAAAAACTAAGTGACTTGCCCAGGGTCATTATAGTGTCTGAGGCTGGATTTGAGCTCTGGTCTTTCTCTCTCTAGCTACCTCATATATTTTTGTGACAGTTGACCACAAAGAATCTGTTCCATATGAAGATCTAATCCATATTCTTAGCCCTGTTATTAACTCACCACAAAAAAACATAGTAGAGATGAGGGGAAATCTCATATTGGGGAGGAATGGAGTCAATGTCCATTTCCAGCCTGGAATTTCAAAGGGAAGAAACTGGAAATCAAGAGTAGATTAAGAAAAAATGGTACAACATAGTCAAAAGGGACTATCCCTAATGCTCAGTCATGATTTACAATACAGTAATATAAAATGGAGTGCTGGGGCCTTATAAATGATCTGTACCTTGGGCCACCTTCTAGATTTTATATTAATCTGCCCCTGACTGGGACTCTGGAAATTGGTCCCAAGACCACAAAGTATGCCTGTCATCAAATCTTAGCCCGGGCCTATCTTCACTGGACCTCACTGTCCCTCAATTAAAAAAAAAGTTTTAACTTTAGGTGGTAAAACATATCATTTCTTCTCTCTCTTATATCTCAATATAATCACTAGGGAGTCAACCTAAAAACTTGTATCAAAATACTTTCTCTATTCAAAGCCTATAATACGTTAGAGCTGAAAAGAGCCTGGAAGATTATGTTGTTTGTTGTCCTTTGTTCTTGAAGAGGATCCGAATGACACCACTATATTGGGGTCAAGGTACAAAGTGTCCAACCATAGCTGATCATAACAGTATGTCCTCAGAAGGCTCTGCCACATGTCAGACACAAATAATCCATATGAAAATTTGGAATGGAGATGTCTTTAAGCTTGTGAATCTTACATTTCTTTTAAGCTACTGTAATTCTGCTTTGCTCATAGAGCACAGTGCCCCCTTTGATGGAAGCCCACATGCTGGGTGGTCCTGTGCCAGTGTCTCCAATGTCTCACAATTCCAAAGTTCTTCAGAGACCTTGAAAGTGTCCTTGTATGGCTTCTTCTGACCTCCATGTGAGTACTTGCCTTGTGTGAGCTCTCCAAAAAATAGTCTTTTAAGCAAACATATGTTTGGCATTTGAGCAAGGTGGCCAGCTCATCAAAGTTATTCTCTCTGGAGTAGAGTTTGAATGCTTGGCAGGTCAACTCCAGAAAGGACTTCAGCATCTCAAACCTCATCTTGCAAAGTGATCTTCAGAATATTCCTAAGATAATTCAAACAGAATTGATTCCTGGCATGGCCCTGGTATACCGTCCAGGTTTCACAGGCATACAACAATGAGGTCAGCCCAGTGTGGATCTGTAGACCTTCAGTTTGGTAAACAATCTAATACCTCTTCTCTCCCACACTTTCCTTTGGAGTGTCCCAAACACTGAGCTAACTCTGGCAATGCATGTGTCAACTTCATCATCTATGTGTACTAAAAAAGTATGCTGCTAAGGTAAATGAACTTATCCATAGCATTCAAAATTTCTCCATTTTCTGGAATCAATGTTTCCATATATGGATGGTGTAATACTGGCTGGCAAAGGACTTCTGTGCTCTTGCTGTTAATTGTTGAGCCAAATGCACAAGCAGCAGAGAATCGATCCATACTTTATTGCATTTCAGCTTCATGCTACACTGAGTATGCAATCATTTTGGGCATTATGAGCCTTGGAGATTATATAGTAGAGGCCCCTTGTATTCCACAAAGCCATGATGTTTTCAGGAACACGAGAAAGATATTTATGTAAGTTGTGATCTTTTCTAGCTATGAGCTATGCCCCTAAGGATATTTCTTGTCCACCTTGCATACAATCTCCTTCCTTGAGTTCATTCTTTTTCAAGCAATTTAATATCTTGGAATCCTCTGTTCTCATTGCAGGGCCACAAAAGCATAGTCAAACTGTGATGAGACAGACTTTGATACCTTCCATGACTCTGGTCTAATAAACAATTACTTGAGCTGTTAAATTGGCATATCACTGTGTATACAGCATTTGGTTGTGTAAAATTGAGTATTTCAATTGCATGTGTCCTATAGCTGAGTGTTGTCAGGATAGCTACCCTCCATTTAGCCCCATAAGTAGACAAAGAAGTGCTTCCATCCTGTAACAAAAACTACTTATGAATCTCCAGTGCATCACCAACAGATCAAGGGTCTAAGCCAGGGAGGGATGGGGAAGCTACATCCTCGAAGTCATATGTTGCCCTCTAGGTCCTCAAGTGCAACCCTTTGACTGACTATCATAGAGATCTCTTGGGCAGTTTCTCAGCAACCTGTGGGGAAAGTAACCTACTCTTCTTGTATTTTCCAAGATTATGGAATGAGCAATGTCCTGACCCACCTAAATTCTTTGCCTAGTGGTCTAGAACCATGGGAATTTTTTCAACCTACTTTGATAAGGGTATCTAATCAGCACTAACTTTAGAGACAATTATAAAGTTCGCACATCAACAATTTCTAGAAGATATTGATACAGAGGTACAAAGTAAGGAAAGGAGTTTCCATATTATTGGTTTCCCTCTAAGGAAACAGGTGAGTGAGAACAGGAAACAAGTTTAATATTCAATGAACCAATGAGAAGACTGAATGTTACTGATTTCAGGGATATTTTATTTATTCAAAGTGCCCAAAGGCTGAAAACAGGAGAAACTGATCAATTCAACTTTAAGAGACTCAGAATGAGAGTTATAAACACTCCTGCATATTAAGGACATAACATTAAGGAAGAAGTATGGAGTTCCGGTTGCTTACAATGAAAGCAGAACTAGCAAAAATCAACAGTCTTACTAAGCATATAGATCAAGGGTTGGCAATGTTGTGTAGAAAATAACAGCGAGATGAGACCTGGGTCCATAGTAAATTTAAGCGTGGGTTTATTGGCTAAGCGCACGACTACCTGGAGTGCATACCCAAAGTATGCTCAAATTAGGCAGCCCTGAACTGAGGGACTACAATGTTCATAAAGGCAAAAACCACAATCACACAATTAGGGAGAGTCACTAGCAGAAGCAGAAGTAGCTCAGAGCTAGTTTGGAAATATGGCGAGATTCAGGGGTGCGACCATCCTGTGACACAGGGTGCTCAGTTTCCTAGAATGGGTGGCTCTCTTAGGTCGTAATCGGTTTCCTATAACTGGGTGGAGGGTTCAGGGTGGAATTTCCCAGAAAGCAACCTCTACTTGATCAGCTATGGTCTGGGTAGAGGGACCTAGCTTGGCCAGCAGAATAGCTACACCATAACCCAGAGTGTGGGGCCACTTGGCAACCGGGGGGCTCCTCCCCAAAATAAACCCATACCTTCCCCTAGCAACTGATACTTGCACATAATGCTGATATAGAGAGAATATACAGAATGATGAATCATGAGGAAGTGGGGGTCAGGGGACTAGCCTTGGGCAATACCCAGAATTATGCCTTAAGCACTTTCAAGCCATTTCAGGGTGTAGGGCAGAGACAAAGACAAGAATATAAAGGGGATTAATGGTGGGCTTAATGGTGGGCTTCAATTTAGGTGTAACTGCAACACTGCCAAAGGAACTTACCAACATCCCAAATCTAGGATGCTGGAAGTATGAAAAGAGTAGCATATTTTTAAAAAATACGACTACTGGTCAATTAGAAAAGGGCGAGGAAGCTGGCATCAGGGATGTGATCATAATGCAGCACTGGTATCAACCTAAATACCACTTGGGGCACTCATGTCTTAGGTTGCCAAACTCTTTATGTAAATTAATTTGCAGGGATAGTATTCTCAAGGTGAACAGGTAAGCCATGTTCACAGGCAATAACAATATATCTACAGTCAGAAGTAGCCCTGTACTTGCAGGGAGGTCTTGTGGACCCTCCTCGATGTTCACAGGTGGTGACCTGGAATGGTGATTTGCTTATCCTAAACTCCCCTTGTTCATATCCAGCTTTATCTCCACAGACAGCCTTGATGCTGGGGTAATCACCATGGATGAAGGTATTCTTGTCCTTGCAGGGATGGGTCAAACCTCTCTGTCTCATGATCTTTTCACAGTACTTATCATCCCGGCCCTTTGGTTTGGAATCATAGTGCTGAGTCAGGAAGTGTCTCTCCCTGTAATTTTCTTGGGTCAAAGAAGGTGAAACCAGCCAAAGTTCCAGGATGAAGAACAGCAAAAGAGGGCCCATGCCTTTTAGAAACATCACCATCTCTCCCAATCAGATGTTCCTGCCAAGGGCTAGAAGATGAAGGATATGACAGCCATTATAGGACATACTTCTAAATGTAAGCCAAATAATAAGGAAATGTTGTTCCTTTTTTTTTTTCTTTTGTTTCTTTTTTGCCAAGAGAGCAGAACTTTATAACCTCAAAGTTCCTACTCCATGACTGGAGTCATGCACTTTGATCCTTCCTCATTCCTAATTCCTTAACCACAGACCACTAACCATTAACCATTAACATGACATGTCCACTAAAATACCAGTGCTTGGCCATCAGGGGCATCTGGCCATCTGCTTTTCTATCTTCTTCTCTCTACCAAAAACATTGACATTCCTACCCAGATGTCCAGAGATGCTGCCTCCACATCCACCACAGGCAGATCAATCCATTCAGTTTGGAGACCAAAGAATTGTCCAGATTAGAGAACAAGTTTTTCCTGACCTTAGCCTTCTTTATTTAGCAATCCCTAGATTATACATCTTTCCATTCAACCATCCATCAGTCTGTCAGGCCTAGATGGTAGGAGTGTCTTGCCCTCTACCCTGTTGCAGCCCACATACTCCCCTGTCAACTTTCAACCTTCTTCTCAGGAAAAAAGATAATCAAGTTAGTACTATTATTATTATTGAAAAAGACACGACAAATCTACTATGCTATGGTTTTACTCACAATCCTTCTGACTGTCTAGAACAAAACCCCCTTTCCTGGCTACCATTCCTCAACAAATGTTGAATTCCCTTCATACAATATGCCCTCCTTGAGAGCAGGACCTGTCTCACTTTTATACTTGTATCTCCATTACCTAGCAATGGATCTGACACATAAAATGTGTTTTGATTGGTTGATTGATTGGTTGGGCATTCACTTTAGAATTAGCTTACCTAAATTTGGATAGCAACTCTGCTTCTTTCTAGGTGTGTGACCTTAGTCAAGCTATTAAAACCTGCCTGAGCCTCAGTTACCTTATATTCGAAAGGAAGAGTCGGACTCAGTAACCTCTAAGGTCACTTGTAGCTCTAAAACTATGGTCTCTCCATTGGTTCTATGGCAGAGTTTTATTGGTTTAAAGCAGTTGATATAGAAGTTTACTATGTACCACTAGATGGCAGTAGTTGCTAAGGGCTGTCAAACATACCTTAAAGGCTCTGTCACGAAAATTAGGTCATAATGAAATGGTTAAGTAAAAAGGAACCCGAGACGATGGCTTAAGTTTATAATTTTTTTTGTTACAAAGTACTTGTAACAATTTGACCATAATTGTATCTAATTTGTATCAATAGTGCAACTACATTATTCTTATTTTAAGAGTGGGAAAACCGAGCCTTGGAGATTTGTGATAGCCCGAGGTCATACAGCTAGTATTTGCCAAAAAATGGAATAGAAATGTTTTCTGGTACCCAGTCTGGTTTTCCCATGCTATTTCCCTTCCCATATCTCAGATACCACTCACACTCAAATTCCATTTGAACTAGTCCACTAGTTCAAAACAAAATGGCAGCTGATAAAAGATCAGAGTTCAATGGAATTTGTTTTATTGGCAGAGGGTAAGAGGAAGGGTATTCTCTGATTGAAGTCTACTCTTCAGAGAAACACTAATGTTTACTATTTTATTTATATATGTATATATACATATATATAATTGACTCATAATTCCTACTGATATTACTTTGCTTATGTGTCACTCTATGAATAAAGCATTCCCAGAGTTTGCTGAGTCCCTCCATATTGTCATCATTTATTACACTTGGATTACTCTGAGAATGTTCCCTCTGAGTTATTTGAGACAACATTATTGGGGTTTTATTCACTATGATCACATGCCAACTTGTCCAGCCATGGAGAAAAACTTGCTTTTTAAAGTTCAAAGTAACCAGAGACAATGGGAACAGAACAATCAATATATTAGAGTCATAAGTTGATGATCAAGATGGTCATAAGCTGTCTCGAGTCTTTCTTTTCTATTCAAGTTAGTCTTTCTTAGCATAGATAAGGGGTGGGAGAATATTGGGGAAAACCTGGTAAAATCATCTTAAGCTGGTCTCTTTCAATATTAGTGAAAGGTATACACTACTTAAGGGGTCAGGAGGCATCAACCCATCTAAAAGTCTCTGCCAGTCCTGCAATAGACTCTAAGATCTAAATCCAAGTTACCTTACTAGAGATGACTGTTGATAGGTGAATGATGAAGTGGCAGATTCTAGTCACTTGGATATTATTTTAAAAAAATGGAATTGTTTAGAATTCATCCTCATTACTGAAAACAACCTTTTATGTAGTAAAAGTCAAGTGACCAAAACATTCAGATTCTGGTGCACTCTATGGTCATGCGTAACATTGCTTGCCAAAGTGTTTTTTAAAAAAAGTTGGTAAGCCAAGTTCCTCTGTCATTGATATTTACCTTGACTTTGCCCCACTGATCAGCACAATTCATCCCCAACATTTCAGCCCACACATATCACCTTGGAATTAAGGCATTGGGCAGTCTATATAACAATACTTTGTCTACGAGGAATGGTGCTTACAAAGCAGTTTGGCCATTAGAAACTGAAGCACCCCAGGTACCAGCTTAGGTAGGAAATATTATCACAGTTTTTGGCTCTCATGTCTACATATTCACTCCAATGGATAGCACCAACATAGACTGCCTCTGATTGACCATGACCTTACCTGGCTATCGGCAAGTTCCCTCTAGATGCAACTTAAGTTCGAGTTGTCCACAGAAAGAAAAAATATCAGATTGACCAAAAAAGTAGATACCCAGCATCTCTCTCTCTCTCTCTCTCTCTCTCTCTCTCTCTCTCTCTCTCTCTCTTTCTCTCCCCCTCTGACTGTCTCTGTTTATATCTCTCCCTGTGAGTACATGTATCTCTGTCTCTATATCTTTATCTCCATCTCTACCTGTTTCTGTTTCTCTCCGTTTATATTTCTGGCACTGGCTCCATAAGCCACACAGTATGGTGTTAAACTATTAAATTATTATTAGTATTGGGGGCAAAAATTTCCTGGATATGCCTTTGGATTCATATTTTTTCCCAAGTGATCTTCCATCAAATGAAGGGATTATACAAGCCATATATTCCTGCCCTCATAAATAGCTTTTGTTCTGTTTCTAAGTGGGGCAATTGGCAAGAAAATAGTGAGGGAGTCAGAAGAACAAACTATTTCATCCTCCCAAGCACTACCAAATTGAAATATTCCAAGATTTCCTAATTTACCTATACCTGATTCTGGCCTATGAAAACTTTACCCAATCTGAAGCCTCTAACACATTTGGAACCAATTGTGGTGGCCTCCATTGAAAGATTTGGCTCACAAGTTTCCTTCTGTTAATCTTAGTGGGAAGGACCTGCCATCTCACTGACAGCTACCATTAAACTGGTTGTAGAAGTAGCTTTGGAAGCCGAGCTTATTTACATTTAGCTCTTTGGCCTGGAACCAAAGACTTTAAGTAGGAGAGGAAGGCCCATCCCACAATAGTTAATATTAATTAACTACTTAATTAATATCTGTGAATCACAAGATAGATAAATTCAATGATAAATAGATGGATAGGTAGATGATCAACAAGCAGATTAGGGTTAGATTAGGTTAGTTTAGATTAGATTATTCCATAGAAAAGAAGTCTTACAAAAATCAGTCAATTTCCCTTACTGGAGAAGGGTTCCAGTTGTTTCTTCCCTGGTAGAGAGCTCTCGGATACCTCTTTCCCATTTTGATTCTGATTAAATAGCTTTTAGATAGACAAGGGGTGGAGATAATTGATTTGATTCCCGACCTCTATTAGAAACAGGAAAACCAAGGGCATTTATTTGATTTCTACAAACAAGAGAGAAGTCATTCACCTCCTCCTGGGAGTGGTTGAGTGAAATATTAACCTGCCCAAAGGGATTCAGGGATTAGCCCTGAGAGCCAAAATCTGTTGAACATGGCCAACATGACCTAGAATCTATCCTTTCTGCAGAAGCCACCTTAATCTGTTGCCTTTAGAGATAGAGCGGGTTTCTAATAGGTCTTTATGTTTGGTGAATATGAAACATACAAATCTTCATGCTATTTTCCAGGCTGGCTACTTGACCTAGGAAGCACACCTGCCTTTCCAAGGTCAAAGACCTTGAGGGTAGTCGAATGGAATGGAATGGAAGTCGAAGGTCTGTCTACTTTGATGCACATGACTATGTTTCTAGTTGCTCTGACCTTATCAAACTGCAATTGGCATGGAAGTAAAGGGCATTTCACAGCGTGGTTAAGTGACATACTTAGAAGTAGAACCCAAGTTCTCTGATTCCTGATCCTGTGCCTTTATTACTTTCTTGACATTCACTAGCTCTATGATCATGGGTAGATCACTTAACTCTTCTGAGCCTCACTTTTCTCATCTGTAAATTAGGGATAATACTAGCCCTACCTGCCTCTTAAGGTTGTGAGGAAAGTGCTTTGTAAATCTTAAAGAGCTATAGAAATGTGTTATTAGTATTTACTACCCTATGGATGTCTCCCTCCTTTTGTGGACCTTACTGGCTCTCACTCCCAACTTCTATCCATCATAAAAACTAGATGAGAAAGAACAATCAAGCATTAAAAATTCAGCTCTGAAATATGGATGGCACAAAAACTTCCACTTATTGCAACTCTGTTACAAAAATGCTCCCACCAACATTCTGTAGCAAAGAAAATATCCCATCATATTAAACAATGTAAAAGAAAGGGCTTCAAAAAATATTGTGGGATACAAAGGTGAAAGATTGTTATTGTTAGTAAGAAGTTCTCTGGCTCTGAGCACATAATTGTTACTGACATAATAGAGCCTCTGAGAAATCCGGAAGTATCACTTGCTGAGGGTCATTTGTTACAAAAGATAGGCAAACAACAACAAGATATTTATTGTCTATTAGACACATATCACAGTGAC
Organism: Phalanger gymnotis; assembly: GCA_028646595.1. Taxonomy (NCBI): domain Eukaryota; kingdom Metazoa; phylum Chordata; class Mammalia; order Diprotodontia; family Phalangeridae; genus Phalanger; species Phalanger gymnotis. The sequence continues at coordinate 140,647,667 of CM053624.1, forward strand.
AGTAATCATTTGCTGAGTCAGGACCTTAGCATTTTGTTTTCTTTGTCACCATCTTATTCCTCTCCTCCCCAATCTCCACTGAAGCCACTGACTCCACAATCCACAGCACAAGTTTTCTACCATTTATGAAGGATCAACTGCAAAGAAGCTGTTATTGAGAAAGGAATTAACCCATTTTCAAGAAATGTAGGGATTCTACCCTTGCTATCTCCCCTGCTGGTGCAAGCAAACCAGCTGGAAGTTTCCCAGTATGATCAAAGCCAGAGAAATGCTATTGACACATGTGAACCCAAGGTTCTGTATCTAGAGACAATAAGAGTGGAGTCCTTGACCAAGAAAGTTTCAGAGGTAATTGGAAAACCACATCAGGGACCTTGGAAGTGACTGTAGCAGCAAGCACCCTAGCATACCCAGGATGGCCTGATAGCACAGGTTCTTAGATCTGCTTTTAAAAGAAAGCAACTTTAAAGGAGTCAACAATCTTCTTTTGTTATATTCACTAGTTCAGGGGAAAAGTCAGCCCTCTGAATATCAGAGAAAATGCAAACAGAAAATACAAGCAGAAAAATTAACATAAAGACCAATAGACGGGGCTCTTAACTGCCCAAACCAAAGCAATATTGCTATATACTTTACATACATCACTGGATAGAGAGAGCTGTTACATCTAAGCAGTCAGGAGGTCTGAACATAAGGCAACTCAGAGTCTTGACTAGGAAATCAAAAGATCCTTCTCATAAGCAAACTGCCAAAGCAAAATACCAACGCAGAGAATATATATACACTTCTCAGAGCCAAAAGGCATCACAACCTTCATGACTCAGTGCCTAATCAACTTAGTACCAAAAGGTGTGAAAGCCTTACTACAAGCAAGCTTCCCCTAAGCAAGCTTCCCTTAATGGGCTCCACTTGAGGCCTATTAATGGATAGGGAAGATCTTCACATCCCATTAACATTACAGTAATTAAGAGCAGCAACAAGCAGTCTGAGTGTAACAATAGCACTTATATTAGAATACCCTAGCCCTCAGTCCTGAGATGCTGCAAAGTGTCCTAAAGATCCAGCATTCTAAATCTCAAAGATTTAAGGAGGGGACCTAATCTCAGCAGGTGGAGTTCAATGTGGAGACATAGGGAACCAAGCAGAGCAGATCACCCCACCCCACCCAAAAGCACAGCAAGTGCTAAAGCCTAACCTTGACACAAAGCCCCAATCCAAGAATTAAGACTGTAAAGATTTGTAAGTACAAGAAGATACAGATCAATATAAAGAATTATAATAGATCCAGAGATGCTCAAAAATCCAACCTAGAAGGAGAGAACAACTCCATAGCAACTCCAAGCAGATTAAAAGAGAGAGGGAAAATGGATTTTCCTAAAGAATTATATGAACACCTATAAGTAATGAAGCAAGAAATAAAAAATGAAATAAAAGCTCTGGAGGAAGAAATTGGAAGAAGAATTAATTTAGAATGTACAGAGGGAGTTAATTCCAACAAAAAATAGAGGACCTGGGGATAGATTGGTTAGATTCTGAGAGATACAAGAGGGAAAAGAAAAGGTAGGATAAAATCAATAAAGAGATGCAACTTGCTATGTCTCAGAATTAGGGTACATGAGAAAAAAGGAGAGAGGTCAGATGAAAGGAGAAAGGCAAGGTCAGATGAGCCTCACTTTTATCTGAATTTGACAAAAAAGATTTGAATACACAAACACATATACACAAAGAGTTTGGTGTTGCACATCAGACTCAGCAGATAGGTAGGCAGGGATATGGGGAAAAGGATTAAGACAGGGAAATGAATAGTCCAAATCCAAATATACTTCCTAATCCTGAAGAGAAATTTAGAAGGCAAAATAAAATAAACTAAGTAGAAACTAAGAGGTTTCCCAGTTGAGGAATGTTTGAAGAAATTGTGGTGCATGGATTGTCAGCAGGATTTTACTGAGCCAGTCTCCAACCTGAGAATGATGAAACAGATGGCCAGACAAAACCTCAGTAATCAAGTAGCCATTTAATTAATTATTTTTATTATGAGGAACAGATTTGCAAATCAAAAGTTCTCCTGATCAGAATTCTACTTTGCTGAAGTGAAGGCAGAGATGATACACATAAATCACAATGGGAAAAAGGAAGTGGGGATTACAAAGAATCGTTTCCAGGGCCAGAGTGGTTTCCCATGACCAGCTCACAAATCCAAAATATAACAGTTAACAGTTCTGGAGTCAAGACTTTGGGGGTCATGACCACCCCACCCTCACCTCCACTCAGGACACAGAACCAGAGTTCTGTCATGGGAATAGGTTCTACAATTTTGGATTCACTTCACTTAAGGTACACAGGCAGTGATTGTGAGTATCATCATGGTTTGATTGATCATTTCAATCAGCATTGTGAGCTTCTAACTCACAAGAGGCGATGCTTAAGAAATTTAATCAGCAGTATATTCATTACATATATCATCAATTAACATGAAAAATCATAATTCCCTTCACAGGATGTAATGGAATACTTTGTGCTGACAGAAGTAATGAAAGAGGTGATTCCAAAGAATACTGGTATGCAGAGTAGAACCAAGAGGACAATTTTTACAACAAAATTGTGAAGAAAAACAACTCTAAATAATTTAAAAACTGATCAAAATAATGACCAATGCCTCAAGGGACCTATCATGAAATATATTCCTAAAGTCCTGATAGAGAAGTAATGTACTGGAGGTTTGGAAAGAGATGTACATGTTTGGATGTTGCTACCATGTGGATTTGGTTTCCTTGACTAATCTTATTTGTTTCAAGATATTTTTTTCCTGTTTTCATCAGAGGGAAGGGAAGGATGGAAGTGCAAAAAGAATGAAAAGAAATAAGAGGAGGGACACTGAAATATTGTTTTAAGTGCAGAAGGAAGCATAAACAAAGCAGGACAGTTTTGAAAATAATGGGATGAGATTGTTATATATTTCCTTTAAAAGCATATAGTGGTGCTGACCAGTCTATGGCTATAGGTGAGAAAGAGTGAGCACACAGGTCTGGTGAGTGCTGTACCCTACAGGGAGCAAGAACACTGTTAAAACTGTGGCTAGAGGACCTAACTGTGGCTTAGAGGAGGAGAGAAGGGCCTGAGGTTGAGCCCACTGGACAGAATTCAGAAAATAACAGTAAGGAGGACCTTAGGCTTGGGGCACCATTACCTACAATTTGGGATTAAAACCCGATTACAATAAGGAGCTGCTAAAAATAAAATAAAAATAAAAGTGAGTAAGCAAAGGAAAAAGAACCTGACCATAGATAGCTACTATGGTGTAAAAGAATATCTAGGTTCATATTCAGAGGAAGATTGTGAGGTTAAAAAAAAAAAGTCACTCCTACCCCAAAGAGTAACATCAAATGGTCACAAGTCCAAAAAGAATTCTTGGAACAACTTAGAAAGGAATTCAAAAATCAAGTAACAGAGATCAAGGAAAAAGTAGGAAAAAAAATAAAAGCAATGCAAGAAAAGTATGAAAAGAAAGTTAAACAATTGGGAAGAGGTCCAAAATCTTAAGGAAGAAAATAACTTCTTGAAAACTAGAATTGGGAGGAAAAAAGGTTCAGGGGACAGAGCCAAGATGGTGGCTGGAAAGCAGAGACTGGAAAGTAGCATGAGCTCCCCGCCAAATCCCTCCAAAAACCTATAAAAAATGGCTCTGAACCAATTCTAGAACTGCAGAACCCACAAAGTAGCATAGGGAAGCAGGGCTCTAGCCCAGGATAGCCTGGTTGGTCTCTGGGTAAGGTCTATCCTGCACGGAACTGGGAGTGGAGGGGAGCAGAGCTGAAAAACTCAAGGGTCAAGTGAGTTGGCTGGGAACATGGCCAGGCAGCAAAAACACACCCAGATTCAGTCTCCGACTCTGGAATCCTTCTCTGGTGATGAAGAAGACCAAAACATACAGCCAGAAGAAGTCAACAAAGTCAAAGAGCCTGCAACAAAAGCCTCCAAGAAAAACATGAACTGGTCTCAGGCCATGGAAGAGCTCAAAAGGGATTTTGAAAAGCAAGTTAGACAAGTAGAGGAAAAATTGGGAAGAGAAATGAGAAGGATGAGAGAAAACCATGAAAAACAAGTCAATGACTTGCTAAAGGAGACCCAAAAATATACTGAAAAATATACTGAAGAAAACAGCACCTTAAAAGATAGACTAACCCAAATGGCAAAAGAGCTCCAAAAAGCCAATGAGGAGAAGAATACCTTGAAAGGCAGAATTACCCTAATG
>CM053624.1:140652418-140670652 GCA_028646595.1 Phalanger gymnotis
CATACCTAGGTTCAAATCTCACCTCTAATATTTACTACCTATGAGACACTGGGAAAGCTGCTTAAGCTCCATGGGCCTCAGTTTCCTCACATAAGAAATGAAGGGATTGGCCTAGCTAACCTGAGATCTCTTACAATTTTGTAACTATGAACTCACTTTCAACATTTCTTCCCTAAAAATGTATTATTTATGCTATGCTGTATCTAGATTACTAATAAACTCACTGATATGAATAAAAAAAAAAGACACTCTTGTCCCTGCAGCTCCCTACGCCCCAAGGCGGGAGTGGTTCTGGTAACACAGAGCGAATGCTTTGGGGCCTCGGCTCGCGTAATCAGAAAAATGGTATCCGTTGTTGGAGTCCGGGAGCTTGTTCCTGGGATACTTCCAGGGGGGCAGCAAAGGGCTGGAAAAGGTTGTATTCTGGTGTGGAGAGGAGCTGTAACTCCAGTGGAGTAGAAACAGTTGGCTTGCAAGCATCGGGAGGGCGAGGGGGGGAACCTCTATTTGAGTCAGCTTGATCTAGTAACGAGGTCCCCCAGTACTTTCCTTTTGCTTTCACTAACATCTCTGTTTAGCTCTGTTTCCTTTTAGCAGGGAGGACTGGAGCATAAGAAAAGTTTTGGTATACTTCTTTATGCATTTCGAAAAACAAGAGTAGAGGGGGAAAGAAAACAAGGGCTCGTCCGGGATTTGAACCCGGGACCTCTCGCACCCAAAGCGAGAATCATACCCCTAGACCAACGAGCCACACGCAGCACAAGACTCTTGAACTCCTTGTGTCATATATGAATGCATTTTGTTTTCTGGTTTGAATTAAATAATTTGATTATCTTTCTTTTGTCTTCTTCTTACTTCTCATCTACTATTTATCTTGCCACGACATCATTTACTCCTTCCCTGTCCCCCATTTACCCTCCCTACCTGTGTCCAAACCCATACTAATTGGTTGATTCCACTTCTAACTTTGCTCAACTCAACAGAAGTTGTCGGAGGGATCTTGACTAGTACTTAGATAAGAGCCAGAGGGCAAGCCAAGGGATAGTATGGGAAATAACAACTTAATTTCTGCGGCAGGATAAGTCTGTCTTGAGTTCAGGAACCAATTAGCTGGAGACGTTTGTCTGCTCTCAGTCACGCATGCGAATGAAAAACAGGAATCCTATTACTGGGCAGAGAACTGCAGCAAGCAATAAGGACTGAGCCTTTGCCCCCATTGTAGGGGACACTAGTCTTTGTGCGTTTTTTGAAGCAGGACAGTCAAACAACAGAAAAGCTCCCAGCGGCGATCGCTAATGCTCGGGATTTAGAGGAGTCATCGCCCTTAGTTTAGTGAACCAGTTTGGGAAAGAAACTTCCTTTAAAGTAGTAGTAGTAGTTTAAATAAATGCTTAATTGGATTTAGACGTTGGGGAATAACCCACTAAATGGAACTATTTCACGACTCCTTTAACATGTGCTATGCTTTGCAACCTCTCCTTTTGCTGTGGTGGTTCCCCCCTCCCCAGAAGTGCTTTAGTCCCACCCAGCTCTGCCCCACTAAATCCTGCCCATCTCTTAAAGACAAGCTCAAATGTCGCCTTTTCCCAGAAGCCCTCCTTGATCCTCCGGCAAAATGTTATCTTACTCTGCTCGGAACACTTAAAACACTGTTACTGTCTTTCCTTTGTGGCTTTTTAAGATTCACTGAATCTTGGAGTGTGAAGGGACTGTGGGGTCATCTTGTCCAACACCCTGCCTGATACATGGATCCATTCTTCAATCTCCCCAATAAATGGTCATCCAGCATCTCCTTGAACGCCCTGCAAAGTAAGTCTAATAGTCTTCCATTTAATAGGCCTTCACATATTTGCAGGAGATAAACCTCTCCACTCTTTTCTTTTCTAGTCTAAATCAGACTGATCACATAGGGGCTTGTGTTACTGCAATTTACATACTCTGACCTCTTCCACTATTTTGTATCCTCCTTGACAGAAGCGACGATCATCTTATTCACTACTGTATTCCTCTACAATGCCTTGCTCCATAATATTTGTTGAATAAATGAACCTTAAAAAGGTATATAGGTATGAATCTAGTTCAAAACGCTTGTGAACCCCACAGATTATATAATCTCATTCTGAAATGTCAACCATAAAATTTATGTTACGTGCTCCTTCGATAGCTCAGCTGGTAGAGCGGAGGACTGTAGAGTTTAAACTTGTAGTAATCCTTAGGTCGCTGGTTCGATTCCGGCTCGAAGGAGGTTATTTTTGTTTCTGTTCCAAGCCACCCTGTATTTTCTGCGTGATTGTTTATGTCTGTGTAATCTAACCCGCTTTTATTCAACCCATAACCCAGAACTGATTGTGTCGCTCGGGTGCCACGGAAAGCGTAACTTTCTTAGTCTTCTTGCCCTCATCTTCAGAAGTTGTACAGTACTTAACATTTTCATTATACTAGTCACAGGATTACTGTGACGAAAGCAAAGACATAGGACAAAAGCATATCATTTAAAATTGGAAAGAAAGAACCTCGGAGGCAGAGTCCAACGCAAGCCTATCATTTTACAAATAAAGAAACTGAGGCCCAGAGAGGCCTTACCCAACGCCATAATAAGAAATGGCAGAAACCAAGTATTCTGGATCCAAATCAGTGCTCCCTTCTGCTTTACGCTTTTAGTAAAGTTTAAAGCTACGTAAATAAGAACTACTATATTGAGATGGGAAAATAAGCAAACCCGCATGTTGGAGGTGAAATTGCTGAGAGATAAACATCATCCTGAGCACGATACCTGGGAGAAAGAGAAAAGGCTGACTTGATTTGCTGGGCTTTAGAGGACAGAGTCAAGGGTAAAAGGATTTGGGTTAGATTTAAGGAAAAACTTCTCCAAACTACAGCTATCCCAATGAGGAATCAGCTTGCCTAGCCGGTCTTCCAGTGAAGGCTGTATGACTACTTAACAGGATTATTATAGAAGAGAGTCCTGATGCGATACCCATTAAAAAAGAAAGCTTTTGCAGACACTTCTAAAATTTCTTAATTCGGAATAAATTACTAGGAGGGAAAATGGTGGAGGGCTGAGGGAGAAGAGCGTGGCGGTTTTAGTGTGGAGTCAGGAACGATATAGAGAAGAGAAATGTCTGAGGTCCTAGGAGAGAATTCCTTCCGTGAGTTCCGGGCCAAAACAGAAACTGAAGGTATGTATTATTACCGGAAGTTCAAAAAAAAAAGGTCCTTATAATAGTTTGTTGCCCAGGACTGCGAAGGTTCCAATCAAACAACTTTCTTAAGGAAATTACTGATCTCCCAGAGAGAAAGCAGGAATGTCAGGGAAGACACAACGTTATCGAACTCCATATATCTGAATAAACAGCTTCATGGAGCATTCTTTGAGAGTGTGTCTCTAAAACATAGTACTTCCTTCGAGCCGGAATCGAACCAGCGACCTAAGGATTCCCACAGATAGATTACCTACAGTCCTCCGCTCTACCAGCTGAGCTATCGAAGGGCACTCAACAAAGATAAGCCCTAGAATCCTCTTTGTAGTATAAATAGCTCTGGCAACATTGGTTCTGTAAGTCAGACGCTTTAAAAAAAATTATTTACTATTTCAATACTTTGTCATATTCACCATCAATAACTACACGATAACTTTTGATCTTCAAAATGTATTTCTCTCCCTCTAGTTGGTAGATACTGACCCAGGTGCAAAGACGTCTCCCGAATAGGAATCGTCTGGGATTTGCCCTCTGCTAACTCCCAAACTGCTAATGGCTCTTTGTAGGAGCTACAAATGACCTTATTGTGACCAGATTTCTCTAAAATGTGCGGATCTAAAATTGATGGCACCATGACTTCTGAGAACCATTGTCTTGAAAGAGGAGGAAAATATAAACGCCTGGTGTCTTGCCATTAAGGGGAGTACAGTTTAGAAACAGCCATATAATCTCAGTGTTGGAAGAACAACAAAAGCCAGCTTTTCCAACCTTTACCTGAACAAAATTATACAACAGCCTCGGCAAGTGGTCAACCAACCTCTGCTAACCAGGTCCTCCAATCAAGGCTCTGCTCCCAAAAATGCATGCATATATATATATACATGCATATATATGTGTGTGTGTAGTCACGAAGGTAAATTTTTTTTTTTAAGTAACTACCTCTGCCATCAACATTTAAGCTTTGTTTAATGGCTGCCCCGTGATATGAATCGTGTCTCTACTTGTTTCTTTGCTTTCATCATTGCATAGGGTACTGCACCCCTTCAGTATAGAACACATGAACCCTTAACCTTGGCATTTAAGGCCTTCCAGAAGGACACTCCAAACTACCTCTCCAATATTCTCTCTTTTACACACTCTACATACCCCATAAAATGGAATACTATCCATATCCCTTCTCTTCCTGCCGTTTCCCATTGTTATGCTTTGTTCCTGTAGTCCTTCCCTTCACTCAAAGCCCAACTCAGGTCCCACATTGAACATGAATATATAGATTGGAGTTGCCCAGAAAGCTAGTCTAGTCCTACTGAATTCCTCTTGTATCTCTTTAAGGAGATGTTAATCCATTAACAAGGCTACCTCTTTTAAAAAATGTCCATTTGCCAGGCCCTTGGTACTTACTCCCTTAGTCTCAAGACAATGCAAAATTCAATTCAATCTCTAGTAAGTTATGCTTGTAACAAAGCATAAAAAAAGGAGAAAAATCAGTTCAGAAAAAATAAACAACATTATCTGAGTTTGTCATTGTATTCAAAGCTCCAAATTGTCTCTAATTTCTGCAAATGAGAGAGAGAGGTTCATGTTCTCATCTCTTCTTTGGGACCACTGTAGTCAGTGTGATTAAGTAATAACAGTTTCATCTTATTGTTGCTGTTTTTGTTCTTTCCATTTTGTTGAATTACAGTAGTGCATCCATCATATTTGAAAATCACAGTCCCCTAAGAGCTTGTAGTATATGGAGAATAGAAAGCAGAAATTAGAAATGTCAATAAAGGAAACAAAGTCACTAAACCAAGTACGTAGAGAGAACGTTTGTTTTTTTTTTCCCCACTGAAACACTGAAAAGCATTGAAGAATCTATTTTTACAGTATATTAAAGAGAACAGAATGAAAAAAGTTTGTGGTGGCGGGGTGCTTCAGTCTTTATTATAACCCCCCAAAGTGACCAAAATAACATTAAAAACTGCCCACCAATATATCTCCTTTCCTATCTCTACAAATTTTTATGAAACCTACCACCTTCCTACTTTTCTCTTTAGATTGCAAGCTCATGATTTTGCCTTTCTTTGTGTCCTCAGCACTTAGCACAGTACCTGACGCATATTAAGTGTCTAATAAATGCTTATTGATTTGACTTGAAAAGGGGCATCTTTGTTGAAGGTATGAGAAGAATTCATAGCAGATCTTATCTTTACAATCACACAATTTATGGTAAAGTCTAGAGAATACATCAGCTCATTTCATTTCTTGTTTGTTGACTATGTTTTACTGGAACACTCAGGCTCTGGGTTATCCATGATGCCAAATAAAGGAGACATTACTCCTTTCTTAGAGGTAATCCATGAGAACTCAGAATTTGGGAGGTCAAGCTAAGAGTGTCTCAAAGAAGGAATGGTCTGTAGTGTCAAGTGCTATGAAGAAGTCAAGGACAGAAAAGTGTCACTGATTTTAGCCATAAGGGAATTGTTAATGACCTAAAAAAAATGGCAGATCCAATAGAGCATTAGAAGATAGAACTTGATTTCTAGATACTACAAAAATGGAGTTAGTGAATAGAGACTGTTATTTCTGGAAGTCTGGCAGTAAGGAAAAGGAAAGAGATACAAGGATAGATTAAAAACATAGCAGGATCAAGATTTTTTTTTTATTTGCTTTAGGTTATTTGTTTTAGTTTTAAGAAAAGTGAAACCTAGCACATGGCAAAACAAAATAAGTCTAATTCATCTTCCATATGACAACCCTTCAAATGCTAAAAACAAACCAAAAAAAAAAAACCCCTAATCCCAGCTATTCTAGTTTTCCTATCCCTTTTTTTTTTTATTTTGGAGAAAGTATTTTTCTACCTCTCCCACGTACCCATATACAGGGCCATTCCAATATAGATCAGCACAGAAACATTAACCTGTTCTGTTTTCTGTTTCAGTCCTCCCTGGGCACCATGGTGGTCCTCTGCTCCTGAGAGCTCAGTATATTTTTGCCAGATTTAGTGTAGAATTCAGTCCCACTGTAAGTCAAAAATCAAAAGAATAACCAGACTCAGCCTCTCCAGGAAGAGAGTATAGGCAAATGCTACTATGTCTGGCCCCTCTTATATTTTGTCAGGGTTAAATATCCCACATTCCTTTGAAAATTCATCTCATTCATGGAGTTCTCTCATAATTCTGGTCTCCTTCCTTCACCTAGCCTCTAAGTTTTCAGGGCAGGATTTTTAACAAAAGTACCACAAAATAATGCCTCACAATTTCACAGTGCTTTAAGGATCATTAGACATGGTCCTGAGAAGACAATCCTATTTAGGGTGAAAAAAAATTAATTGTTCAATTCAATAACATTTTTTAAACAGGTCCCTACTTTGTGTAAGATGTGGTAGATACTAGAGATGCAAAGACAAAAAAATGAAAACGAGTCCCTGTCTTCAAACAATTTACATTCTACTAGAGGATACAATATGTAAGAAGATGGGCACAGATAGTCTCAATTCAGAAGTGAGAGAGCACCATTAATTGAGAGTAATCAAGAAAGGCTTCCCATAGGAAGTGATACCTAAACTGAACCCAGAAAGAAGCTAAGCATTCTAAGAGTTGGAAATGAGGAAGAAATGAATTCTGGACCTGGACAACAGTATGTGATGGCACAGCCTTCAGGCGAACAAAATCAGTGTGCTACAGGAACATGGAGTCTATAAAATGTGATCATTTTCTAGCTGAAAGCCTAACAGGTAGCTAGGGAATTTCTACAGAAGTAAAAGTAACAGATCATATGAAATGAGCTAATCAAAGGCATATGATACATCTACTGTAGCATACCCTTTGACAGGCTGTAGTCATGGGGCAGAAATATCTTCTTTTTTTTTAAAGTTCTATTGATATCTTGTGCAGTCTACATATACTCTGGAGTCCCTTACCCTAACTGTCACTCTCCCTGGAAAATTGCATAACCAGAGTAAGAGTATATTATCCCTTCAGTGTTCTAGATGTGCCCCTGAGGGGTCTCGATATCTATTTAATGCTATTGGTACAAGCTGCGATTACAGAGTGTTCCCTCAGTATAAATGACTAAATTATCTCTTCAGTTTCACCTAACCAGTACTAGTTAGTGTCTTCTCAATATCACCTATAACATTGATTATTGCCCAAATATTATTTTACCAATTATCATTAATTAGCTTTTACAAAAGCAGTATTTACTGAGAAGATATGGCAAGGACAGAAATACTAAATAACATCTTCCTAAACCATGGGAATATTGTCTCCTACACTTTACCCCCTCCATCTCTGGAAAAGTGTAATGTATTCAAACTTAAAATGGCTATTAGAAAGTATTTGCCTCATCAAGTTCACTTCCGAATCCGTAGTCCATGTAATAATTGCTCCCTTATTTGAATAAACTAGTATCCTGGTTCCTAGTCAAATTCACTATGAGGCTGAATCCTGTGGGTCATTCCTCATTGGATTCAGATGCCAATAAACTCTGCTATGGACACCAGTTCCTGGACCACTGTGGCTCACTCCCTCTCCCTTTTGAAGCTCACAAAGTCAAAGCCAGCTCTAATACTCCTTTACCTAGGGGCAGGAAATGATAGACAAGACAGAGACAAGCAAGAGCAGGGCTATGTGTTCATGGGCCTCAGCCTGGGTGAAAGAGAGGCAAGGGCTGGTATGGGTTGGAGGCCCTCATCAGTTTAGCCTCCTCACTGTAATGAAGCCAGACCAAAACCATCCCTCCATCTAATGACTTTGTATGCACACCTAGCTTCAGCGGGACTGCCGATTTAAAAAACACACAGCAAAAATGGCCTGAAAACAGTGGTAGAATACATGTGCATACTCTGAAGTAGAAAGCAGTACTCTCCATTAATTTTGTTGGAAGCAGGTTCACCAAAAAGCCAGGTAGGTCCCCTGCCGCTGCTCCCAGGGCTGGGATCTCATTAGGCAGTCCACATTGGTGCTTGTTTTTACATCATCTTCACTTCCAAATATGTCCTTCCCCCTCCCTTGCCCAGGAGTCATCCACTGTAACAAAGATGAGAATAAAAAAAGGGATGAGGAGAAGCAGTCCAACAAAACCAACTAACACATAAGCCAAGTCTGTGTCAGGTCATTTGGGGAGATTCAAATGCTCATAGACTTAAAATGTTCTCACCTATGTCATGCACTTAAAGAAAATACCCTGTATTCTATGATGCATTGATTCTGTGAACTAATATTTTGACTGTGTGCTGTGGCTCTTTTATGTCTAATCTTGGGGAAGATTGTTTGCCTCCATACTGTTTGGAGCCAAACACAAACCCATCTCATTTTATAGAGAGGAAACTGAGACCTTGAGAGAAATGGTAAAAGTGGAAGAATTGGAAATTGGATGCAGGAGTGTGGACTCCAAATCCAGACCTTTTTCCTCAGTACAATGCTAAAGGGTATGAAGTATCAATTGGAAGTCTCTTTGGGGACAGTGAGGCCAGGGAGAGAGAAAACTGGGAAGGATGTTATTGTGGTGATTGGGAGAGTTGAAAGAGTATTTGATTTGATTAAAGAAAAATGCTGACATCAATATAGCCTCATTATTTCTCGGCACATGCATAGGAATTTATGAGATGACCTGGGGTGGTGTGTTTTTTATTTTCCATAAGCACTTTGAGAGGATTTTCAGAAACTTGGCTGCCCTGGCAAAACAGCAATCCTGTTTCATTATATATGGCATGGAAGGAGGAAAATGCTGGGAAATAGCATCACTATCTTATACAGGGTGTCCCCAAAAGTCTTGGTGCAGTTTTCAGCTACTAGTCAGTCAATAACCATTTGTTAAGCACCTACTATGTGTCAGTCATTGTGCTAAGCACTGGGGACACAGAGAAAGGCAAAAGACAATCTGTGCTCTGAAGGAGCTCACAGTCTGAATGAAGACAACACCAAACAACTGCGTACAAATAATATATGTATGTATACATGTATATGTGTATGAAAACTAGTTTGACTGGTGTGACATTTCCCCCTTCCCTTACCCTCCAGGATGCATGTATGCTAAGACTAATAAATCCATGTCTTGGGAGTTACACAAACACACACACACACACACTCACACACCAGCCTCTTGCTGGACTACATAGTTAGAGTGAAGTTCTTTGTATCCCTGCCCTCATCCAATAGTTTTCATTGTGGTTGTTGTTGTTATTTGCCTTTGTTCTCTAAGAGGACCAAAGACTTCAGGAGGGTGATGTTTTGACTTGCAAATGAATTGAATTTAAATGAGGCAGGGCTGTGCAAAGTCATCAGCCTCACTCTTTCCTCCAGAGTCATTGGTAGTCCAGTGGTAAGACATGGGTCAGCACAATAGGTGATGACTCTGGATGCAGTGGGAGACCTTGGCTTTTTTAAGCTAAGGTCTTTCCTAGTTCTCAGTTTGTCTGAGCCAATGCCCATTCAGTAATTAAAGGCTAGGTAAGAATGGAGGCAAAAGATGGCCTAGTTTGCCCTCACAAAAGAATTAGTCTGGGAGGGGAAGACCCTTTTAGTTTACCCTTAGTTCAGTGGTCTCAGGTATACTATTATCCTTCTTTATGTAAGGCAGTCAGTGGTACCAACTTTGTCTAAAACTCTATAAAAGTCTGAGCCGTTAAGGGCTCTGTGCCTTTGATTGGAATGCAAAAACCATTAGAGGGTTTCACATCCAGAAGCTACTCCAGTTTCCCTCAGCCAAAGGCTGTGGGGGCCCAAACACTGAATCTGACTTAATTGGCATCTGTTTTCCTCCTTGCCTTATGAGTGGTAATAAAGTTCTGTTAACTGTATCCCTGTGTGGTGCTCTTCATCCAAATTCTCCCAAACTACAATATGTCTTATTAGGAATTGTTTACTTCTTATTTGTCTGGGACTTTTTAATAGTTTAGCTGGTAGATAAGAGAACTGGATTGGAGTTTTTTTATTGGAAACCTTAAATAGCAAGTTAGAATCCACCTCCATTGTTCTGGTTTTTAGCTCACAACTCAGCATTGAATGACCTTACTCTTTGTACTGCTTCCCATATTGAAGTCTAACTTTGTCAGCCTTTCTTCATCACTGTTAGTGTCACTGATAGTCACCAAATGGCACCCATGGGAGACTGGAAGCTAGCATTCTGCTCTCCACACTTAAAAGGGGGAAATTGTAACCCTCTGGTGAAAAACTATTATGGAATAAAGATTAGTTATAAAACTCATAGGTAGGCTTCAAGATGTTTCAATAAGAGTTTCTTGAGGTTTCTGGGGGTTGAGGAGGAAATATCAAAGAAAATATGAATCAACAATGGGTTCATCAGATCATAGAGGTAGAGATGAAAGGTTCTGTAGATTAGCAATCTTTGAGGGTACCCCTCCTTATTTTACATAGGAAGAAACTGAGTCCCTGAGAAGTTGTGACTTAGTGCTTAGGTTCTATAACTCCAAATCTAGCAACTTTCTATGGTTGAATTGGAAAGATTTTTACTTTTAACAAAAGCTTGGAATAATGTAGATTGGTATACAGGCACATGATAGATGATTGATGGACGGATGGATAGATAGATTGATAGATTTGAGGTGGTACTAGATGGCACTTTGAATAGGCTTGAACTACGAGTCAAAAAGGCCTGAGCCTGAACCCATCCTTATATACTAGCTGTGTAATTTGGTACAAGTCACTTAACCTCTCTCAGGCTCAGTTTTGTCTTCCCTGAAATAGGATAGTAATAGCACCTGCCTTGCAGGATGGTTGTGAAGAAAAAATGGAATAACATGACCTTATATACAGCACGATATACTTTGCAAACAAAGTGTTACAAAAATGTTAGCTATTCTTATAAATTATTATAGAGCTTTATCAAGAGCTTACTAAGCCCGGCTCTGTGTTAAATAGTGAGGGAGGGATACAAATACAAGTAAGCAAAATAGTCTTAGCCCTCAAGGGCCTAAAAAAGACAAAACATAAAGGGGAGATGGAAAGAGGAGGAAGGGTGAGAACTCAGTGGCAGGCTGTGGTGGAGATAGTCTGGGAGATAGTCTGGTAGTCAGGATGGTTCCAAGGTAAGAATCTAAGATCTGCAAGGGATGATGGTTTGAGTGGAGACACTATGGTAAAGAAGGCCAGAAATGCATACCCAATTTTTGTGGGACACAAAGGGAGGAGGAATAGATAACTTGAATGGCAGAGGCAGGATCCTAAAAGAGTTCTAATACATATTATCCAGACAGGATCTTCACCAGCCTCTTCCAACCTAAACTCATCTTCCAAGAGGCCCAGTGTTCTCTCTTCCATCATGCCCTTGAATTTTCTTCCCTCTCTTGCTTTCTGGATGTGTTGTGATCGAGTAATGTATTCTTCTGGAAACCTCCCTACTTTATTTTCATTTATTACAGGAGCAAATGTGATTGGTTCAGGGTTCGTGTGAAAGCTAAAGGTGAAAGATGAGAGCACATGCATAGCTAGACTTGAGTGATTGTTTTGCAGATTAAGTACCTGCTTTGAAACAGTTAGCAACAGTTGCACCTTAATTATTTTTGTGGATTCTTAGGCATCTCCCAACCTAATCACTCTCTCTAGTCTCTCTTGCTATAACATTAGCACAAAGTAGGAGAATTTTACGTGAGTCTTATTTAGAGACGAGGCCAAGCTTCCTCCTCACTACGTGGCATCTTTGTTTTGGGTTCCAGGCAGACGCAGGGAGGCACAATTTGGAGAGCTCTCTAGAACCTAGGGAAAGGCAGGTTCTCTGAAGAGAGAAATAGGAGAGGAAGAAAAAACTTTAAAGAGAAAAAGGAGCCTTTGGGACTTTTAGTCCACTATTCCTACGATCTCAAACCCAGTTCGCGCCTCGAGGAATAATTATCGGACAGTGAAAGTGCAGGCACGGAAGTGGCTTGACCATAGAGCTTCTTCCGGGGCTTGGAGAGGGGCGGAGTTTGAAAACAGCATCCTTTTCATCTTGCCCCCAGATCCGCGGCGACCCTTCCTCAAAGCAGGCCTTGCCTGTTTTAAGTCCGAATACATGCAATTTGTTCTGCTGTACCCGTTTCCCCAGGGTACCAGTCCAAAAGAGTACTCCGGCTGGGGCTGAGCCTCTAAAAGCCCTTCCACATTTCAGATTCTGCGGCGCACAGCCGCACTATTGCTGGGACTGGGTCGACTTAGACTCCAGATTCCTCCTGCAAGAGACGCTTTCCTTCTAACATAAACGCTTTCCTTGTGATGTACTGGAATTAGGGAATTCTGTTCTTGAGTACAGTTGCAAAGGCAAGGGCAATTTCTAAATTTAGCGACTTTCCATTTCTCGAGTCAGACAGCGAATCTTAAATTAAATGTAGTAGTATGGGTATTATGTTATAGCCTGGGTACTTGAGTTGAAGAGTAAGGCAGGGCTGAATTTCAAATTCTTCAGTTTAAAAATGTTCCCTGTCAGGCCCCAGCGAGATTTGAACTCGCGACCCCTGGTTTACAAGACCAGTGCTCTAACCCCTGAGCTATGGAGCCACACGCAAAAATGGCTTTAATTTGTACCTGGAAGAAGCCTTCCTTTTTGTCTTATTCTTGCTAAATAGATTTTTTTTCTTTGTTTATTAAGTGTTAGATAAAGTTCCAAATGGAGAGAAAAAGGAACGTCTGATTGAGTCTTCAGTTTGGACATAGAGGGAAAATTTATTTTCAGTTGTAGTGTTTGATAGGCATCAACTAACTCCCAAATATTTCTCTTCTCTGGGCAGCTAGGTAGTTTAGGGCATAGTGCGCTGGGCCTAGAATTGGGGAAAACCAGCTCAAATTCGACTTTAGAACTTACTCTAGCTATGTAAGCATGACCAAATCACTTAACCTCTCTGTGTTGCCTCACTTTTCTCAGCTGCAAAATGGTGCCTCACACGGTTGTGAAGATTAGACGAACTACTTTAAAATCACTTAGCACTTAGCCTGGCATATAGTAAAGTGCTTAATAAACGCTGTTCCCTTTCACTTCATTTCCCCTTTTCTCCACGTTTCTCAGTTCCTTTACAGCATCCTCTCATGGTGTGATCTCAAAACTCTTCACCATACAAAGTTGCCTTCCTAAATGTGCTCGGTAGCTTGTCAGTGTCCTCATAAAAATGAACCCAATTATCTTGGGTCTAGCACTTAGCAGGCGTTTAACAAATGCTTTGTGGGCAACACACACGATTTCCTCATCTTGTAGTCAATCAACAAGTCAACAAGCATTTATTGAATGCCAGGCATTATGCCTTTACGTTAAAAAAAATAATAATACTGAGTGTTGTCCAATAGCCCAATTTCAGAGTTGAGGAAATCTGTTCTCAAAACGGTCTGTAATTTGGGTTCAGCGAAACCGTTGGTTACTAATAATAGCCCCCAAGTACATAGGAAATTGATATTGGTCACTTAATCCTTTCTGAGATAGGAGTTAATATTAAACTCCTCCTATCTCTTCATACCTCTTAATATTTAAAGAGGTGACACAAACAATAAAGCAATTGTGGGCTCGTCCGGGATTTGAACCCGGGACCTCTCGCACCCGAAGCGAGAATCATACCCCTAGACCAACGAGCCAACTACATACAGTAATCTGCTTTCGAATTTTCTTTGAGACACTTTTCTCCGAGCTAGTTATAGTTACATGAATGTCTATGTAATACAGGTTAGAATTGTATATTTTTGCCACAAATTTCTCTGTGCTCTTTTTTGAGACCTATTCTTCCAGTCTCTTCACTTACAGTTGTCTACACTTCCTTTGAACCATTTCACCCTATATTCTTCGACCCTTTTTTCCTTACCAACTGCTGCACTGCAGCAGAAAGAGCAATAATACAGTCGCCTGTGTGGGATGAAGTGGGGACAATGGAGGGTGGAAAGGGGAAGAGGACAAAAATGGCCGCTCTCAAATCCAGGAATGAACACTCCTCTTCCCAGATTCACTCATCTTTCTGAACTTGACAGATTTGTCCAGCACAAAGACAAAGGTAATTCAGGATTTCAAAACTTTCCTCAGATGTAATGTATACCTGACATATTCTAATAACTACCAAGGCTCAACCAGAGCCATGATTGAAGTTTTCAGGGCCTACCTGGACTTAAGCATTTATTAAATGGGTTCAGCTCCCTTCTGTTATCTCTTCCGGGATTTGTCTTATGTAAACCCTTAAATCTCCACCAATGATTACTTCCTGGAGTCTAACAAGTATTGAACAGATTTCTACCCATTTTCTTTGGGACAATAACTCTAAAAGAAGTATGTCTGGGGGAAATTATCTCAATTTAGTAATCTTCAGATGAGGGAGGAGTAAGACACACCATGCTGTAAAACATGGTGGTTGTTTTTTTAAAGCTCTGTAAACTTAACTGATGTTAAATGTGGGCAATGGAAAGACTTTTAATATTCCAAGGGTATTAGTGTAGCATTTGTTTATGTTGTTTTTAGTGAAAATTACATAGCTCACCTACTTTTTCTGTCATATATTTCTTGAATTTTTACCTACATAATGCCCTTCTGCTGTGGGAGTTCAATGATTATTCCACAAGTCAGCAGACTACTTTTTGGGTGTACTTTCAAGAGTATTAGTGTACTAGTGACCTATTGCCTAGGTGGAGATGTACAGGTGTTTACCAGGAACACAGCAAAATAAAGGATAAAGGCTAATAAAGGTGGGTGCTAATCATGAAAGCTTGTCTCTTCTTGCTGTGGCCCCAGTTCCTTCTGAAGATAGAAAAATACAGAGCAATGGTTTCTGACTGTGGAGAAACCCTCCACTGTTGTTGGTTCAGGGAACACTTTTAAAGTACACATAACAATCCAGGAAATTTCTTATCAACTCATAGGTCACCTATCCTTAGCACAGGCCTGGCATATAGTAAGCCCTTCATAAATGCTAAGTTGACCTGATCTGTGGCTTTTCTTCCTATCTGCCATTTCACCTCAGTGATCCTGGAAATTGAAGGTCAGAGAATGGGAAAATGAGCTAATTATCAAAGGCTCACACGACTCTTATCTATTTGCCTAACTCTGTTTGTTAATTGTTGCTTTGCCTAACATTATGATAAAGAAATTTTGACTAATGAATCGTGCTAACGTGTTAGATTCTTATTTAATATTCATGTCAAGTTGTGTTTATGGTCTGTATAAAAAGTTTGCATTCCTATGAAGTTAATTTTCCCAGGTTTAAAGAAAGGAAGAAAAGAGAAGGGTCTTGGGAGGAATAGTATTACAACAATAGCATTTTGTATCTATTTTTATATATCTTCCCCCTGGGATTAGGGGAATTTTTTTTTTATAGATTTTTTTGTCAATTGATCAATAAAACAAACAATCATATAAATACCTACAATGTTTCAGACACTCTGATGGTCAGTAGTCAAGTCTTTATGCAAATAAAATAAGTAAAAACATCCTTGCCCTCAAGGAGCTTACATTCTATTAAGGGAAACAATATGGACACATATGAAAATATTTGCAACATATATGAGGCTATTATAATATAACTTTGTGAGGAGAAATAGGGAAGTTACGAGGCAAAAAGTGAGTTTCCAGGGAGGACAATATGTTGCATTTGGATCAAGTTGGGCCTGAGATGCCAGCATGACATCCAGTTAGAAATGTTCAATAAGCAACTATCTGGTGCTATAGAACTGGAGCTCACAGAGAAAGTAGGGCTGGATCTGGGAGCCATCTGTGTAGGAATGATTATTGAATCCATAGGAGCTAATTAAGTCACCAGAACAGAGAGCAAAACCAGGTCAAAGCCTTGGGATTGAGCCCACAGTTGGGAAAATAAGAAACAGTCAGCTAGGTAGATGGAGAACCCAAGAAAGTGATGGAATGAATGGAAACCCAAAGAGGAAAGAGTATTCCAGATGGGTCAATGAGTGGTGTCAAGTGCTGCAGGGAGGTCAACAAAGATAAGGTTTGAAAAATGGTTCTTGGGCTTGATTGTTATGAGATAATTTTAGGCTGAGTCATAAGATCATAATAAATACTGTAAAGGCTTGTGAGTTGAGATTGAGCAAGTGGAAGTAACCAATTAAGAGTATAAGGAAATTTTTCCATGAGTTTGGCAAGAAAGGTAAAAGATATACTAAGTGACAACTCAGCGGAGGGGAGAGGGAGGGAGATATGGTCAAGAGATAATTGGTTTGTTTTGTTTTTAAAGTATGGGGGAACCAATGCCTGGCACTTGGTAGGTGTTTAATAAATATTTGATTCTTAATTGATGGATTGATTTGGTTGTGTTTGTAAGCAGCAAAGTATAAAACAGTGGATTAGAGGAGACAAGATGGGAATGGAGAGAGAGGTGAGGAGGGAGAAAGAGAGAAAAAGAGAGAGAGAGAGAGAGAGAGAGAGAGAGAGAGAGAGAGAGAGAGAGAGAGATGGAGATGAAGAGAGAGAGAGAATTATGTGAACGTGACCTGATTCTATGATTTGATAGACCATGATGTAGAACTGGAGTCTGTTTTTCCTCCTCCCTTCCCTTGCCCCACCCCCCACCCCCAAAAAAAAGAGAAAAAGAAAAATCCGGTTTGGCAAAGAATTGAAATTATTGTTTAATGTAATTATTCTTCCTTCTTTAAAATGTAAATTTCTTGGTGACTAAACTGTTTTTTATTTATCTTTAGATTGCCACTGTTTAGCGATGCCTGGCCGGTAGTAAGCTCTTAATAGACGTTTGTTGATTGACTTGGTGTGTGAGATATTTTTAATCTTCTACTTTACTTTAAAAGGTTTCAACTTTTGTAGCTTAAGTGGAGAATGAGGGAGCAATGAGGTGATGGCAGACAGAAAATGAGGCCATGTAGAAAGAACAAGAGAGAGAATGAAGAGTCACTCCAAACCAGCTCTATAAGATTCATCTTAGTAGTCAGCCTTGGACTGTCAATCCCTGAATACTGAGTTCGAAGAGTTCCTAAAGCTTTCCCCCAAATTTTTCTGATTTTTTTTATTTAGACACCCATCAATTTGGACTAATCAAAACCACCTGTAAAATGATAATCGATCTGTCAGGGTTCTAGAAGTAAACTTGTTATTCTCACCTTTGTTGTGAATTATTTTACTGAGACACTTTACTTTGAGCAGTTCGCTGAGATCAGGAAACTAACAAGAATAGGTCTGATGGGGTAGCAAGTGTTAAAGATCGCATAAACACTAATGTAAACTCTTCAAAACATGCCCTATTCCGTCAGTTTCCGAGGGCAGCTTTAAGAAGCAGATAGTTTCATGAGTAGCTAGGATCAGCAAGTGCTTATCAAACTTCTTATGCTGAGTTTCTTCGTCCAACTCAGAGTCTTTTCAGCTACTTGGTAAAGATACTACTTGGATGGCAAAACTTCGTAAAGTTCAGAATCAATAGCAGATATTAGTAACTGAAAATTGGAGAGATGTAGTTAACTTAGTACCTAAAAATGTGGCAGCGGTGGGATTCGAACCCACGCCCCCGAAGAGACTGGAGCCTTAATCCAGCGCCTTAGACCGCTCGGCCACGCTACCCGCTCCGAAGACACAGACAAAAACAAAAAAATAGAAAACTCAATCATTCCCTTTCTTCTTTGGTTTGGCTGTATGGTCAGATCTTTTAGCTGTTTTTTAATGTATTGTCATTTTTTTTTTCTAGTAGAGAGAATTTGAAACAGCTGAAATGGACTTGTTTAGAAATTCCAGCTAGATGAAGAGAACAAAGAAAGGAAGCGGAAAGAACTGTGCTTTGTCTTGGAAGTGGGGAGTGAGGAATAAGGAGCATGGGGGTGGGGTGGAGACGAGATTGGAAGGAAGGACGAAAGTGAGGTAAGACAAAGGAGAGGAGGAAGAGTATAAAGGGAGCAGAGAGGAGAGGGAATGTTATAAAGGGGGTGGGTAGGACAACAAAGATGGCGGGGAGGAGGACTGGAGAGGGAAAACAGATGGGGAGAGGAAGGAAGACAGATGGGACAAATGGAAGGGAAGAGAGAAGAGGAAGAACCTAGGAGGGAGAGAAAGGAGAGAGGAGAGAGGAGAGAGGAGAGAGGAGAGAGGAGAGAGGAGAGAGGAGAGAGGAGAGAGGAGAGAGGAGAGAGGAGAGAGG
>CM053624.1:140671152-140686387 GCA_028646595.1 Phalanger gymnotis
TCTCTCATGCAACTAGAAAATAAGATGCACAGGCAATGGGGCATAGAGATCTACCGTGCCCTACAAGAAAGTAAGGGAAAGGGGGATGGGAGGGGAATGGGGGGACGGAGGGGAGGGCAAACGGGGGAACAGGGCAAACTAGGGAACAGGGCAACCAGAGTGTACGCCATCTTGGAGTGGGGGGGGGATGGAAATGGGGAGAAAATCTGTAATTCAAACGCATGTGAAAATCAATGCTGAAAACTAAACATATTAAAAATAAATTAAAAAAAAAAAAAGAAAATACCACTGGGCTTCCCACCACCTCCCAAATCTTGTGGCACAGAGAAAAATCCACAGGATTTGGGGTCAGGAAACATATGAATTTGAACCCAGGCTCTGATACTTATAACCCACAAGATCTCGGGCAAGTGACATCCCTTCACTAGGCTTTGATTTCCTCATTTATAAAGCATGGGTTTTGAAGGGATCTCTAAATAAACCTTGACATATGAAAAAAATAAAAAAGCAAGTGAAAGGTGAAAGAGGGAGGCCCCAGCGAGATTTGAACTCGCGACCCCTGGTTTACAAGACCAGTGCTCTAACCCCTGAGCTATGGAGCCCTCAGAGCTACCTTTCCTCGAGGTAGCATTCCAGGAAGTTTTCTACACTTGCTATTAAGAATCTATACCAGCTATTTCACATTTTGCTTGACTCTGCGGTGCAAATATACAAGGATGGGGCCATTCACTTTCCTAAACTCAAAGGGAATCCACGGCCGGTGGATGGCGGAAAAATGAGAAGAGTAGGATTTCATAGTCATAATTGGTGTGGGTTCCAGTCTGTCAGACTCTACAATCAAAAGTGGTCTCAAAAAAAAAAAAAAAAGTTCAGTTGTGCTCAGATAAAGCAATGAATGAGGAATCGGGAAGATCTGAGTTCCAGTCTCACACATTTACTATCTGTGCTACTCTGGACAAGTCACCTAACTTCTGTCTGCCTTAGTTTCCTCATTTGTAAAGATAGAAGGGGGCTGAACTCTATGGCCTTGGAGATCTCTGCCAGCTTTCGAGCTAGATCTATGATCCTAGACTAGAATGGACAAGGGTAGACAGGAATCCCACTGGCCAGCCTGGCTGACTCAAGAGCTCTCTTGTCCAGTCAACTTCTTAAGCCACCAGGGAGAGCCAGTAGATTATTCACGATCTGGAAAACCCTACACTGGCTTCAAGGTGACACACTGAAATCATCGTAGGCGGGATAGTCAAGTCCCAGAGAATGATTGGTGGTTTAGGCAGGAGGCAGTGGAGGGCAACAAGTGTTAGTCTGGTTCATCGATCAAGAAACAACGGTCAAAGTGAGCGAGGTATCATTTGACTTTGGACCTGTCCGGTTTCCTTTAGTGTCTGCGTGGAAGGAGGCTTCAAAAGATCTTGAAAGTTACCTGATAATCCTTGGTGGTGAGCGAGGTTGAGGTAGAGGTAGTTGGGAAGAAGCATGTAAGCTTGGCTGTCCTTGTGGGGCTAAGGGTGAGTGCTGGTGGTGGTTGCTCCTGTCCCTCTGTAGCAGCTGGAAAGAGCAGAATTTGCTAAGCCCATGTTTCCGAGGCAGGCACGTTGGAGACAGAGGACGCTAAGGGTCCAGGGTCCCTGCGTCTGTGCTGCAGGAGATTGAAACATGAATTTATGTTCTTTCCAGAGTGAGAGCAATGGTGAAAAGCATATGGTGAACCAAGAGGAAGGTGTGGTAAAGTTGAGTGTAAGGTGGAGGAAGGAATAACAGAAGGGGAGAAGAGAGCAGTTTCAGGGAACTTTAGAGCACTACCTCATAACAACAAATATTTCTCAGTGAATAACTGTACTGTGTGTATTCTAATATACTTCCAGGGGGAGACTGAGTATGTGTCCTCGTGGCTCGTTGGTCTAGGGGTATGATTCTCGCTTAGGGTGCGAGAGGTCCCGGGTTCAAATCCCGGACGAGCCCCATCCCTTTTGTAAGACTACGTTTATATGAGCTGGTAAGAAAGAGACAGGAAGCCAAATGGATTTGTAAACTATTTCTGTGTTACCACTCTACTCTTCCTTTTATCCCTCACATTCTGAAGAACTGAATGTTGAATTCCTAGCACTGGGTTCACCACCAAATAAAGCTAGATCTCTTTGTAAAACAGGCCGAATACTTCCATTATGCCAAACCTTCCTGTCTTGCAGAGGTGCCCATCCGTGTTTCTGGACTCCCTTCAATCGCATAAGTGTCTGAAACTTTTAAGTCAGGTCCGCCGCTGCCTAAGACCCGTTCTACTAACATCGTAGCCACTCACTCCACAGATCACTTGGTGAAAACAGATGTGCACAGAGATCAGAAGCACGCCCACACCTGAGAAATAGATAAATGCATACATACACAGATTCACAGATACACAGATAAATAGAGAAAAATTATCCTTATTATGGCGTTTCAAACTTTTACTTTTCAGTCTTTCCCAACTCTCTTGATTCTTCTCCCTGCCCACTGCTTGCCTTTCCTTCTAACCACTGTATTGGATCTCGGTGGCTTTATTCATTTATTTATTTTTACTTTGAGGGGTTCGGTTTAGGTAGGATGTGCTGCTCTGAGTAACCTGGCATAAAAGGTCGGAGACCTGGTGGAATGAAATCGCAGCCAGTGGTCTCACACTTAGAACAGATGTCTTAACTCTCTACTTACTGGAAAGAAGGAGGAGTCGTGAACTCTCACCACGTTTCTCTTCAATTTTTCCAACATGTTCTTTCCAGAGTGAGAGCGATGGTGAAAAGTTTATGGTGAACCAAGAGGAAGGTGTAGTAAAGTTGAGTGTAAGGCGGAGGGAGTAGGAAGGGGAAAAGAGAGCAGTTTCAAGGAACCTTCAGAGCAGGACCTCATAACGACAAATATTTCTCAGTGAATAACTGTACTGTGTGTATTCTAATATACTTCTGGGGGGAGACCGAATGGGTGTCCTCATGGCTCATTGGTCTAGGGGTAGCAAATACTTTCTACTTCTTTCCTCAAGCCACAGAGGTGATTCAGGGTCTGTTAAAAGGAAGTCATCTCTAGACTTGACCTGGAGCTTCAATTCTCCCTCTTTCCACTTTCTCTAGTGCCTATGATCTCTGTCTATCTCTCTGTCTCCCTGTCTGTCTCTCTTCCTCTCCATCTTTGTCTGTCTCTCATTTTCAGCATCTCCCACCTTCCGGGTCCTCGCTGGCTGGCCACAAACATGCCTGGATCTCCTCCTCAAGCCTATTTTCAAACAAACAAACCTCCCCATTGACTCTTGTATTTCCAGATAGCTACTGTGCTTTTTCACTTCCAGGTTAAAAGTCTACAGTGAACACCACCATTTCTTCCCTCACCATTTCCTCCTCGTCTAGTTGAAGACTATTTCCCTCCTACACCACTCCACTAACAGTGTTTCCTCATAAATCAACCCCCTTTGACCTACTACTAGCTATCTGCATTGTCTTCTTTTCAGTGGTCGACCTTCTCCTCTCTGCATGTCTTAAAATTGTCACCTGGCAGGTTTATTGAATGGCAGCCAGCTAGTCAAACTGCATTTCACCCATTGGGTTCCATGACTCAAGACTCCTAGCTATCTCCACTGCATAGCTTTATTTTCACCTGCATCTCTGCAATTAAATTTTAGTAATTGTTACTCTCACTGCAGCATTACTATGACTTAAGATTCTTCTAGCATGGCTCTCCACCTTCAGCAAGTAAGGACCCCTTTCCTCCAGACACTGAATTTAGCCATTTTCTCCTTGTGACCCTCCTTGGGTTCTTCTCTTCGTTATTTCTTCTCAAGAATTCCCACTTCCTACTTATGGTGATATATCCCCTATACCCTAGCACTAGTATCCTGAGAAATGAAATCTTGGTCTGATGGGACTGTGACTACTGCACAACACTCTTAGAAATACAGGCTTTCTATCCTCTGGTCCATTACAAAATTTGCCTACAAGAAGGAAGCAAGATTCTTAAGGGGTTGCCTAGATCTCTTCTTATTTGGGACATGTGGTATTACACATGAGGTTCAATCAGGAGCTTGCCAGTTCCGCCAACACTGTAGACTGGCCATTAGTTACCATCAAAAGATTGGGGTTTATATTGCTTTTATACTCAGGAGTAAACAAAGGGAGCTGATATGTTTCAAATAACTCATCTAGGGTAAGTAGAACTCAAGCACATGTGAATATGTTACACCCGAGTAAGGTAGATAAGATTAACTACACGATTTGGTCAGCTTTTATATTAAGTGGATGGATTCATCCAGACTCTTCAGCGTGTTAAGGAATCCGCTCCTGCTAATAGCAAATTCAGGTTCCTAGGTACAGATTTGATGATCATAACCTTTCAGGCCCACTTAGAATACATAGCCAATCAGCAGCATTCTGAGGCAACATAAACAGAAAAGTAAAGCATTTCACAAGAGAGACAGTAGAGAAAGGGAGATCTGAACAGGGAGGATAGGGATGTTTTTGGCACACAATGTCAGGGTTTATTATCTGAAAGAACTAATACAGAGAGAGCAGGTGGGGGTGGAGGGCTGGTTGTCTTGGAAATTTACTCTTATCTGCATTGAAGAGGAAACAATGTGTACCTCTGGAAGGGCATAGGAGTCTTCTGAACCAGTATAGAGGTGAGAAAACTGGGGGGAAATTGCAGAGAAAATTGCAAATGTAAAGTTTGCAGTAAACATTGACAAACTTGGTAAGAAAAAAAAAAGAAACAACCACAATTATACAAGCTCTAAGCTAAACTATGATGAGTCTTTAGTCACTCTCACTGCTTCATTCATCTACCAGAAATGTTCGACTCGATTTTGAGGTGGCCAAAAGAAAATAAAATGTAATTGAGAAATATTTAACAATATAAATAAAAATACAATGATACACAGATAATATTACTATGTGATTTTCTAAGTCAATATACAGCCCTGGTTTAGTGGCCCCTCGTTTCTGAGTTTGATACCACTGGTTTAAAGCACTGAGAGTTTTCAGGCAGGATTCGAAAGTGGCTCTTCTTGGCTGTGAAGTTGGTTGGGTATCCACTACACCAAGTTGCATGCGAATTAAAACATTTCTGCCTTTCTAGGTCACATCCATCAGATTGGAAAAGTTGTTAAAAAAAAAAGTTAAAATGACATGTGTTGAAAGGGCTATGGGAGAGTAGGCAAAGGAATTCAGTATTGGTTGAACTGTGAAATGGTCCAGCCATTCGGTAAAGCAATTTGGAACTCTATTCCCAAAGCTGCTAAACTGCACAGTCTTCGACCAACCTATAATATTATTATACCCTAACAATATCATAGCATAACATAGTATTATACCCTCCTCTCCTCCCAAAGAGATCATAGAAAGAGGGAAAGTACCCATATGCACAAAAAATATTTGTAGCAGCACTTTCCCTCCTAGCATAGAACTGGAAACAAAGTGGGTACCCATCACCTGGAAAGTGGGTTGAACAAATTATGGTATATCAATGTAAAGGACCATTTTTTACACTATTAGAGATGATGAAAGTGATGAATTTAATTGTATCTTGAGAAGACTTACATGAACTGATGCAGAGTAAAGGAAGCAGAAGTAGGAGAATGATTTATACAATTACTACTGCGTTGAAAAGGATAATAACTAGGGAAGACTCTACGGGGTGTTCCTAAAGTCTGGACGCAGAGGCAAAAATGCATATTTTCAAGAAATGAAATGAACGAAATTTTCAACAACATTTTATTTAATTGGAATATTAACAAATGGCATCTTCAATATGATTTCCATCATTTGTGGTGCAAAGTTTGATGTGCTTTGCAAGACTCACATGAACTTGATGCAATAACGCCACATTGCCATCAATTTTAGCACATTCAGTCCTTATGTGTTCAATCAAGTGTGTTGCATCTGCTATTTTCATTGAGTACACCTTCTCCTTTAGCATATCCCGGAAAAAGAAGTCAAGGGGGTAAGATCTGTCAATATTCCAGATATTTCAAAATATGTATTTTCTTATATATGTATTTTGTCCAGACTTTAGGGACACCCTGTAGAATGAAATGTCCAATGACTAGTCAAAGTATCTGAATCATTCTTGGCAGAGAGGTAATTAACTAGTAATAAGGGATCCATTCATGGTTGCACAAAGCCAATGCCTTGATTTATTTTGTATTATTCAATTTATTTGTTATAAAAGAAGTATTTAACTGGGGTGGGCCATTGAGAGTTGGGGGTGGGAGTGGGGTAATGATAAGGACACTTCAAAAAAAAAAAAGGAAGAAAAGAAAACTAAGTACCTTACTGGATCGATCGGAAAAAAAAAAAAAAGATGAAGAGAACAGAAGGAAGAAGATATAGACAAGCATGGCAATATTGGAAGCACCATGTTAATTTGAAATATGGGATTAAAAATTGGACATACAGATGATTTACGATTTCCTATTCAGTCCTTTTTATTTTTCCTGTTCTCGTTTGTAAATGGAAGCTCTTTTTCTGTTTTTGTTTTTTACATCTGTCAAGTTCACAACAATAAAAAGAAAACTACTGGCAGGTAGGTGGCATGTTAGATGCAGGGCTAGACGAATTCAGGAAAACTCAGAAACCTCGGGAAAGTCGATTAACTTCTGTTTACTTAGTTTCCACTGAAATTTCACTGTCCTTTAATATTTTTGAACAGGCTAGTTTGCAGTTCAATGCAATGCAGTGCAACGCAGCTGACGAAATTTGCGTTGGCACCCTGGGGAAGTCGCACGAAGCAGTCCTGTTTGCAAGATATTTTTCTTCATGAGAAAGAAGGTCGTGGACAAGAGCATTGGGTTCTCACTTTCCTTGATTCTTTTTCTTAATCTCGATTCAAATACCTTTTGGAGTTAATTGAGAGGTGAGGCACTCTTGACCAAAGGGAGTTAATTGAGAGGTGAGACAGGTGAATTGGCAATTCCTTCCCCAAGAGTGTGTCTGCATTTCATAGGCAGTTACAATTACATACCTTGGCTTAAAGAAAACTACTGCACCTCCTTCGAGCCGTAGTCGAATCAGCGACCTAAAGGTGTCCAGATCTTTCGCTTCTACAAGCCTCCGCTCTACCAACTGAGCTATGGAAAGGTCCACGTATGAGTGTCGGCGTGTGTTCTATTTTTAAAGGTGTGGTACTTGTCTGTGTCAAATCACTTCTTGCTTTCAAGGAAATTATGCCATTGGAGACACTTAGCCTGGGAGTACCGCATGCACATTTCCCACGTGCTTTCAGCCGCCGCCTGAACGTTTGCCACTCCCGAGCTGTCTAGCTTCGTTTCTCCCTACGAACACAAGCTCTTTTCGAATTACCTCAGAGCTATCACCCTATTTCTAACCACATTTTTTTTCCCGTTGCCTTCGACTTTCCTTTAAAACACACACACACACACACACACACACACACACACACACACACACACACACTTGGAATCTCTGCAAAAACGGGGTTCAGTCACTTTCCTTCCTTACCAAATTGCTTCCCAACAAAGCCCGTAGCTTGCAGCTCCAAAAAGAAAGATCGCCCTCCATCCCTTTTGCTTTTAGCCCAGGACACGAACGACTTCATCTTTCTTAACTTCGTAGAGAGTTAACTTTGGAAGAAATCTACTTAGAATGTACAATAGCATACTAGAAAGGCTATTCATTATGACCAGGTTTAGTTTATAAAAGGAATGTAGGACTGGTTGAACATTAAGAAGACTACATGTAATAATAAATTATATTAGCAATATGAATAATAAAAATGTCGTCTTAATAACAGATCCCCAAAAGGCTTTTGGCAAAATCTAGCACTAATTTCTATTAAAACCTAAAAAATATAGAAATGAACCATTTTGGATGGATGGATGGATGGATGGATGGATGGATGGATGGATGGATGGATGGATGGAACCATTAAACGTGATAAGTTAAATCATTTATTTCAGACAGGCAAAGAACTTCAACGGCATCTTAAGCAGAGACACAAACTGGACAGCGCCTTCCTTTCGAAAGACTTGAATTGATAAAATTGTCTTTAGAAAGGCTAGATTTTACTTACAACCATTAGACTTCCTCCCACCCCACTCCCCCAAGACGTTCCTCCATGCACGACCTGCAGATTCGTGATCTTCAGTTAACGCCTAATATTTGATTTTTCTGCTTCTGCAGAAATGTTGGTTTGCATTTGAAAAAGTAGCGGAATCCCACTTGATTTTATTTACTATACCTCAGAGATAGCCTCGTTTGGTGCTGACCAGTTCTTTGGTGTCCTACTGATTCGTATCTCTGCTATAACCCCTTCCTTTTCTCCTCTCCTTGTCTCTTGCGTAACGTCACCTTCGTACCCATATTTTCGAGAAGAAAATGATTTTGTTTATTTTAGAAAAGAGGTTCTTAAACTCGATTTCTGAAAGTATTGTATCTTTACCCACTCACTCCCTCCAAAAGGTATGGTATTCTTGAACTAAGGAGAGTAGAGTGACCAACTCAAAACTTCTACATTTGTAATCTCTGGCGCCTTGATAAAAATCGCTCCGAAATGGCAGCGGTGGGATTCGAACCCACGCCCCCGAAGAGACTGGAGCCTTAATCCAGCGCCTTAGACCGCTCGGCCACGCTACCACGGCTACCCGCCGTTCTTGGTCAGTCTATAAGAATTTATTAGTTGTCTGTTAGGCGTCATGCAAAGACAAAATGTAGTCCCTACTTTCAAGCAGCTAGTCCTGAAAGGGGAACCTAAATGAAATAAATTCCAGGTAAGAGGCATCTGGCCTGATGGTCACTGGGGAGACGGACAGTCAAAGAAACCTTTTGGAACTCTTTTAGAGGATCTGGTTAACAAATTGGCCAACCTGGTATGCTTCAGAACTTGAGATATTAAGTGTTTTATTGGTTTAATGTCAATTATGTTGGAAACATTGTGTTTTGTGTCTTGATAGATCCAAACTGACGTTTTCCAGATAAAGGAAAAAGAGTACAAAGAATGAAACCTTTTCTTCAGGACTTTCTGCCTTTCTAATTCTAGCTTAGCCGGAGAGGCAGACGAGGAATATTTTTCCCGGTCTGCAGAAATTTATGGCTTTGTAAATCAATTAGAGACTAAATTTCTGACCAAAATGTAAGTTCTCTACCATGAATTTCCAAATTTAGTTTGAATTTTTTAAAGGAAATGCTGAAGTGTGTTTTGCAGCCCTCAGGAAGTACCATGTGATTAAATAACATTAGAGAGAACAAGATACTTTCCAAGAGGTATTTCAGTAGAGGGAGAAATCTCAAGGGACAATGGCAAGGAAGCCTTATTGATTTAGGGGTGGGGGACTGGGGAGGAAACCTGATGATGGACTTTGGTCTATTTGTCACATTTTTTTTTTCTAACTCTGTTAATTCTGATCACCTGAAAAGAATTTTTTTTTTTTTTTTTTTTTACTTTGCTTAGTAATTGAGAGCACACTTCATTTTTAGGTAATCCATTTCACTGTTGGATTGCTTTCATTTCTGGGAATGAGCTGAAATGGCTCCCTACAACTTCTACTTGTATTTAAAAGAGTTAGGAGTAGTGGAATGCACTAAATAGAATGATGGACCTGTAGTTAGGAAGATCTGAATTGGAATTTAGTCTCAGACACTGATGGGCTTTGTGACCGAACCCCAGTTTCTTTATCTACAAAGTGGAGATAATAATAGCACGTACTTCTAAAGGTTATTATGAGGATCAAATGAGATTAATGCTTGCTGTGCAAGCATTAAATCCACATACAAATGTGAGCGATTATTGGTCCTAGTTGTGTAGGGTTCAACTGTAGGTGCAAGCAGGGCATCTAACCTTTTTTCCAGGGAAGAATCCTTCAAACAATTTAGAATAACACTCCCCTGAACCCCACCCCCAACTTTCTAAGCTAATTTTGCCCAATTCCTTCAGTCAGTACTCATCTGACAATCCAAACTGCTCCTGGACCCAGAGGCCTAAGGCACTTGCCTCACTATCTTCACTAAGGAACTCATGGGCTCTGTGTGTCATGATGTAATATTGGCTGGCCTGACTGAGTCTGGTATCTTTTTAGCTTTGTTTTGGCAACAGAAGGAAATGAAACATTCCTAGGTTGCTTAGCCATTGACCAAAGAGAGTTTACTTAGCTATAGCCTAGAAAAGATATTAAAGTGGGATATTGCAGCACTTAACTCTGGATACGGGCAGTGAAAGAGAGGGAAGATTCAGGAATTAATTCCAGGTATTGAACCTAGGTGGTCGGAAATATAGCGGTGCCCTTTATAGAAATAGGTGCATAAGAAAGTGAGGAGAGGTTTTTTTGGAAGGCAGAGAAGAAGAAAAAGCCTTTTTTCTTATGACTGCTGTTGGTTTTATTTTTATTTTGTTTTTAATTTATTTTATTTTCTTAGAGTTAACTGTGGTTGCGATGACCTGTGTGACCTCTGATAAATTTTCAGAGTTAACTGTGATTGTGATAATCTGTGTGAGCTATTTGGTATTTTTAGAGTTAACGGCAATCACTTAACTTCTGTGACTTTTTGGTCATTTGTTTTCAGACTTGACAGTTCTATTTTGGACATATTAACCATGACATGCTCTGATTTATAGCCACACATGAGGAGAATCAGACGTGCAATGGGTCAAATATGTACCAGAGTTTCTATGGATGACTTGATTTTCATAAGATTGATGACTTCTTTAAACACTATTTCTAAGCTATCATTTGTGACTATTGGCATCACTTTAGAACATGGTTATTCTTAAGTTCCATCACTTCCCACGGGATTTATTTGAATTCAATTAAAATGAACAAACTTTGGTTGGGTCTCTATTGTGTGCACTCTGGTAAAAGTTGAGACAGATCCAAAGGTTAGAGAAGACCCTGGTGCCTGCCATCGTGAAGTTTACAATTGAAGCTAACAAAATGGGACCAACATTACCATCTTATACTAACCTTTCCAGTAAAGAAAGGAATTAAGATGATATATATATTCAATGTTTTCAATAAAACTAAAACCGATATTATCATATTAATCTAGGGTATTGAATTTCAAGAAATGTAGCCATTCATTCTATCAAGAACCAGCCAAAGTTAATCTTGATTACATTAAATTGAAAAGTTTTTGCACAAAGAAAGCCAATGCAACCAAGATTAGGAGGGAAGCAGAAAACTGGGAAAGAATTTTCACAACCAATGTCTCTGATAAAGGCCTCATTTCTAAAATATACAGAGAACTGAGTCAAATTTATAAGAATACAAGTCATTCCCCAATTGATAAATGGTCAAAGGATACAAACAGGCAGTTTTCAGATGAAGAAATTAAAGCTATCGATAGTCACATAAATAAATGTTCTAAATCACCATTGATTAGACAAATGCAAATCGAAACTACTCTGAGGTACCACATCACACCTGTCAGATTGCCTAACATGATAAAACAGGAAAATCAGAAATTCTGGAGAAGATGTGGGAAAATTGGAACACTAATGCATTATTGGTGGAGTTATGAACTAATCCAACCATTCTGGAGGACGGTTTGGAACTACGCCCAAAGGGCTATAAAATGGTGCATACCCTTTGACCTAGCAATACCACTTCTAGGTCTGTATCCCAAAGAGATTGTACAAATGGGAAAGGACCCACAGGTGCAAGAATATTTATAGCAGCTGTTTTTGTGGTGGCAAAGAATTAGAAATTGAGGTGATACCCATCAGTTGAGGAATGGCTGAGTAAGTTGCGGAATATGAATGTAATGGAATAATATCGTGCTCTAAGAAATAATGAGCAGGAAGACTTCAGAAAAACCTGGAAAGACTTGAATAAATGGATGCTGAGTTAAGTGAGCAGAACCAGGAGAACATTGTATACAGTAACAGCCACAATGTGCAATGACTTTGACAGACATCTCTTCTTGGCAATGCAAAGATCCAAGATAACTCCAAAGGACTCATGATGGAAAATGCTGTCCACATCCAGAAAAAGAACTGTGGAGTCTGAACACAGATTGAAGCATATTATTTGTGCTCTCCCCACCCCCCCTCTCTGTCTCTCTCTCTTTTTGTTCTTTCTTGTGGTTCCTCCCATTGGTTCTATTGCTTCTTTACAACATAACTAATGTGAAAATAGATTCGATATGAATGTATATGTAGAGCCTATATCAAATTACACCATCTTGGGGTGAGGAGAGGGGAGAAATGAGGAGAAATTTTGGAGTTCCAAATCCTATGGAAATTAATTTTGAAAACCAAAAATAAGTGAATATATTTTTAAAAAAGAACCATCCAAAGTATTCCTCCTCCCTGTAGTTGAGTCAGAGAAGTTCACAAGCCAGACTAATCATTAAGAGATTACAGACACAGATACAAATACATATATAAATGGTTAGACATAGATTCCTCAAGTGCCTTTAAAACTTTTTTAAATTTAATTTTATTTTTAGTTTATAAAATAAAACAGTCATCCCATACAATAGTAGAATAAAAAAAAGATGATTGCACATGAAACTACAAATCTATTGTGTAAAACTTGGTATTCCTTTCAAATATACAATGAAGTTATCATGTAAATTTCTTTTTTCTTCCCTCCTCTCCTAGAGATGGCTACCATTAGCCACAAATGTGTATATAATATGCATATACAGATACATACACATATACATATATGTAAAATCATTCTGTACAGCTATTAAAAAACATTTTTAATTTAAACTTTTGAGTTCAAAATTCTATCCCTTCCTCCCTCCCTTCCCCCCTTCCTGAGGTGGTAAGCAATCAGATATAACTTATACATGTGTAATTACATAAAACATTTCCATACTAGTCATTTTGTACAAGAAGACTTCAATAAAAGAAAAAAAAAAAGGAAGATAGTGAAAAATAGCATGTTTCACTCCATATTCTTTCTCTGGAGGCTTCATCATTAGTCCCTTGGGATTCTCTTGGATCATTGCATTGTTGAGAATAGCCAAGTCATTCACAGTTCTTCATTGAACAATATTGCTGTTGTTGTGTACACCTTTCTCTTGATTCTGCTTACTTCACTATGCGTCAGTTCATGTAAGTCTTTCCAGGTTTTTCTGAAATCATCTTGCTTGTCATTTCTTATAGCACAATAATATTCCATTACAACCATAGGTTATAGTTTGTTTAGCCGTTCCGTAGTTGATTAATATTATTTTCTAGGTCAGTTGTTTTTCCAGTGAGAATTTCACATTTTCTTCTATTTTTTTTTTACTTTTTTATTTTCTTTTATTGTATCTTGATGTCTTCATAGAGTCATTAGTTTCTACTTGTTCTAATTTTTAAGAAATTCATTTTCTTCAGTGAGCTCTTGTACTTCCTTTTCCACTTGGCCAATTCTACTTTTTTAGGAAGTTATTTTTCTCAGTATGTTTTTGTATATTTTTTCCCGTGCTATTGACTCTTTTCTCATGATTCTCTTGCTTTACTCTTATTTCTTTTTCTAATTTTTCTTCTACTTCTCCAATTTGCTTTTTAAAATCCTTTGTAAGGTCTTCCAGGAATTGTTTCTGGGCCTGAGACCAAATTACACTCTGACATCTTGGCCTGTACATACTTCTATTTAACAGCTCTTTCTCTGGTTTCAGATTTCTCATCAGGATCTTGGCTTCACCGCAGCACAGAGTAAGCTCATAATGCATGCTCGACCCTCCACACCTATTTCCTGCAAAATGAATATGAAGAATCACACACACACACACACACACACACACACACACACACACACACATATATAGTTATTTTAGATTGGTGGAGAGACACAGAGAGAAACAGAGAGAGAGAGACAGCAAGAGAGACAGACAGAGAGGGTGAGACAGAGATGTTGATAAAGACAGATAGAAGGTAGACACACAGAGAGAAACAAAGAGGGAAGAGGAAAAGAGAAATTCAGAGAGAAAAAAACTGAGACAGAAAGACAGACACAAAGAGGCAGAGTCACGGAGAGACAAAGGGGAGAGACGGAGAGAGAGAGAGAGACTCAGGAAGACAGAAACAGAGACAGAGACGGAGGCAAGGGTGGAAAGAGCACAGAGTACAGAGATTCTGAATTATGATGACTATGGCCAGGTTTTTCTTTCGATGGCATTTGCTCTCATTACTAACACAAACCTCTCCAAGAAGAGTCAGGAAGGTTATGACATTTTTCAGACTCTCTTTTCTTAGTGTTGGATGGTGATTTAGCACGTAGTGGAACGCTAAGTGAATGTGGGCAAGGAGTGAATTGCCTCTGTCCATCTCTTCTGGCAGGCAACAGTATTATTTCGTTCGTTGCCATAGAATAGTTGGGGGAAATGGGTTGAAATATGTTGTGTAGAATGAGATGAGATGAAGGAGATATAAACAAATGAGAGCAAAGTGGATGTTGAAATAAAGAAGTGGAAAAAGCATTGGAAGAAGTTGGAGGAGAAAGATGGCTTTTTACTGAAAAGAACTTGCACTAAAGAAAGTAAATATAGTGAGTAGGATCCAGAAAGCTGTTGAAAGGCCAAAACCAAGAATGTGTGGGCTCGTTGGTCTAGGGGTATGATTCTCGCTTTGGGTGCGAGAGGTCCCGGATTCAAATCCCGGACGAGCCCTTCCGTCTTACTACGCTTTCCAACTTCGAGTGTGGTACTGTTTGTGAGTAGTAAGAGGATGAAACCTGCTATAGTGGAAAGAATGGAAGATCATACGAGTAAAAGACCGAGACAAAAGACATGAGAATGGGTCACAATAGTGTGTCGAGTGTGGGAGCCGAAAACACAGTGTGAGGGTAAAGCCAAAAAAGGCGATTAGGTTACAGCTTTTATTTATCCCCTAATTCTTGGCTGTAATGACAGCCTGAAGCTAGCTTCTCTCACGGAAAAGCTGACGTGATTTTTTTCCCCCAGATGATTCCCTAATGATTTTTGGTCTCTCTTGGAGAAGTAGGAGAGAGTAGCATGAGAATAGGATCATCTTTTCTGCGGGTGGTATCGCTTTTCTTTAACTGACCTAAAGATGCTGGAGAAAGAGAGCTGAAATGTATATGGGAAATTAAGAAGAGATATAAAACAGCATAAGAAACCTAAGGTAAAACTACATAAAAGGATAAAACTTAGGTCACAGATTAATTGGGGCTGGGGGGAGAGATATTGTGTGTAACAGATATAAAAATAAATAATTGCAGAAGAAAAGGAAAAGTTTTTGATTGACTTTTAAAAGACTAGAGAGAGTAAACAAACAAGCCTTTAGGGTTGTGAGAACTCCTGAGTTCAAGTCT
>CM053624.1:140686887-140727523 GCA_028646595.1 Phalanger gymnotis
TCAGACTCTAGATAGCGCTAGGCTCAAACTCTAGTTTCTTGACCAGAGGGAAAGTTACCTCACTGTCTCATGTTCCTTCATTGTACTAGGACTTTTCCACCTCAACTATCCTAGGAATAAGAGAAAATGTCAAGCTTTACTAACTGTATGACACTGGATCAGTCATTTAACCTCTGTCTTAGTTTTCCAATTGTAAAATAAGGATAGTCATAGCAGTTACTGCACAGAGTTCTTGGGAGAATCAAATAAGATATTTGTGAAGTACTTGACACCTGTCTGCCACATAGTTGGTGCTTAATAAATCATCCCCTTCCCCTTCTCAGTCACTCACACTTTCATCCTAGTTGTCATCTTTGATTCCTTGTTACTCACACTCATTCTGGATATCACATCTGTTTCCAAGATCTGTGAATTCTATAGTTATAACATACACCAACGTCTCACACTGTATATGCCAAGATAAGGTTAAACTGGGTACATGATTTAGACATGAAGACATAAAAGATGATACCATGGACAAATTAGGGGAGCAAGTAATATTTTACCTATCGGATTTATGGATAAGGGAAGAGTTCGTGACCAAACAAGAGATAGAGAGCATTACAGGATGTACAATGGATAATTTTGATTACTTCTGTTAGAAACATACTTAGTCTAGGGGTAAACAATACTCTTTGGAAAGTCAGGAAGGTTTTCATTATATTTTACATTTATTATTTCTGGATAAATAGGTACGTCCCCAAAACAGAGCATAGGAGAGTACAAGAACTGAGACAAATGCCAGCCCTTTTATTGGCTCCCAATTCAAGAATCTCCTGCCTGGCTCTTCATTGGCCAGACCCCCTAAACTGCCCATGTAATGCCCCCTCAAACATCTTGTTAAGCATGCCTACAAGCCTCTAACCTTTCACCTGATCAGAAGTATGGTTTCTGCTAGATCCCAGCTCTAATTAGAATCAGTCACCTGACTTACATTCTGCCAAAGCTGGGGGAAGTACTCTTAATTCTGTGGAAACAAAACTCCTTCTATCATTTCCCACTCATCAAATTAAAATGCTTTTGCACAAACAAAACCAATAGAGCCAAAATTAGGAGGAAAGTAGGAAATTGGGGAAACGTTTTTATAGCAAGTTCCTCTGATGACAGCCCTATTTCTCAAATATCTAGGGAACTGATTCAAATTCATAAGATTATGAGCCAACTGACAAATGGTCAATGAATATGAAAAGACAATTTTCAAAAAAAAATCAAAGCTCTCTATAGTTATATAAAATGCTTTAAATCACTATTGATTAGAAAAATGTAAATTAAAAAAACTTTGAGGCACCACCTCACACCTATTAAGCCAGCTAGCATGTGGTTTGTCCTTCCTTCTGGAATAGGATTATGACATCAGGAAGTTGATGATGTGATCTGCAAATATATTGGATTTAAGTGAGGGAGGGCTGTGACAAGTTACCAGCCTCACTTTCTCCTCCAGAGCCATCTGAGTTCAGTGGCCAGATATAGAGCAGGACAACTGGAGTTGGCCCAGGATGCAGTGGGAGATCTTGGCCTTTTTAAGAAAAGATCTTTTCCACTACTCAACATGACTGAGGCAAAGTCCATTCAGTGATTAGGGCTGTTTAAGAAGTGAGCCAAGGGGTGGCCCATTTAATCAAATGGGGAGGGGAAAACTCTCAAAGTTTCTGACTAAAACAGAAACAATTACTATTTACATTCACTCTGAACCATCAAGGCCCAAAAAGTAACTATTAAGTAGTGCCTGGGAAGGGACCTATTGTTGTCCAATTAATGACAGCCAGAGTGAATTGGGTTTAAGGCATAATGGAAAAGGAAAATGACAAATGTTGGAGAGAATGTGGAAAAATAGGGACACTAATGCATTGTTGATGGAGTTGTGAACGGATTCAATCATTCTGGAGAGCAATTTGGAATTATGCTCAAAGGACTATAAAATTCTGTATACTCTTTGACCCAAGAATACTATTACTAGGTTTGTACCCCTAAAGAGATCAAAGAAAAAGGAAAAAGGCCTATATGTACAAAAATATTTATAGTAGCTCTTTTTGTGGTAGCAAAGAATTGGAAATTGAGGGAATGCCCATCATTTGGGGAATGGTTGAACAAGTATATGACTGTGATGGAACATTATCACACTAATGATGAGCAGGATGCTTTCAGAAAAACCTAGGCAAGACTAACATGAACTGTAAGTGAAGTGAGCAGAACCAGGAGAACATTGTACACAGAAACTGAAATATTTTATGATAATCAATTGTGAATGACTTAACTATTCTCAGCAATGCAATGATCTAAGACAATTCTGAAGGACTTATGATGAAAAATGCTATCCACCTCCAGAGAAATGACTGATGAAGTCTGAATGCAGGTTGAAGCATAATTTAAAAAAAAACTTTATTATTCTTAGGGTATTGCGAGAGGCTTTTTCCTTTGCAATATGGCTAATATGGAAATATTTTTGCATGACTACACATGTATAATCTATATGAAATTGTTTGCCTTTTCAAGGTGGGGAGAGGAAGAGGAAGAAAGAAGGAAGAGTATCTGGAACTCAAAATTTCAAAAAATGCTTAAAAAAATTGTTTACATGTAATTGAGAAGAACAAAATAAAAACTAACCACGAATAAAAAAACAACAACAGTTCATTTAAGAAAAAAGATTAAGGGAAATAAGAGAAGCTGGTGAGTTGAGAGAAAAATCCTTGAGTAAAATATCATTAATAAAAGTTAGTTGGTCAAGATAGAGAACTGAAAAAAAAAATACCAGCAATCTACAATAGAGAAGTTGTCAAAGGATATGGACAATTTTCAAGAGAAAATTTTAATTATAAATGTCAATGGGAAAGTATACTTCAAACCACCAATAACAATAGTAATTTAATTTTGAAAATATCATTTGACCTTTTATCCAGAAACTTGGTGAACATTATAAAAATGAAAATATCCAATTTTAGAAGATTTATGGAAAGATAGACACCTTAATGTACCATTGCTGGAGCAATAAAGTGGTCCCACCATTTTAGATAACAGTTTGGAAATATACAAGAAGTCACTAACCCCTCCCAATTCTTTGACCTAGTAAACCCACTACCAGGCATACTCTGCAGACACAAGGAAGTCAAAGGGAGAAACAAAGTTCTAATAAACACCAAAATATTTATAACAATCTTGGGTGGGGGGTGGGGTGTGCAAAGAGTTGAACATGCTATTGCACAATGACTAGTGAATTGCCAGAGAAAATGTAGTATATACCGAAAGGGGTATATTTATTTGGACATTCTAAATAAATGCATTTCTCTTTAGCCTAGTCGATAGAATCACAGAAAACAAAAGGCAGGTAAAAAAGAGGTATTTATGCCTCAGAGAAGAATAAAGAAGGGCCTACACTGTATTCTAATCAGCACTGATGGAAATTGATAATAGCTAGCCAGTGACAGGCCAAGGACTGATTGATGCCCTTGGTGGTGCTTTAACTCTGGGATAGATTTTCTGGAGTTAGTCTGAGGATTGTGAGCTATGCCTAAGACCACCAGAAGTGGCTAAACATAAGGGGAGAAGCATGGGGACACTGGTATTACGAAAGGACATGGGGACTCAGCAGTGACAGTTATGTGACAGAGGTGGCTAGACGTATTCATTAACTATGAGTCTCTCTACTAGTATGTGCCCCTTCTTCCCACTGAAGCTACATGTAGTACTGAGTTCTCGCTAGGCTGCCAAGGTGGTCCGATGGCCCAAGAGATAAAGGCTTCCTGTCCCTATCATGTCTCGGCAAAATCTAGTCTTCTGAAAATAAACCTTGCCATTTGGACAGCGTCCAGCTTTTAATAATACATAGGAAGGCAAATAGGAAGGCAATTCTCTAGAACATCGACGAAGACAGAGTACTGAGAGACTATCACCTCGTTTCGAAAAGCGATAGAATCACCACTTTACTTTAGGTATCAGGAAGATATTTAAGCACGTGAACAGCGTAATTACCCGGGAGAATGCTCGAGGTTGATTTGAGTTCCTATTGAAAGAAGTGTGAATGAAAGTGAAAAACTGAAGTGAAAGGCCCCAGCGAGATTTGAACTCGCGACCCCTGGTTTACAAGACCAGCGCTCTAACCCCTGAGCTATGGAGCCCACGTAATAAGGTCCTTTCACGGCAGGATTCCAGGGAAGTTGGATTTTTCTACTCTTATTAAGAATCTACCTGCTATTTCATTTTTTTCTTTGTTCCGCGGTGCAAGTATAAAAAGCTGAGTCCATTAGCTTTCCTGGGTCCAATTAGCTTCTCTCTGAAAGAATCTACAGCCCGGTAGACCGCGGAAAGCCACGAAG
This sequence comes from Phalanger gymnotis, assembly GCA_028646595.1. NCBI lineage: Eukaryota > Metazoa > Chordata > Mammalia > Diprotodontia > Phalangeridae > Phalanger > Phalanger gymnotis. The sequence continues at coordinate 140,691,237 of CM053624.1, forward strand.
AGCAGCATTTCACAGTTGAATTAGAAATCAACCAGGAACCGACTACATTCATAAGGCTCACTTGGAAGGCTGACCATCCTTTTCACGTGACCACCTTCACTGCAAGATCTGAACTAGGTTTCTTCTCTTCACTGTGGTTTGTCTCCTTCCCTAATTCAGAACGTTTGCTAAGTAAGACTTGGCCGGAGCAGACAAACTTTTCTTCATCCAGACTGAAGTGTACAGAAAGGACCCAGAATTTACAGAAAAATACCGTCAAAAACCCCGGAGAGATACTATCTGATGGGTGAAAAAGATCCCTAGAAGTATGAATTTGAGAACGAACAAGAGCCTGGCTGTGATTCCTAGCTATCAGAGCCTTTCCACGCTTTCCGCGAGGGATGGATCTCGTACTACAACCAACCAGTTTTTCTGGCTGTCATGACTCTTTCCTCTATATGACTGTCCTGGGCTTTGACTCTATCTCTACTGGCTATGCCTACATTCGTGATCTGAATGGCTCGATGCTCAGCCAGATTGGTACTTTGGTATTAGCTAGTGATGCACTTAACATGGAGACAATATGTTGGCCATGAGCACTTTCTTTTTTGTTAATGTTTAATCTTTTCCTTTTACAAAACTTTTTCATTTTTCCTACGGCCTGACCATGTGATTTACTCTGCTGTAAAAAATAATAATAATAAGTAAATATTTCTACATAAAATAATAATAATAATAATAAACCCTTGGTGGTAAACGAGGATTGAAGTAGAGGTGGTTGGAAAGAAGTGTGTAAACTTTTGCTGTCCCTGGGTGCAGGTGGTTTTTGCTATCGCGCGTGTTCTGGGAGAGGCATTGTTAGATGTGAGAAGGTTGGAGAAGACGGACAAAATGCCCGAGATCCCCTTGTGTGTGGTTCAGGAGATTAGAGTGTGCATTTGTGCCCTTTCTTGAGTGGCAGAGACGGTGAAAGGTGTGTGGTGTACAATGAAGGAGGTGTGGAAAAGTGAGGGTAAGGTGGAGGGAAGAATAATGGAAGGAGAGGAGAAAAGAAAAGAGCAATTTTAAGAAGCTTTTATCTGATGCGATAATTTCTCTAAGTAAAAATTCCTAAAGAGCAATGGGGCACCTGTTTGTTAAAGTACTTAAAGCGAAAAGGAGAACATCTCACGCGTGGCTCGTTGGTCTAGGGGTATGATTCTCGCTTTGGGTGCGAGAGGTCCCGGGTTCAAATCCCGGACGAGCCCGTACATTTTCCCGCTGGTTATTTATTGACTTTCGATTGTGATCACTATTCTCCGGGATAGGTTTTCCACGTTGAAGACGCTTTTCCAAGTTATTACTGAAGCTCACAGGATGGACGTGGATAGGTACGTGTCACGCATACGTTCAAATACACAAATAAACACGTGGATCTCTGCTGGTCCTTCTAACGTTCCCATTTCGGACTCTTCCTGATCCTATTCCTCTCCCTGTCCGCTGCCTGCCTGTAAGACACAGTTCCGCTTGCCTTTTCTGCCGTCTCCTTTTCCGTGCTCCGCTTCCTTCTCTCCGGAGATCCCGAAGTTGTTGCCTGAACCCACTTACTTGAACCCTCCTTCCTTAACTCATTCTTCTACTTGACCTTAGATAGCTCATCTGGTAAAGTAATGCATTGTCGAGTTTGAGACTTTGGGTACGCTTTTAGGAAGGACAGCAATTTTTGTAAAGACTTATGAAAAAAGCCGGAGTACACTATTCACCTTGGTAGATCACAAACGTTTTGTTCCTGGAGGGAAGGAGAAGAAGGACAAGAGTGAAAGCGGAGGGTTATTTGACCAGACCTAGTTGACCGGAATGAGGTCAGAAGGTTTTAAGGAGCAATGCAGTTGCCAGCATTTCTCACTGAAGGAGAAATCTAAGTCATCTTCTGTAAGTGTGGAGAAGATTGGAGTTATCCCCTCGAGTCGATGTTCTCCTGGCTCAATCCTTCAACCCACCTTCCTGAGGCACAACCTTCATTGCCCTCACTATCTTGGGAGCGCTCCTCTGGACCCACTCCATCCCTTCAATGCCCTTCCTAAAATTTACTGGTTAGAACCAAATGCACAAGATGTGTATTTACATATACGAATATGATGTAATGGTGCCAGTACAGTAGGGCTACTACCACTCTGGTTCTGACTTTCCCTTCATTCAATGCTTTTGGCACCTGTGATTTTATCTATATTTATACTCCCTGGGAAAGTAATGGAGGTTTACTAAGGCTTTGCGCACCTTTACTCTTTTAATCCTCACAAAAAACAACCTATAAAGTAAGTGTCACAGATAGCATTGTCCTCATTTTACTTATAAGAAAACTTAATGATTTATCCAACCCAATCCTTTTCTTTATGTCTCCAAGTTGGGTCATTTCCCCGCTATTTGTTCAAGTATACTTGTTGATGCACAAGTTAGAAAGGTGGAGAATCTACTTCCCTACCCCGCTACAAACACTTTATGATTTGTCCAAAGCCTGGATGCACACTGGAGTGTGGAGGAAGTGGAAACAAGTCTTTTTCTTTCCATGTTTCTCAGCAGCTCATATGCTCCCCATCTTCCTAGACTACAGTCATACATTGACCCCTGATGTTGTAAACAGGACTAATTGTGACTTACATGGAGACCTTTGAGAGGGAGAAAGAAGCACTTGGGAAAATAAGGGAGGAGCTAGCTGGTGAGAACTAGTATTTAACCCCGGACTTTATTACCTGGGTGAGGCTTCCTAGGTGCTTTTCAAGTCTCATAAACAAAGAATTCTTTCTGATGCTGAGTGAGCTGAGTCATCCTTGCTTTTTCATAAGGTTCTTGATATCCCTGGGGTCCAGAATAAACTTTGCAGGTGAGGACCCCAAAAAGCTTTAAGTCCAGAGATCAAAAGTATTGACTTCAGAGGTAGTGTGACATTGACTAGAAAGCACGTTTCTTAAAAACCTGGAAACTTTCTTTTGTCTCTGTATTCCCAGAACCTAGTCCAGTGCTTTGCAGAATAGGTTCTTCATAAATGGTCACTAAATAAAAGAACATCCATCTTCCAGGTATGCTTTCTCAGGCACTTTTTCTCAGGCACTCAGGTGCAAACTAGAAATGGAATCCAGGTCAAAAATGGGAATTCGACTCCCTTTACCTTTAACATCTTCCCATGAAGTTCTTTTGTCGATTCTTAGCTTCCATGATCCTGTATCACCAGTTAGATATAGCTCATGTTTCTTCATCTATTTAAAGTTCTGAATATGGGCTACATTATCTACCTATATACTAGCAGCCAAGGCAAAAGATGGCTCACAAGTCTCCAAGTTTCCCCACTTTTGAAGGAATTTGTTGTGATTTTTGGTGGCCATTGATCCCCTTTAAGTTGCCATTGTAATTATGACTTTTTCACTGGACCAGACTTTAGTTCTCTGTATCCTCATTTCTTCCCTGGAGACAGAATCCCGTATTGGTTGGCCATAAGGACAATTTTTATATCTCTATTTTCTCAAGTCTCATTCCCATGCAAGCCAGTTCAGATGCAATGCCCATTAGCCTACTTCATCAAGAAAGCGATGCATCAGGACACTGGGACAGCCCCAGCCGTACTCAGAGGAGTCCAACGCCTATGATTTTTCTTCAAAGCCAGGGCCAGATTACAACTCGGAGTTCTTGATACCAAATCATGTCCTTTAATTCATTCTTCCTCTTTCCCTCCTTTCTTTCAGTTCTTCCTACTTTTCTTGCCCTTTCCTCCTTCCCTCTCCTCCTTCCTTCCATTCTTTTTTGACTTAAAAAAAATTAATTTCTTGCAATGCAATGCAAAGTAAGTTCCTGAGGCAGTCCACAGTTTGATAAGGATGATGAAGGGAAAAGATCACTGACATGGAAAAAATTTTGGTCTTCTTTGCGACCAAAAATAAAATGGTGAAGCAGAGGACATGAATAAAATATCCAGCAATAGAAAGAAAACAAACATTTATTAAGCACCATGTGGGAATATATATGTGTCAGACATTGTGGTGAGTACTTTACAAATATTGAACGACTTGATTCTCACACCAACCCTGTAAAGTAGATGTTATTTATCCCCGTTTTACAGAGAAAACTGAGATTAAGACATTTGTCGACGATCACGGAAGATAGTAAATCATCTGAAATGGAAATGTACTCATGTGTTGCTGACTCCAGGCACAGGATTCAATTCGCTGCACCACATAACCGCCTACTTAATCATCTTTATAAAATCAACCCTGCTGCGTTCGCTTTGCCACTCTAACTCCGGGGAGCCTATTTCTACAAAACTCATTTCTATGTCTTTGCCAGCATTGATCAAGGCTGATACACAATTGATTTATATTCAGTTTAATACTATTCTATTCACCAAATTGTATTGGTCCCATGCAGAAGTGATTCTCTTCCATATTCTTCTCCGCAAGACGGTCAAGGAAGAGAGCATCTGGCTTCAGATTCCTTTCCAAGTTACTGTTGACAGGCGGAGCTTTTGACAAGTGTTCAAAAGCCCAGTTGGAGTGAATGTGCATTTCATCGGACGAGACCAGAAATTCATTTGTTGTTCGTACGTTTCCGAAGAGAATCAAATACATGACGGGGTGTTGTCTTGACTTGTGGGTGAATTGGATATAAGTGGCATCGCCTTCTGAAGATATTATCTGTAGTTAGGCGGTTTTTTAATCCAAAAAAGAAGCATCTCCTTCGAGCCGGATTCGAACCAGCGACCTAAGGATGTCTCCGGCATTGTGACCTCTACAGTCCTCCGCTCTACCAACTGAGCTATCGAAGGGAGCTCCCTAATAGCTTTGCGTATGTCTTATTTCAAAGGTGCCACGCTACTGTGCTAAAACTTTTTCTTTATTGTTTTTAATAACGAAGGCAACTACGTCATTTAGGATACTTGGTCTGGGAATGCAGCATATTTTCTATTTCCTCTGACTGTCGCCGGAATGCGTGCCACTCTGGACACCCTGAAGGTGTCTAGCTTTATTTCTTCCCGCAAACACAAGCTGCCTAGTAATTACCGCAGCACTATCCCCTTAGTCTTTCTGACCTGCATTCTCTACTACATGAAAAAGATAGCAGAAAGGGAAAAATCACAACAGGTCAAGTTGTAAATTGATCAACAAACACTGGGAAGAGTCACTCTGGAAATTACAACTAGATAGGTAATTATTATTACAAAGTCCTTACAGATACCCTGGGTCTGTAATTTATAATGATCTCCTGGTTCTGCTCCCCTCACTCAGCATCAGTTCATATAAGTCTTTCCAGGTTGTAATGAAGTCTGTCTGCTCCTCATTTCTTATGGCACGATAGTATTCCATTACATTAATATGCCACAATTTGTTTAGTCATACCCCAGTTTATAGGCATCTCCTTGATTTCCAATTCTTTGCCACCACAAAAAGAGCTGCTATAAATATTTTTGTATATACTGATCCATTTCCCACTAGTGTGATCTCTTTGGAATACAGCCCTAGAAGTGGTATTGCTGGGTCAAAGGGTATGCACATTTTTATAGCCCTTTGGGCATAGTTCCAAATTGCTCTCCAGAAGGGCTGGACCAGTTCACAACTCCACCAACAAGCTGAGTTAAGGATCTTTTTAGCCCTAACCAGTTAATTGTCTGGGTTAAATTACTGGAAATCTCAAACAAATTCCACACTATAAGGAAAACCTCAGTTATTTATCTGAGTTTTTTATTTTAACCAAAAAAAGGGGGAGGGGAGTGCTGTGCTATAGCCACTAGAAAGTAAATTTAAAATCCTTATGACGTGTAAACAAGCTATAAATAGGATAAAGGGGACATAATCAATAGAAGGAAGGCACTAGAACTAAAATAATTTGGGAAAGACTTCTTAGCTAGGACTCGAAGGATTCCAGAGAATCCAAAAGAGAGAAATGAAGAGGGAAAGCATTCCAGGCCTAGAGGAGTGATTTGTCAGAAAGGAGGTCAGTGCTACTGGATCAAAGATATATAGGGAAGAGGTGCAAGAAGACTGGAAGAGCAAAGGAGAGATAGGTTATGAAGGGTTTAGAACACCAAACAGAGACTTTTGTATTTGATCCTGGAGGCGCTAGGGAGCCACCGTAGTTTACTGAATAGGGATGAGGATGACATGGTAGGATCTGCAAGTAAGGAAAATCACTTTGGGTGGACTGGACTATGGAGAGATATGTGGTAGGCAGATCAACCAGCAAGTGATTAAATAGTCCAAATGTGAGGTGATGAGGTCCACTAGAGTGGTAACAGTTTCGAAGGTCATAAGGGGCCATAATTCAGAGATGCTGCAAAGGTAAAATCAACAGGCCTTGGCAACATATTGGATAAAGAGGTTGAGAGATAGTGAGGAGTGTAGGATGGCACCGAGTTTGTGAGTCTGAGGGACTAGGAGGATGGTGGTGCTCTGGACAATAATAGAAAATTTTGGAAAGGGGTGGGGATTGGCAGGGGAGGAGGAGGGAAGATAATGAGTTTGGTTTTGGTCATGTTGAGTTAAAGATTTCTACTGGACTTCCAGTCTGATTTGTCAGATAAGCAGTTAGAAATTCAAGACTGTTTCTATCAGCTAATTTCCCAGTGGAGTTAAAGCTTTTCAATGTGCCTATTTTGGGGATCATTTTGAAATTAGTTTACTCACTATACTCTTGAATTTAATTGTCCTTTATCTGGAACATCTCCGTACATTTATTTCTCCATCACTATCTGATATTAGTTTCTCACTGATAAACATCACCTTATTTGTTATCTTTCTCTCATATGAGCCTCTGAGTACATTATAAGGCATGAGTTCATCTGCTTCTCAGCATCTGATGAGGTGGATAGTTGCAAAATTATAGAACACAGTTTTTAGAGGGAACCATAGAAGCTACTATTAATTATCACATTCAATTGGCCAGAGAATACTCTACATATTTACAATCATCAAAAAAAATTGTCAGTATTCATCAGAATAAGTCCATGCCCACCCCAACTTCAATAAAAGTAAATATGGATTTAAGAAAAGACAGGAAAGGAAAGTGGTATAATTAAAGGAAAGATATCCCAGGTAAAAGAAATAAAATAGTCTTCCACCAAACTTTTACCTGAGGCTAGATGAAGATGAAATATGGGAAGCAGAAGAGTTTGATCAAAAGCTATTCCTTTTAAACCCTTCAGGGGTCTTAACCTTCCATGACTATTGGCATTTCTCTAGCATTGGAAACCAGTCCCTTGGTTCAATTTTCTTTGCTTCTTTTCCATCTGATGGTAATTTAGGTATTTAGGTGTAGCAAGCAGATGTAAAAAGGCCCAGGCACAGTCTATGCAGACTTGAGCTATTGGCACTTCTTCCTATGCTCATTAGGTAAATGATCTTGCAATCCTTCATATCTGTGGCAAACTTATTGATTTTATGGAAGTTTATTTAATCAGAAAGAGTCCCCAAAGGCTGTTAGAAAATTCAGTTGATATTTGTAATTGGTAATGACAATGATTACTTGTTTTGGCCTGTGAATCCTTCCTTGAGAAAAAGGAATAAGGACTAGGTGATCTTTGGAAGTCTTTGCTAGTTCTAGAATTCTACAGTTTGCTGTTGCAGAAGATGTTAGTAGAATTAAAAGGGTAGTGAGAAAGATTTTCCCAAGATTGAAGGTCTGTCAGATATGGAGACAAGACTCTCATGCAATACCAAAACTATAGGCAGAATGCCTAGGTAAATTAGATCTACTCTTTCCTCTGACTCTTCCCCCTTCATTTTATTCTTTTTCCCACTCTAGCTCTAATAATGTCAGAGATACCCAGAACAAGTTGCTAACCCCTTCTTAAGTATATCCCTTAAAGCTACCTTCACTCGTTCATTTCGAAGGGTGTAAATGACAGGGTTCATTAGTGGTGTCACAAAAGTAGTCACTATTGTCACTGCCCAGTTTGTGCCAACAGAACCACTTTGTGATGGTCGGACATAGAGGAAGATGGCACTCCCATAGAAGAGCGTAACCACCATCAAGTGGGATGTACAGGTGGAGAAGGCCTTCTGTCGGCCTGAGGCTGAGGGTATTCGAAGGACAGCCAAAACAATGTGACCATAGGAAGTGGCAGTAAGCAGAAGGGAGACCATGATGACCACTGAGGCCAGAGCAAAATCAGCCTCTTCCAGTTGTTTAGTGTTGGTGCATGCCAGGCGAAGCAAGGGGCCACTATCACAAAAGAAGTGTTGGATCACCACATCCTGGCCACAAAAAGGAAGCAAGGCCACAACCACTGTAGGACCAAGCACAGGGAGAAGACCCCCTGCCCAGCAGACCAGAGCTAATCGTAAGCATATGACCCCACGCATCAGTATAGGATATCTCAAGGGATGACAGACAGCCAGGTAACGATCCACAGACATGATAGCCAGTAGCAGGAACTCAGAAGCTCCAAGGCAGAAGTAAAAATAGAATTGAGTAATGCAAGCAGTGAAAGAGATGGTATGCTGGCCTGAAAAGAAGTTAGTCAGCATCTTAGGAATAATCACAGAAGTGATCAGGATCTCCAAGCATGACAGGTTCCCCAGGAAAAAGTACATAGGAGTCTGCAAGCGGGGATCGGCTCCCACCACACTTATAATCACCATGTTGCCCATTAGGGTAAGCAGGTACACTAGTAGGAATATTGAACAGAGCTCAGTTTGCATGCTATGAAGAGTGGGGAAGCCTGCCAGGATGAATTCAGTTACACCACTGCTCTGATTCCTGCCCATAGCCATCAATTTTCTCATCTATTGAATGATGGAGAGATAGTCACGGTGAAAGAATACACATTTAGGTACTTACCTGCCTCTATCACCTTCATTTTCTTTCCTCGTTGAGAGATTATACCACAACTAGATGGAGCTAGGGTCATTGGCATTACCTTACTCTAAGTGAGTACCTGAAAAGGCCTGAGCCTAAAAGGGCCAGGGCCTCCCATTGCATCCTGGGTCATCTCCAGTCATCCTGATGAATATCTGGCCACTAGACTCAGATGGCTCTAGAGCAGAAAGTGAGGCTGGTGACCTTACACAGCTCTCATTCACTCAAATCAAAGTCAACTGCAAGTCATGTCATCATTTCCCTGATGCCATGGTCATCTTCAAAAACAAAGGACAAACACAACAACAACCTGGGATATCTTTAATGAATAGCTAAAATCCAGGTGTAGAAACCTAAGCCTTCAAAACGAAGAGCCTCCTTCCTTCACTTCTACCCTTCTCAGGCTGTGAAGTTATGTCATTCTTTCATTGATGCAAACTCATTGAGAAAGTTCACGTACATAATCCAGTCAAGGCGGGAACGGGAGAATCCAAAAACAGTTTTCTGGGGCATTATATGATGCCGTTCAACCCAAGCCAGAAACTGGGTAATCCCATTGCCCAGGCAGGAGTGACTTAATTTTTCTACCTCCTAGTCTGTACTGGTTTACTATTAAAGGCAAAACCAAAAACTGCTTGTCTTTTCTCCTTGCTTAGAATAAGTGCCTCCCCTAAATCTCAGAACTGGAAAGGACTTCACAGGCTACCCAGCTTAACCTATATTTGACTGAGAATCCTATCTAGATACAATAGCCTCAAGAAACGTCTATCTAATCTTCATTTAAGGGCTCCCATAAAAGGGAACCCCCTACTTCCCAAGGTAAAAACTATTTTGGAGCACCTCTTTTTAAATTTATTCATTTATTCACATTTTGATTTATTTATTTTTTTCAACATTCACTTCCACAAGATTTTGAATTCCAAATTTTCTCCTCATCTCTTCCTTCCCCCCACCCCATGACAGCCTGCATTATGATTACCCCTTCCCTAAATCTGCCTTCCCCCCACTGGCCATCCCCTTCCCCTCAAGTGCCTCTTTTCTAGAAGCAACTGGGCATATATACAGCACTGAGCCTGGAGTCAGGAAGACCTGGGTTCCAATCCAGACTCAGACACTTAATAGCTGTGTGACTCTGGGTAAGTCACTTAACCTCTGTTTAGCTCAGTTTCCTCAGCTGTAAAATAAGAAACAATAATAGTACCTACCTCCCAGGATTGTTGTGAGGATCAAATGAGGTAATAGTTATCACCGTGTATTTAATAAATGCCTATTTTCTTCCTTCCTTTTAGATATCTGTAATTGTTTAGGAAGGGGTTTTTTTTGCACATAGACTCTATATTTGTCTCTACCACTTCTTTCTATTGTTCCAAGTAATTCCCTCTGGTGCTAAATAGAGCAAATTTATTCTCTTTTCCACATAACAACTGTTCCAATACTTGATGACCACCACGATGACCCAAAGTCTTTTCTTCTCCCTAGTAAGTAATTTCAATTGATCCTCATTTGACATGGCCTCTAATTCCTTCAACATCCTGACCATGCCCTAGCTTGTCATTATTTTTCCTAAATGCCTTACTCCAGATGTGGCCTGACTAGGGCAGAGGAGAATGGGACCAGTCAGGCAGGCAATAAACATTTATTAAGCATCCACAATGTGCCAGGTACTTTTCTAACTGCTGGATCAGGACCTCCCTCATTCTGCATGCTTGGCTTTTTAATGCAACTCAAGAGGGCTTTATTACTGTTTGCCTGACATGTCACACCATTCCTCATATTGAGACCGCCAAGCCTCCTAGAGTTTTTTTTTTAATTCATATTAATGAAAGTGTAACTGTGCCTTCCCCTATTTTATACTATGAAATTGATTTTTTAAAACTCAAGTGTGGACTTTATGGCTATCTTTATTATTTTACCCTATTAGATTTGACTTACTCTTTTAGCCTGTCAAAATCCTTTTGTATTCTAATTTTGTCATCCAATGTCTTAATTTTGTGCCGTCTGAAACTTTACCAAGTACAGCATTTGTGCCTTTATCAGTCAGTCAATAAACATTTATTAAATGTCTGCTATGTGCTCAGTGCAGGGGATTCAGAGAAAGGCAGAAGACAGACCTGCTCTCAAGAAGTTCATAGTTTAATGGAGGATTCAACATGTAAACAATTAGGTATAAAACTCTCTCTGTGTGTCTCTCTCTCTCGCTCCTTCCCTCCTTTCATTCCCCCCCCCCCATCTGTCTGGTCTGTCTCTCTGTGTGTTTTCTGTCTCTTTCAGCATGCTCTCTGTCTTTATCTGTCTATCTGTCTGAATTTGGAGTTAAAAGACACGTGTACAAAGTATCTGAGCCAGCATTTGAACCAAAGATTTAAACCCAGGTCTTCTGACTGCTAGTTCATTATTCTGTCCATTAGATCACAAAATTGATAAATGTCTTACAGGGAAATGAGAAGGCCGATGTAAACATCATGTGATCCAGCTGGAAGGGATCTTAGATGCCTATCGCCTCCTCCTCCGGCATTTCTAGAGATAAGGTGGAACCTACAGGTTGGAAATAACACTGGATTTGGAAAGAGGATTTGAGTTAAAATCTCAGCCCTGCTACATATGTAATCATTTATGTTTCAAATTATATGTATAAGTTTGGGCAAATCATACAATTTCCTTTTCTGCTCTTTTAGAACATTGGACTCAATATTTCTAAGGCCTAATTTCTATATCTATTATTTTTTGATATTACGAATCTGAAATCTGGAGAGCATATGTGCATTGCCCAAGGCCACATAGGTGGTAGGTAGCAGAGCCTTATTGGAATCTGGACCTTCTCATGTAATAAATGAACATATCAGATGAATGGTTAGGGGTGAGGAGTCACTGGAAGTCACACTTCCACACACCTCCACTAGAGATCCTGCTGGAATGAATTTCAGACATGTCACATATTCTCAGTTTCTTCATTTGTAAAATGAGGTGGACCATGACCTTTATGGTTTCTTCTGGCTCTGAACATACCTAAGGTCTTGTGCTTCAGTGAAGTAACTCCCATCTTGCCTCATTTTCCATGGGTTAAAAGGTGGTTCTCATTCATTTCTGAGTCATTTAGGAAAACAAGGGGTGACCAGGTCATATCCTTTAAAATAGAGGAGAAGCCATGTGATTTGCCTAGGGAATGTATGACTTCCAATTCCAGAGCACCTTTAACTGAAACCAGGTTAAACTGTTGGTCATTTACCAAGTTAGAAGTAAGTCCTCTAAGCTCTGGGACCCAATAATAATAATTTTTATTGATATAGTATTTTGTAATAAGCCAGTGAGGTAGATAGTTCAGATATTATTTCACTTTTACAGCCTAAGAAACCTGTTAGGAAAAGTTAAGTGACTTTTGTATAATTATTAAATGCCCAAATTAGTGTTTAAATGAAAACTTCTTGAGGTTAGGTCCACTCTATCTAGTCTAACAGCTTTTGTCATTTCAAATAGAGTTCAAATTTTTGTGATTTCGGTAGCTCTAGTTCTGAATATGACATTCCCTAAGACAGATTTGCCATGGATTTATTTTTTTTAATCTTCCTACTATTGGAATAACAGTATTCTTATCCATTTACTGAGTGACCTCTGAAATCCTCTCTCCCTTATTTGCCCCAGTGTTTCCTTAAGCAAAACCCTAGTTAGCATTTATCACAGAAAAAACAATTATTTGCTTACATGGCATTTCTGAGCTCTAAGTGATTATAATCAGAGAAGTCTGCCAGAGCAGGGAGAATTGTCACCTCTTATTTGATTAAAAAAAAAAAGACTCTGAGGGGCTGCCATCTCCAAGGAATAAGAGTTTTTGCAACACTGGCCTTCATCCAAAATTTGCTGGAACTACTGTAAGGCCAGTCTGTCCTTGTCTACGATAGGAGATGAATGTCAAGTCCAGTGTTCTCAGGGTAGCATTCATTTTGAGTATCTAGATGAAGGAAGGGGAAATTTCCTTTCCTTCCTACCAAAAACTCTCTAGAATTCTCAGAAGAGTGGTCACTTTGGTGGAGATGGAGCTAGGAATTTTTTATCCCTTCTGGTGGTCACCGATCACGCTTTGATCTTGTATCATGTCCTTAACCTGTTTTACCCTCATAGTATGCTTAATGGTTCAGGTAATGATAGCAAGCCTATGCCTACCTTGGAGCACCTCTATATGGGAAAAGCAACTAGGAAAAAACAGGGGATAATGTGAGTGGGAATAACTACCATTATCCTCTTGTACTTTCCTCCCTGTGTGTGACCCAAAGACACTGCTCTTCTGTCTTGTAAACAACATTCTGATCCTGAGTGAGCTGAATCAGACCTGCTCTTTTTAGTAGCTAGGAAGTCCACAAGCTAGACAGCATCAGAGGATCAAGGAACTTATATGTAGAGTTGGAAGGAATCTTAGAGTGAAACTGCCTAAACCTCTTATTTTACAGATGAGGAAACTGAGGCTTAGAGAGATTAAATTTCTTGCTCAAAGTCACACATCTCCCTCCTTTAAGGGTTTCTACTAATCTCTATCATATTGTCCTAGATTCTGTTCTGGGGGCTTAGGGTGGAGTAAGACAACCAATTGGTTTCAATTGCCATAGAAATTAGAATGTGGTTCAGGCACAGGAATACCTGAATTATCTTTATCTGACAGAGGTTTTACTGGAATGGAAGAGTAATCTCTCAAGGCTTAACAGATCTCAGGTCTCTATTACTGAAAAGACTCAGGGAATAATGATAATTAAAAAACACATCTCCACACTTACTCACAGTTTCTTCAAAAGCGTCTCTGCTTGGAAAATGTTCCCTTTAGGACCAATGCTTTTGCTCTCAATGAGTGATTTTATGTAGAACATGCACTGGCTTTGGGACATTCTTTGAGATTCAATTCCATTCTCTCTGGCTCCAAGCATTGTCCTGTGTTCAAGAAGGGAGGAAAGTGAGGGAGACCTTTGTTTCTGAACAGTTCTCTTTAATGAGAGAATCCTCAATGCACAATATTAGTAGCAGTCACTATTGAAGATGCTTCACACACTGAGACCTGGGCCAAGAACAGGATCCCAGAGAACAGCAGTTCTCCCCAGTGAATGAGGGGCTGAGACAGAGAATGAGAGGAAATAGCTTTGGGAAGACTTAAGGGGAATTTGTGCTTCAATGGAAGTTTCCCATTTGCTGTTCTCACAGAATCTGAAAAGAGCACTGAACATGCAGCAACGTGCTGCCCCTTTAGCATCTTTCATATTTAGCAACTCACTTTGGCCCAAAGAAGCTTCACTCAATGGTATTGGTGGTAAAGGAGACTACCTACCTATTCTCATCTTGAATACTCCTTTCTCTATGGCATTCTTGAAGCTGGGATGTCTCCTACACAGCAACCAACAAAAATTCAATGTCTTTTGTCTGAGTATTACATATAATATTTGGAGATTGGGGTGAATGACAGAAGTGGGGGTAGAAATATTACAAAGGCTAAAGATTCCTTACGGGGACACTAGCCATGAGGAACCTCATTTCTCATGTAATAAATGAACTTGGAATGTGAATTTTTGGTCATGGGAAGTGACTGGGCATCACACTTTGAGAACTGATGCATTAGAAATTCATCTTGCATTAAAGCCAACAAAATCCTATCCCTCCATAAACACATTCAATTACAGATTAAAGAAGATCCATAAGGGCAGCTAGGGGGCACAGTGAGTAGAGAACCGGCCCTAGAGTCAGGAGGACCTGAGTTCAAATTCAACCTCAGACACTTGACACATGTACTAGCTGTGTGACCTTGGGCAAGTCGCTTAACCCCCACTGCCCTGCCAAAAAGAAAAAAGAAAAGATCTGTCCCCAGTTAGATGGAATCCTTGTGAAAAGAAAGACCTCTCTCATTCTACTGCCTCTTTGCCTTGAAGAATGCTACTTTAATCTAATCCAGAGAACAACTATGTTTAAAAAACCAGAAGAGGAAATGCGGACCATTGTTGGTGCTGATCTGTGGAAGGGAAAGTTTATAGTTACCAAGACAAGAGGAAAGAAAGGAGAACTCTTCTAATATTTGAGAAATGATGGAGAAAATCTAATTCATAAGAATGATTTTTGTCTTTCATCTGAACACAGTTTCTGAGTCAATGAAGGCATAGATGAAATAAAAGTCACATAATTTAAATAATGCAAAGGTCATTTGGGCCAATTGCCAGTCGTTTGGACACTAGAATGTTATTTATATCATTAAGCCAAGTGGAACATATGAGTTTTTCCATGAAAACAATCAGATCAGAATATGGCTCTCAGCAATCAAAAAACCTATTGAATTATAGGAATTTTAGATTTTATGACTATTTCTACTTACAACAAAGAATAATATAAGAAAAACCACTGTAATTCTAAATCTCAATTTTCCCATAATTTCACTCTCAGAGGTCTGTTATAGGGAGAACTTGCATCTAAAAAAATAATTACCTCATTTGTAAATAGAAATAAACAGTACAAAGTATCTCATAGGCAGATGCAGGAGTTTTGTGCCAATAAGATTTCAAAAGTAGTTACACATACAAATATAGAGGAAGGTTACTCTCCATCTCTCCTCCAATGTCACCAAATTTGGTAAGCTGTCAAATACCTCAGGCCAGGTAGAAATTGTTTTCTACTTGGTAGTTACATAATTTATCTCTGGCCTGATGCTAACTAACAGATGAGCCTGCCAGTGACAGGGATTCAAGCATACTGAAGCTTCTCAGTTGTATGTTCCTTCCTCTCCCCTCTGGCTAATTCAAGCAGCATTACGGAAGTCAAATGTGTGCTACTCCTCTAAGAACTTGAACAGACTTCAGTGAATCTTCAGACTTCTGGTGAATGTCTTCTTTGTTCTCTCATAAGTAACTGGAACAGGGGTATAATCCAATGAGATGATGTCCCTAAATACTCCACACCTCAGTGTAGTTATAGTCCTGGACCGAAAGGTACTCCTTTCATGAAGAAGTATCTAAATTCCAAGAAATATGTCTTATTCAGATGGCAAAGTTTATGAATGTTAGGAATGTTCCCCCTGGAAATAATAACATCTAATTCCACGGAGTTTAACCAATCAACCACTAGGGAATGTCAAGTAACATGTGGGGCTACTCAGAGCTACCACAGAGAAAGTCTAGATTCTAATGAGCTGCAAAATCCATCAGGAATCCAGGTGCCTGAGAATAGCCTGATTTCTCAGTCTCAAAAAAAAGGAATGAAATGCAGAAAAGAAAAACACAAAACCCCATGAGGTCAGAGACCAGGAGCTAGAGACCAAACGTTCTAATTACACTGTTGTTTCCTAGACTAAAGACTCAACAAAAGATGAATTAGTACGGACTACATCATAATGAGGATTATAATAAGGTACTTTTAAAAGCACCTACAGCATGCAAAGTATTATGATAAACATTGAGGTAAATTCAAAAGTCTCAATCTCCACGGAACTCACAGTTTAGTAAGAAGATTTGCCACATATACAATCACTATAAATGTCACTGGGATTTCACCTCACAGAGAATGTGTGAGGGTGGGAAAGGTAGGGGCCATCTCAGGAAGAGGACACATGACTATGTCTGACAACTTCCAGAGAG
Organism: Phalanger gymnotis; assembly: GCA_028646595.1. NCBI lineage: Eukaryota > Metazoa > Chordata > Mammalia > Diprotodontia > Phalangeridae > Phalanger > Phalanger gymnotis. The sequence goes on from CM053624.1 coordinate 140,707,628, forward strand.
ATATGTGGAGCTCAGCATTGAATAGCTTATGATTTGATATGAAGCAATTCCTTTAATGTCTCCTGAGCAGGAAGAGCTGCTGACTCGACAGATATTTAAACTCTGACTCTGTGTCTGCCCACTAGAGTAGGTGTCTCTGAGCATCCCCCTAGAGAGGTAAAGGTGGAGACGGTGCTATTCCCTCACCACCATAGAAAATGGAAGACTTCAAACACTTGGCTACTAAAGCATATGTATAGTCTTGGACAAGTCTGAGCATGGGACTTGGGACTCAAGCTGCTGTTGGTGTTTTATTTCTTTCTTGATTATGCGTAGCTAAACAATGATTACCCAGATGGATGTGTCCAGACTTGGAGGCGAGCTCATGAATTGGAGAGGTTCAGGGATCTTGGCCTCTTTATGATTGGCTGTAGGAAAAGTTTTTGCATTGGAGAAAATGACCACCAACAGGGAGAAGAAATTCAATCTCTGGTTGAGATGTCTATAAGACATGGATCTGGCAGGAATTGTTTGGACATTTTGGAGACTAGGTCAAATGTAAAACTCCTAGTCCCACAAGCTGCTTCCATGTTCTAAGGGGTAATTAACATTATGGGAGAGTATGTCTGTAGATACGTCACTGTACCCTGGTCTTTCTGTCAGTTCAAACTTGTGGTGTTCATATTAAGCCTTTGTTTTGTGTGAAGGAAAAAAGTAACTGTCCCTTGCCTCTTTGGTGAAAAGTGAAAAGGTATAGCACTCAGCCTCTGGGCCCAATATTGGCTCTAATTTACGTGTATACATACATACACACATACACATATAATTTATATTTTATATATAGTTAGTTCTTGTCCTTCATTTTTGAAGAGGACCAAAATGACTATGTTGGGGTCAAGGTAAAGTGTGTCCAACAAATACAATCTCAGAATGTTCTACCACAGATTGGGCACAAATGATCCATGTGAATATTTGGAGTAGAGATGTCTCTAGATTTGTGCATCTCATGCTTCTTTTGAGCTACTGCATAGAGCATGGCACGGTCTTTGATGCAGGCATGCCATGCTGGGTGATCCTGTGCCAATGTCTCCCATGTCTCAATTAATTCCAAAGTTCTTCAGAGAGACCTTGAGAGTGTCCTTGTATCACTTCTTTTGACCTCCACATGAGCACTTGTCTCCTGTGAGTTCTCTATAAAACAGTCTTTTAGGCAAACACGTTTGGCATTTGAACAATGTGGCCAGCCCATTGGCATTGTGTTTGCTGCAGTAGAGTCTGAATACTTGGTAGTTCAGCTCCAGAAAGGACGTCAGCTCTTCAGAATCTTCACAAGACAATTCAAGCAGAATCGATTCAGTTTCCTGGCATGGAGCTGGTATGCTGCACAGGCTTCACAGGCATACAACAACGAAGTCAGCATTAAAGCTCTTGCAGACTTTCAGGTTTTCAGGAAGCCTAATACCTCTTCTCTCCTACACCTTCCTCCTGAGCCTCCCAAACACTGAGCTAAATCTGGCAATGTGTACATCAACTTCATCTATGTGTACATAAGTGAAAAGTATACTGCAATGGTGAATGAACTTATCAACAGCATTTGAAATTTCTTGCTGTTATCAATGGTTTCGGATATAGATGGTGTGGTGCTGGCTAGTAGAGAACTTCTGTTTTCTTGGTGTTAATTGTTAGGCTAAAATTAGCACAAATAGAGAATCAAGCCATGCTCTGTTGCATCTCAGCTTCAGAGGCTGCATTGAGTGCACAATCATTGGCAAACAAAAAGTCACACACACAACACAAAAAGTGCTCTCTCACCCTAGTCTTGGCTTACAGCCTTTTCAAGTTAGATAATTTACCATCAGTTAGGTAGCTTATCTTTATGCCATTTTTTTGTCCTTGTTGAAGTCATCTGACAATGCCATTGAAAACTTCATGCTAAAAAGCATGGAAGCAAGCACATGGCCCTGCTTCACTGCATTGGTGACTGGGAATGAGCAAGAGGATTGTTGTGGAACAATATTGATGAACTTCTCTGGCTAACCAAATTTTGCCATGAACTTCCACAAGCCCTCATGACTAACAATATCAAAGGCCTTAGTCAGATCGATGATTATTGTATACAGACCTCTGCCCTCCTGGCATTTCTCTAGGAGTTGTTGGTCAGCAAACACCATACTGACCATTCCTCAGCCTTTTCTGAAATCACACTGTATCTCTCAGGTAGATGATCATCTTTCAGGTGAAAGATAAGCCTATTAAGGAAGACCCTGGGAAGAATCTTGCCAGCAATGAATGACCAAGAGAGAGATTCCTGCCCTCCCCCACCCCTCCCCGCTCCCGACCATTGTCACAGGACAACCTGTTTCCTTTTCCTTTAAAGAGATGGAAAATGGAGGCATCCTTGAACTCTTGGGGGTAACCTTTTCTTGCCATATAAACCAGAAAATTTCAATCAGCTTTTGTATGAGCAGTTTACCCCCTGCCTTATAAATCTCAGCTGGAATAGAATCCACACCAGGCACTTTGCCACATGAGAGGAGCTTAATGGCATCCAAACCTTGATTTTAATTATATTTTATATATAATTGTCTATATAATTATTTGTGTGTACATATATACATTCACACACATATTTGTTATATACAATATCAAAGGTAAATATAGTCTTAGAGGTAATATGGTGTAGTGGATAGGAAGTATCAAGAAGACCTCAGTTCAGGCTCCACGTCTGACACATATTGGTTATGAGACCTTGACAGGTAGCAAACTTAAGTGCTTCAGGCAACTCTCTAAGACTCTCAATTACATAGAAAGTGCTGATCTGTATTGAGATGGTGAATCTCTCAGCAGGAGTTCACAAGGAACTCTCGAGGTCCACTCAAAGAGAAAAGATTGCAGTCTAAAATTGCCAAATAAAAGTGTTATTCAAGGTCCAAAAAAAAAAAAAAAGGACATACCTGGGACTAGGGGAGGAGGATCTAGGAGAGATTTGTGGAAGACTTGGCATTTGAGTTGAGCTTTAAACAATGATTAGAAAACCAACAGCAGCAGCAAAGATAGAGCTGGAGGGCATTCCAGGAACAAAGAACTGTTTAAGCAAAGTCTCAGGACTGTGAGAGCACCGTCTGAGATTACTCATTCATTCAGCAAGCACTTAATAGAACCTACTATGTGCCTGGTACTGTAATAAGTAAGTGCTTGGAACCCAAAAACATCAAACAAAACAATCCCTATGCTCAAGGAACTCATATTCTATTAGGGGAAACAATATGTACATAGATGACTAAATTAAAAAAAAAATTATATGAAATCAAAGTAATTTCCTGAGAGTAGGGAGAGAGAGATGGGGAAATCTAGTTGTTGCACATAAGGGGGCTCTTGAGCTGAGTCTTGAAGGAAGCTAGGGAATACAGGAGGTGAGGAAGGGGTACATTCCAAGCATAGGGATAGCTTGTGAAAAACCATGGAGACGGGATAGAGAGTGTTGTGTACAGAAATAATAGCTAATAGAAAAGTTCAGCAGGAAGGTAGAGTGTGTGAGGGGGAGCACTGCGCAATCATTTTGGAAGAGGAGACATTCAGGATGCTCAGAACAACCCCATACACTGACATTTGCACATGAATTATCTTTATTCTTGCCTCCAAAAGACAGCCAGGCATGTCCTGTATAAGCGGAGGCCTCAGAGCAGTTACAACTAACCACAACTATTACAAGCATACCTCTGAAGCTTCCTTGGTCCTGTTACCGAGGACTCCCCTACTTTATTTGACTGCTTGTGGCTAAAGTCAAGCCGTGATACCAAAGGGATGGTCCCTTCATGCTAGAAGCCTTTCTGTAGGTATTTTCTTATTTTGTGGACACCAATACAGCACTTAAGCAGGCTCTCTTTTACATCCACAGCCTTTTCACAACTCTCCTTTAAAAAATTTTTTTTGTCAATTTATTTTTGTTACATTTTAAGTTCCAAACTATCTCCCCCTCTGCCTCCCCATCTCACACTAGAGAGGGCCACCATTTGACACAGATTTATAAATATGCATAAAACCATACTTTGCATACTTCTATTTATTAGTTCTTTCTCTAGAGGTGGATAGCCCCTTCCTTCATAGGTCCTTTGTAGTTGATTTGACTATTTATCATACATGGAACAACTTTGTCAAAAATCATTCTTTGAATAATACCACTGTTACTGTATACAATGTTCTCTTGGTTCTGCTCATTTCATTTTTCATTATTTTATGCAAGTCTTTGTCATTTTCCCTTTCTATCATTTTAGTCAATCTGATAGTGTAAGATGATATTTCAAAGTTGTTCTAATTTGCATTTCCTTAATCAATAATATTTTAGAGCATTTAATGTGACTATATATAGTTTTGATTTCTTCATTCAAAAACTGCCTCTCATATCCTTTCACTATCGATTGGAGAATGATTTGTATTCTCATACATTTGACAAAGTTCTCAATCTATTTGAGATGTAAGACCTTTATCTGAGAAACTATAAATATTTTTCCTCAGTTTTCTGCTTTTCTTCTAATCTTGGCTACATTGGTTTTATTTGTACAAATCCTTTTTAATCTAATGTAATTGACATTATCCATTTTTTAACCAAATAGTGTATTTTTATTCCAAAAGCTCAAATCTTTGTATTTGTCAAACATAAGGTTACTATAATCATTTACCACTGTGTATTATATGTCTACTTTGTCCCACTGATCCATCTTTCTATTTCTCAGTCAGTACCAGATACTGTTGATAATTACTGCCTTATAATATTGTTCAAGATCTGGTACTGCTAAACATCCTTCCTTTACATTTTTTCATTAATTCCTTTGCTGTTCTTGACCTTTTGTCTTTCTAAATGAATTTTATTATTTTTTTCCAGCTCAGTGAAATAATTTTTTGGTAATTTAATTGGATAAGTAAAAAACTTATATAAAGTATATAACTTATATAAAGTATATAACTTTAGATAAAATTGTCATTTTAATTGCTTATTTATTATTACATTGGTTGTGCCCATCCATGAACAATTAATATTTCTGACTTCATTTGTATGAAAAGTGTTTCATAATTATGTTCATGGAGTTCCTTAGTTTGTCTTGGCAGGTATATTTGCAACTTTCCTTAATGATGGCTTTTATAACATTTTTTTATCCATGTGTATTTGCTGGGAATTGCTGCAGTTTTTTTTTTATACCTACCACTTATCCTACCACTGATCATTGAATCACCTGCAATTGTCATTCTTCTGAGAATTTACTCTTCTATGATTTGCAGATCCTTGGACAAATGCAGCATTTTTTTTTTAATAGTCTTTTCCATTAAGGAGCAATACTTTTATTTGTTTTTTAGCCCTTTACTGATATTTTTTAAAATTCTCCTGAACTCTCCAAGAAAAACAGATAAGAAACCAACTGACAAAGCAAACAAATCTATTACATGCGATATTTCAGTCACATGTTTCTTAATTATCTACTGAGAGAAGATAAATGTGTTTCCATGTCTAATAATTGCTATTCACAGAAGCATATATCAAGCTACAAATGCTTTGCTACATGGCCTTAGAGTAGGGGAAGTAACTGCCCCTGGATCTCAAGTCCCTAGAGGCCTTGTTGGTTTTTTTTTTTTTTAATCATTTCTGAACACAGAATATCCCTTATTTCCTTTGTAAATCCTGTTAAAGGTCCTAATACATTTCTAGCACAGAGTAAACTCTGAATGGGTAGTTTTTTCATAAGGAAATGAATGGGTTTTTTGCACTAAAAAAAATTGGAGAGTAGGCAAAATAGGAAAGTAGAAAGGGAAGTTTTTAAAAAAAGGAGAGAATGGGGAAAATATGATTAGAAGGGAGTTTGAGAAGAAAACAAAGCAGATATTACAGACCAACCATAAAAATAAATACGCAGACAATAATAATAACAACTTTAGCATCTGCAAAGTGCTTTAATGCATAAGCTATCTGAAAGGTAGAAAGTTATAGTTATATAGTTAAGGAGTGGATGTGGGGGAAGACTCATTAACTTCTTCCACAAATGTTAGGTTTAAATTTTTCTTATCACATCATGATGCTCAGTTGGACTTTGAGCTTCAACAACTCAACAACTGTTAATTGTTTCCTTACCTACAGATACTATCACTGATCGGTGTATACATTCCAACATTTTCCCAGGTTCCCATTGCCCTCACTGATGAGGCTGTTGCTCTGCCATTGATGGTGATACCTTGATAATCCATGAATTCCTTGTATTATCTAGGATTTTCCCACTGACACAACATTGAGAATGACTGATACACAGCAAGTTCATATCCCTTGAGCTCTTTTTTAAAAGAACAGCAGCAATGCAGTATAATCTGGATATCTGAAGGAAAAGACACACAAAGAGAAGTGGTGCTTATGCATGGAGATAGTTCTTTAGAAGGTGGTCCAAGGAACCATTTGCTCAAAGGGAAGCAGATAAAAATATCACATGTATTTCTTTTTTAGAGTGGAGGAGGAAGAATGGGAGAAACAAATAATCTAGTAAAAGAAAGATAGGTAAGTGAAAAGAAGTTCAAGCAAAGAGTCTCATGTGTTATCTAACCCCACCCAGCTCAAGGAAATATGGGGGCGGGGAGGACGGAGGGAGGGAGAGAGAGAGATGGTTTTTCCTTGGAATGTGGAGGATGTCATAGAAGACTTTATGTAGAAATACAAGCAAAATTGAGTCTTATAGGAAGGAAGAAGGGGAGAAAGGGATTTCAACGGAGATATGGGGTCAGAGAAGGTGACATTCTTTCTGGGCCTGAGGGATACATGAGCAAAAGTCTGAGAAGAGATATAGCAGGAGGAGAAATGTGCACTGAGGATAGTCTAAAACAGCAACTATTCTCAAACTTTTTAACTTCAGGACCCCTTTATATTTACTAATTATACTAATTGACCTTAAAAATTATTGAGGAACACAAAGAGCTTTTGTTTGTATGGATTTTATTTATCAATATTTACATATTAGAAATTAGGGCTGCTGAAATTTTAAAATATTTATTAATTCATTAAAAATAAGAACAAAAATAATAAAAAGTAATAATGCATGTTAATATAAATTACATATTTAATTGAAAATAAGTATTTAAAAAAACAATGTGAAGAACAGCATTGTTTTACATATTTTTAAGAATCTCTTTAATATCTGGCTTAGTAAAGACAGTTGAATTCTCATTTCTACTTCCTTATTCAATTTCTTGTGATATGTTGTGTTGGATGAAGTATGTGTAGAAAATCTGACCCCATCCAGATATATAGTCAGAGAAGAGAGAAGTACTTTATAAGCAAATAACATCTTTATATCATAATGAAAATCATTTTGACCTTGAGAAGCCACAGAAAAGGTATTACAGATAACCAGAGTTTTTTGGACTAGTTTGAAAACTCCTGGGCTAGTAATATGGGGAATAGTATGAGATAATACTGGGAAGTAAAATCAGAAGTAGACTGTATAGGCTATTGGGAGCCATCAAATTTATTTAAATGGAGAAATGATACAATTAGAACAGTGCTAGAAATATTAGCCAAGTAGCAAGGTGAAAGATGAATCACAGTTGAAAGGGATTGGAAGCAATAAGGCCTCCAGAATTCTAGGTAGAGCTCCTGTTCTAAACTTTGGGAGGACAAGGACATTGCCCAGAATAGGCAAGCATAGATGGGTTGTAATCTGCATTGTGAGAGGGAGGCTGAAAATCAAAATGATCACAGATCCATTTGAATAGGCATGTCTTTTCATATTATGACCATTTCATGGAACACTGAATGTCAGAACTGGAAGATACCTGGTAGAACATCTGGTCCATTGCCTTTGATTTGTGGAATTGAGGTTCAGGAAGGAGATGGGACCTACTCAGGATCACTCAGCACATTAGTAGTAGGACCAGGACTAAGGACTCCTGATTCCAGTGTTCTTTCTTCCTCTCTTATTGGAATATGTTTTTTTTTAAAATCTTTAACTGAACACATACCAAAGAAAATGGGCCTTTTACATATACATAACGGGATAGAAAAGAAGAATTATACATGAAATCTATACTACATACAGTTTGCTTTCATTTTTAATATAGTCAATATGTAACTTTCAAAATTGTCCTGCTAATCTGTATTTCTTTCTGGCCTTTTTGTTCTCTACTGTACATTAAAAAAATACACACACACGCACTTCAATAAGACTCTTTTTGCCTTTTCTTTCTTTTTTTGGGGGGGGAGGGTTCTCTGTCCCTAGCCTCTCTCTCTCCTTTCCACTCTTATCCTCATATTAAAGGAGGGAAAAGGGGGGGATGCATAATCAAATGAAACAAATTTCCACATTGGCTATATGTCTTTTCTGCATTTTGAGTTCATCATCACTCTCCCAGCTGGTGGGAAGCATGCATTATCAACAATCTTTCGGAATATTGTACTGATCAAAGGTCTTCAATCTTTCAAAGTTCTTTTTCTTTATAATGTTATAGTTATTGTATAAATTGTTTTAGTTTTGCTCATTTCACTCTATCAGTTAATATAAGTCTTTGATCTCTTTGAGGTTTGGGTCCAATAGTGGGCCCACTATTGATTCTGTTATACTAGGTCAGCTTGATGTTCTTAATGTTCTCGTAACATTCTCTTTAATGCTACTTCTCCATCATCCCAGGGCCATCTCCAGTCTTCCTGATCTACATCTCATCACTGGAGCCAGATAGCTCCAGAGGAGAAAGTAAGGCTGGTGACCTTGCACAGTCCTCCCTCACTTAAATCCAATGCACCTGCAAGTCATGGTATCGTCTTCCTGATGTGATGGTCCTCTTCAAAAATGAAGGACAAACAACAACTTCCCCATCTCCATTTGAATTGGCAAGCCAGGTTCCCAAAGTGTGGCTGCTACTACTAATCTCAGGGTTATCAAGACAACCCTAAGATTTTAGTCCGGTAGATCACTAGCCCCTACTTCTTCTTTGCCAATACTTCTCATTGCCAATCAGCAATTGGCCTCAATTAGCTTTTAGCAAGAGTATTTACTAACAAGGTATAGCAAGACCGGTATCTCCAAAATCATTCTCCCTAAAAAAAATCTGGGGTGCTCCCTTCCACAAATACACACAGGACACATGGGAATACACGTATAGCGAACACATGTGGCAAAGGTGTAACTCACAACTCCTAGTTACGGAAAGCAATTTTCTCCCTTTGAAGAGTCCTCATGAAATTTCCCTGAGGTCTGGCTTTCTGCAGGGCTCGGATGACTATCTTTCCACATATGATTCTATCACTATTGATCACTACTGCTTGGGTGTCTCCTCTTATCACTTCAGGGTGTCTGTAGGAACTAACTTGAGACTCCTGGATCTCCCAAACTCACAAGGTCTCCTAGACACATCAACCTCAGAGCTGTTGCTTAGTTACTTACTCTAGGGAGTAAAAACAAAAGAGTACTCACAGTTGCCATTAGTTCGTCTTTGTAGAACCTGGAGTCAGGAAGACCTGAGTTCAAATAGACCTCAGACCCTTACTAGCTATGTGACCCTGGCCAAGTCACTTAATCTGTTTGCCTACATTTCCTCATCTATAAAGTGGGGATAAAAATAGCACCTACCTTGCAGGGTTGTTGAGAGGATCAAGTGGGATAATATTTGTAAAGCATTTAGCACAGTGCCTGGCACAAAATAAGCTCTATATAAATATGTTGTTATTCACTCACCTCAGAGGATGCAGGTTAAAGTAGTACTATTTCCCCCTAAGCTACAAAGGAAAGAGAGCAGACTTAGGGGCTGGCTAATCTTTTTGAATGCTTACTCAGTTCCCACCTCAGCAACTCGAGAATTGTCAGTTCTTCTTGTTCTTCAGCCAGTTAGATTTGGGAGGGGAGGGGGTAGGTGGAGGTAATGAATGGTAAAAGCCCCTCAGTGACCTGAGGCTAAGAACTAGCTCCCTAAAGTTTCATGAGGTGGACTGAAAGGAATCAGAGATAACCTCTTAAAGCACATGCTTCAAGGATCGGTTAGACCAGTCCACCTCTATTAATTTTTATATTAGAGACCAGTTCACTCTGTGTTCATTCTGTATCGGTCTTTTTGGCAAAGCTGGGACTGAAAAAAAAATTAAAAACAAAAAAAGCTGGGTCTGGCTACTTTGCAAGGAGATTTAAGTCATCAAAGACCCTGGGAGTTGAACTGTATTTTTTTCCCCACTTCGAAAAGAGTAGAAGCTAATGTGAGATCAGGACTGGAGGGCTGAGTTTTTTGCCATGGCAAGAATTTAAGAATCTGGTGCTTGCCACATAGTAGGTAGTTAATAAGTGCTTGTTGATTGACTAAGGGGAGGAAAAAACAGAGAGAGAAGGAATGTGGCCAGGCTTTCTTCTCCATTCCCCACATGGAACAGCTTTAGCAGTGGTGCCTCTTTTCAAACTTGTACCCCTAAAGGAGACTGCATGAGCTAAAGGGAAAAGCTGAAGGGACTGGCAGTGAGGCATAATACTGTGATATGTTGTTGTTATTATGATGATGATGATTATATTGTTATTATTTGTCATGGGTTTTCACTTAGGTAGCTGGAGCATAGAGAAAGAAACAGATAAAGAGGAACTAAAACCATCCTCCAACCTTATTTTGGTTAAGTATGGCTGCTTCCCAGTTCTACTGTATGGGATAGCAACTTCACCCAAAATTAAACTCAGAGGCTTCTCAGGTAGAAAGTAGAAATGAATGTTATTACAATCCGGCAGGAAAAGGTGGTCTCCTAATCCACAGAGAATCGCTAGGGAGAGGTGGTGCCCAGAGGGCAGAACTTTAGCTTTATACCCTAACATAAACAACCTCCACCCCACCAGTGGCCTTTTACTCTCATTGGTGGAGTTAAGGCTTATAATCTAAACATGGAAATCTACTACCCTAGGTACAATTTAGCCAATGCCAAACTCTCGAAAACACTTTTATCCTTATTTGTCGAGGTTTGTGCTGCTCTAAGTTTCGGATTCCTAGAGGTCAGGTGATTCAAAACTTAGGCCTAGCTGACAATCAGAAACCCTGAGCCATGATGAAAAGTCCCCACCCCCATTCATTCCACTCAACTCACAGAAAGAGATCCAGATTCCATGAGAGAGTTGCACCATCCTACTCTTGCGCGTCCTTTTATTCTGTTCTCATTTGAGTTGACTGATCAAATTTTATTGCTCATAATTCCCTGATTGACTCTGTCCTTTGCTTTTCCTGGTGTCTCTTTGTTTGCAGTATGAGGGCATAGGACAGCTCTGGGAACCATATAGGAGAAAGTGACCTTTTCTGCCACTGGCCTAGGATCTCAGTCTTCCAGCCCATTGTTAGAGAGCTTTCAATCTCTAACTGGGGGCAAAATCAGAAGCTATTTATATATTGTCTTAAGGACATTTCTGAGGGAAGAACGATAGTGAACTTGAGGTTTTTAAATCTGCTCATCAGACCACAAGGTCAAACCTCTCAGGACATCTGGTGGTTACAATTGATCTAGTCATTCAAAGAACATTTATTGAGCTTCTAATATGTATCGTACTTGTCGACGTTAAGGAGATACAGCTGAGCAAGACTTTCTGTACTCCTGGCTAGAAGTGGAGCTGTACTGGGAAGAAGGGTAGCCTATACATCCTAAGTCTATGTTTGTATTTTTTCAAGTAACAATTTTGTTTCAGGCCTCTACCTCTACTATTCAATTAAATGAAGAGTCCAATACACACGACTTTTTAAGTTAAAGCAGGGCTTCTTAACCTTGGGTCCATGAACTTGTGTTTAAAAATATTTTGATTGCTATTTTATTATGTAACATTAGACACTTTGGCCTCCACTACCTGAAGGTCAGGCATATTATATTTCATCATTTCTCTAAGGTTCTATGTACACTTAAGGGGATTTAGGGTTGTGAAGGCTTTCCGCAAATGGTTCCATGCCTCACAAATGGTAATCTCTTAAGTATAGGAGGGCTCTCCTGTACCCTACAGCACTATTAGTTGGATCAGCTTTTACAAAGGCATATTTACCTCAAAAATATAAAACAAATATACAAACAGCTCAGCTCAGTTCCTATAGAGCACAGTGCCAGTTCTAAGTTCAAACTCCCCCTTGGGTTGGCTTTCAAGGCACCCTGGCTTCCCAGAGCTTCCCTTCCAGACCGGATTGCTGTAACATTTCTGGATTCCTGGCTCCATGGTCACTATGGCTCAAACTCCCAGGTCTGGCAGGATACCAGGAAACAATACCTTTAAATGAAAAGGACAAAATGAAAGAAAGACCCACCCCTTCTCTCCCGGGCACAGGAGATGTTATTAAGAAGATTCCTCCACTCTAGGAGATCTTAGTCTTTTGGGACCCCTTTGGCAATCTGGAGAAGCTTATGGGCCTCTTATCAGAATAATGTATTTAAACACCTAAAATAAAATACATGGGAATACAAAGGAAATCAATCATATTGAAATATAGTCTATCTATCTGTCTATCTGTCTGTCTGTCTGTCTGTCTCTGTCATCTGTCTCTCTGTCTCTGTATCTCTATCCATTGTCTATCTGAGATCTAACAAGTCCTCAGATCCCATATTAAGAACTCCTGCCTACCAGTATGAGTTAGCTGAATGGTCCTTGAAATCCCTTCCAATTAGATGAAGAATGAAAAACAAAACAATATATACTCGAACTACAATTATGTAAATGCAGTCAACATTAAATTATAATACAGGTTAAGTATGATGGGTATTGTTGCTATGACCTAAATATCTTAGAGTATCTAGGCTTCTTTTCTTTTAACAATGGGTAGTATATTAGCAATTACTTCATTGTGTTGTTTTGCTTAACTTCCCAGGGGTTATTTTTGTTGCTACTTGTGATTGTTTTGTTGCTATTCATGATTGTCTTGTTCTTCCTTTTGGTTTTTTATTCTTTTGGTTAGTTTATTAGTTTCTTCAAAGTTAAACAATTTATCCATTTAAGAAAATACAGTCTAAGGAAAACTAAAAGCAAGCATGTAACTATTCAACAAAAGACTGGCACAGAGACAGATGTCTGTATATACCAGCAGTCTAGGTGTCTGAAGTGTGCAACATTATCTAAATGATATGAAAGTGAGAGTAATTTACTATTATACTACCATTGCCCTGAAGTCTTTTCTTTTCAAGGTTTCTTGGAGTTGTGTTACCATCAATTTAAGGCTTGTCAATTTTACCTTCATACCATCTCTCCTAGATGTCTAGTCTCTCGTCTGGAAGGCTACCACACTGGTACAGACCCTCAGCACTTTGATTCTAAACTATTTCAAGTTTGCCGGTGGTCTACTGCCTCAAGTTTCTTCTCTACTCGCGTCCATACTTCATTTAGCTTCAAAGGTGATCTTTCTAAAGCACAGGTCCATCCTCCCCCCCACCCTCCAACTCCCTACCACTTATACTCAATAAACTCCAGTGGGCCCCCTATTTCTCCAGGATGAAATATAAAATCTTCTATTTGGTATTCAAAGCCCTTCATAAACTGTCCTCCTCCAACTTTCAGGAAATCTTGTACCTTACCCCCAACTTTCAGTACATCTTGCACCTTACCTCCGAGGCCACTCCACCTTCAGCCCATGACCCCCATTGCACTTCGAGATCCAATGACCGCTGGCCTTCAGATACCCCACTTCTAGACTCTGGTTTTTTCACTGACTGTATGCCATACCTGGAATGCTCTGCCTCCTCGTCTCTGCCCCTGGATTATCTGATTTCCTTCAAGTCCCCTCTAAAATCCCATCTTCTACAGGAAACCTTTCCTTATCCCCCTGAATTCTTGTGCCCTCCCGGCATTAATTATTTCCAATTCATCCTATATATATCTTATTTTGACATAGTTGTTTGTATATTGTCTCCTTGAGACCAGAGGTTGCCCTTTACCTTTCTTTGTATCCTTAGCATGGTTGGCTGACATACATACACACATACACACTCACATGTATATGTATATACATATGCACACATGTGTATATATGTACACACACATACATATTATTTTATAAATGTTTATCTACTGACCCTTACAGACTTGCAAGATAAAGATGACAAAATTAATTAATTAGCACCAGTCGATTTTTTTATATTCCGTCGCTCACGTTTTAATATGCGAACATCAAGGTAATACGGAAATTTTCAAAGTAAATTTTTTTTCACCAAAAACCAACATTAATGGCAGCGGTGGGATTCGAACCCACGCCTCCGAAGAGACTGGAGCCTAAATCCAGCGCCTTAGACCGCTCGGCCACGCTACCCACAACAGTGTTTCCCGGCATCCGTCCTTATCTCCTTGATTGAGGTCAATTCATCGAGCGGTTTTCTTCAAGATTCTGTTTTGTATTCGGAAAGAAAGCCAAGGCATTTCTCCGATATCTCATTTAAAGCTCACTTTCATTTCAAATGACGCGATCGCCTGCCGTTTCCTGATCTAGGCCTTTCCAGGGACGTGGGCTCGGGACAAAGATTCTCCCTCTCGCTCAATTCGAGATTTAGGAGCTGACGGAAATGAGGGGCGTACGTACACTGTCCAAAGCGAGTGGGAAACCTGGGAGCGATATCTTCCCGACACTGAACGACGTCTTCTCTTTACCTGGATTTGAATTTGTGAATCTAGAGGATCCTGGAGTGGGTACGGCCCTGAGCCGACCTTGGAGTAATAACAGAGGAACAACGCTTAGTAATAAACTAGAAACTCCTGTCTGCGATCCAGACAAACTGGACTTTTCTCGGTTCCTCTTTCCCAACACTTCCCGCTTCTGTCTCCTACCTCGTCTTGGCTTTGGTTGTCCCACGGGCCTGGAATACAGTTTCTCCTCCCCGCCCCGCCCCCATCCCCGCCCCCGCCTATCTTTGAGATGCACGTCAAGTACCAGGAAGGCTTTCCTGACCTAGCCTCCGCATAGATAGTACATCTTCCCCAAACTTCTTTTAATTTAATTATATTGTATATATTTGCATGTGTTTATATTTATGCTTTAGTTTTATATATACACGTCGTCTCTCCATTAAAATGTAAGCTTTTTCAGAGTAGCGATAGCTTCAAAGTTTATTGATTCATTGGTTGATTGATTGCTGGGGGAAAACCCGACCCTTTCAAGGGGAATTTCTGGACCCGGAGGGGGAGAAATAATCTCCAGTGAAGATTAAAAGCTGTCGAAAGCTGATGAAGAACTTGGTTCCTCTAGTTACTGACTTCCGAGAGCCTTAAGGGAAAAACATAGGCATGATGGAATCCTGTTCTAGACTGAAGTCTCAGCTGTTTTCATCACATTGTTTCAGTTTTCTGCTACTATCATCTTGATGTACTCGTCCACGGCAATAAGGAGTAGGCTGGAACTCAAAAATGCAGCTGTTGAAATGTCATTTGTTACCAAAGAACTTGTTTCGACATCAGCTAGTTAGACATAAAGCCGGAAGGGTCGTTGAGACCATCTTGCCTAATCCTCAGGTTATTTTAGATGACAACATTGAGGCTTCTCAAACTTCACAGGTAGTAAGAGCACACAGCAGAGACTCAAACCCAATTTTCCTGATTCTCCATGCACTCATCTCCACAATGCCATGCTGAGACCCCAAGCTATAGAGCAAGTGCTCAGGAGGATAGTTCGGGGCAAGGTTGTTTTGAACCCCAAGCAATTGGGGTGGGGGGTATGGTAGGCCTCTTACCTATATAACAAATGAATGGGCAGGGTTAGACCCTGAATTGGGCAGCATAAGTCGTTTCCTTGCCTAATCATAGAATGTTAGAATTCCAAGCCCCTCCCCCCCCAAAAAACCTAAGTAAGTAGATTTGCCTTAATGAAAATTCATCTAGGAGGCTAGGGGTGGAGTGAAGGATAGCCGGGGGGGGGGGGGGGGGGGGGGGGGGGGGGGGGGGGGGGGGGGGGGGGGGGGGGGGGGTTGGGATGGGTTACAGCATTCTTCAGATAATCTAGTGAGTTTAACTTTCACAGGGGCCAATGATAACTTTTATTAAAAGGACCCTTTATTCTTCTGACATTGAGGAGGATGTGGAAATGGCCTTGAAGGCAGGCAAAATGCAAAGTCCAGGCCTTTTACATCTCTATACTGTGACTTTCATATTTTAAAGATGCCTCTCTCAGTACCGGGAACCATCTGTGTTATCCTTTCCTCTTATTAAGAGTCAGAAGGCCCAAGAAAATGGCCTTTCCTCAGACAAAGGCTAGACTCTCAAACGTTCAAACTTGGGAATATTTGTGAGGCAAACCGTAAAGCTGATTGGGATCTGAACCCTCAAAAGGAAAAGACCATGTCTTTGGGATATGGACCCCAAAAAGGAAAAGCCAGTGGACTTTCCCATGTGACCCAGGTCCCTGGCTTAGCCTGGGACAATCAGCATTTCCCAGTTAATTAACAGCCCTTTCTACATGTGTACCTGGCTCCATGCTATACCACCACTCCCTTAATTCCATTTAGACCCCTTCTCTGTTTCACAGTCTTCTGTATAAAAAATCCATCTTGCCTCCATTAAAGTGCTCAGATTCTATAAGAGTCTAGCCCATAGATCAGATTCAGTCTGGACAACTGTGGATTTTTAGAATCATGCCCATCCTGACCTGTGTTCTAATAAATCTTGTCTTTGGCTGAAAGAAGGCTTGGGTAGAAGAATTCAAGGCAGGACCCCCGTATTGCTATTTTAGGGTCCCAGCACCCCTAAACCTCAACAGTGCTACCCAATAAACCTTCTTTTCCTTTAAAAAAAAAGTAATCGCACTGAAGAAAATAAAAGAATAGAGAGATAGGAAGACTGACTAGATTAGACCAGTCAAACGCAGAGGAGTTTTGTGTTGGAGGTGACAGGATTTTGAGGTCATTGAGAAATGAATTCTCAAGGTGTCTGAAACAGGACACAAAAGGCTTGGGTCTTATAAATAAAAATATCTAGTATTCATATAGCATTTTAAATTTTGCAAAGCATTTTATATACATGTTATCTCATTTGATCCTGGGATGTAGGTGTTATTATTACCTCCATATCACACATGAGGAAACTGAAGTAAAATGACTTATTCATGGTCCCATAGCTAATGCCTAAGGCCAGTTTCACACTGGCAGCTTCTATCCACTATGCCGCCTAGCTGCCACTAATCATTATCTGGTCCCCCCAAAAAAAATCCAACCCCCCAAAAGGCAACATGTTGGATATAAATAAATCCCAAACTATATGTCTCTTTCCTCATACATTGAAGGCACCGTTGATGAAGATCTGAGTAGTGAACAGTAAGGCTCTTTCAAATGACATTTTATAGCAGACCACATCTTTAGGGTCAAGAAGATGGAAAGGTTTAAAGAATACAAAATGTCACTATGTTTGTTGACTATAAAAATGCATTTGATTCAATAGAGACACACACACACTACCTTCCAGGCTCTACTTCAATACAATATCTTCTATAATATGTCAAAATTATCCACAATTCCTTAAAAGATATAACAACAAAGATAGAAGGTCCTCTGACCTTCTGATTATAATGAATAAAGCGAGAGGCATAAAATAGAGATATTTATGCTTGCTAAATATACTTTCCAGCAACATGGAGGATTTTCAGCACCGAGTCCAAACAGAAGAAAGATAGATGGTGGAAATCTTTCAGGCCTTCCTCTTTGCAGATGCCGGTGTGCTGATTTATAATTACTCAAAAATAGTTTGGCCTCACTATCTACGGTGGATAAACCAAATGCTTGAAGAATGGTTTTACTTTCCAGACTATAACATAGTTAGATGGAGCACCTACAGAGCTGGTCCATTCATTCAGATATCTTGGAAATGTACTGTACATCCAATGATGAGCTGACTCCAGAGGTGAAGAGCTGCCAGGACTGATTTTGGGAGTGCTTTTTTAGTGCTTTTAATGATCCCCAAACTTCTTCCTGAAAAGGCCTATCTTTTACAATATATCTTACCAAGGGGATACTACAGGCCACTAGCCTGCCATTGAACAATGAGAATCAGGGCCTGGGTAGTTCCATACTCACTCCAGTACTTAATGAATTATGTCTATATTGGAGGGTGCTTTGGGAGATACCAGTCTGTCTGTGGTTCTCAGACAGTTGGTAGTCTCTCTTCTCTACTTCCAATACTTTTATGTGTGGCATTGCTTCCTTCATTAGTTTAAAGATGTGTCTAGGTAGACTCATCCATTTTGTCTCTTAAAGTTTGCGTCTGGACCACCTTAAGCCAGCTCTAGACCTCTCTCCTTGTGAGAATTTCATTGGTCCTGTCAGGATCCACAGGCCAAGACCACCCTTCTCTTCTTACTCCTCTCTGCTTACTACTAGGGGACACCCTATTTTCCAGAGCTAAGGCCCAACAAGGCCCAACAATCCTTTGCACTCACTCTCTGCATATACTCACCCATAGCAAAATCCCAGAATTGTTTCACACCAGTACCAGGTGATTTCTGAGCTCTGACAAGCACCTACAGTACCCACATTCCAGTCATGAAGTCCTGCTATGAATCAAACTTGTCTCTTTGTTGCTATTACCTTTCATTGTCAGGGCTACAACTCACTGCATAGCCATTGGTATATGTATGGAATATGTATTTGCCCACACCAAAGTGAGTCTCCTCAGTATCAGAGGAGGCCCCAGCAAATGTGTCTAGTTTCCTTCCTCCAACTGAATGAAGAAAGTTTTTTGCTTATGACCACTGTTAGCTCTTTGTTTTTGTTTTTGTTTTATTTTTTTTTCAGAGTTAACTGTGGTTATGATATCACAGTTAACAGCTTTTGCATAACCTCTGTGACTCTTTGGTCGTTTGTTTTCAGGATTGACTTACACTGATTTCATGAGTATGATATGACAGTGTTAATGACACAAGCATGGCTTAACTCTACAGTTTTTAGTCATGACAAAAAAGTAAAAGGAATAAAGTTTCACATATTCCAACAATTAACCATCTTACATGAGCCTGACAGCTCCTCTCAAACTCAGGCAGCTCCTAACCAACCTAAAGGCATGCTCTCAAAACAGGAGCTTTAAAAAAAATACGGTTCAGAAACCTAGATTCAAATCTGCCCAAGGACTTCATCCATTTAATGCTAGTAAAACATCCCCAATGCTGGAATTAGCAATCATTCCCAATGCTGGAGTTCCCCTGCATTTTCTTTTTCTCCTTCCAGCTTATGGGACTTTGTCCAATCAATGAATGGAATTTAGCACTCTCATTCCACTTTCCAATCACTTTTTCTTGCTCACTACTCTCACTGAGTCCTCCAACATGATCTTGTGTCTAAAAGAGAAGTAATTATCTTCCCCCCAAAACCCACTCTTCTTTCCAACTCCCCTGGCTCCCCTTCCAGTCACCCAAGTTCACCATTTCAAAGTCATCCTCAACTCTTCCTTCTCCTTCACCCTCCCTCATATCCAGTCAATTGCCAAGCCTCGTAGATTATACCTTTCAGTCTTTCCAAGTGGTCCTCTTCTCTTCTCACAAGGCTATGATCCTAGTTCAAGTTCCTCATCACTTTCCCCTGGACTATTGTGATAGCAACCTTCTAATTGATCTCCACGTCAAATGATGATATTGCTAAAATACAAGTCCCAGAGTCACTCACTTGCTCAAGAAACTCTAGTGGTTCACTATTGCCTCTATGATCGAATAAAAGCTTCTTTGTGATCCTTTAGCAACATGGAATCGAACCCTTCAGATATGGTTGACCAATGTGGAAAAAAGGAAGGAAATTCCTTCAATCCTTCTCCCTTCTGCCCCGTCCAGCAGGGCCAGTTAACGTGGAGTCCGAGGAGGACCCGGCCTGAAAGGGAATGGGTGAAAAAGGAGGAGCAGGAGGCTGCAAAGTGTGGCTGGCAAAAGGACTTTATTCAGCTCTCGGCAGTGCTTATATAGAGCTAGCAAGGAGAAAGGGCGGATGTAGGCGTGAGGAGCTTTCTGCTG
>CM053624.1:140728023-140777899 GCA_028646595.1 Phalanger gymnotis
TCACCAGACTGCAAGGGGCTCTTCCGAGCGGAGTTGCGACGAAACGTTTCCTCTTAGCTAGTCCGCCCGGCAAGGGTCCGTGCCTCGAGCCCTCACGTTGGGCGCCACTTGCCCCATCCAGCAGGGCCAGTTAACGTGGAGTCCGAGGAGGACCCAGCCTGAAAGGGAATGGGTGAAAAAGGAGGAGCGGGAGGCTGCAAAGTGTGGCTGGCAAAAGGACTTTATTCAGCTCTCGGCAGTGCTTACATAGAGCTAGCAAGGAGAAAGGGAGATGTAGGCGTGAGGAGCTTTCTGCTGGGCGGAGCTTGACTCCGGGGATTTCCGCTGGGCGGAGCGTACTGCTGCAAGCCTGTCCGTTGGAAACAGGTGTTCGGGGTGTGCTTATCTGAGGGGCCTGGGGCTCAGCATAAAATGCTGGCTTCCAACACCCTTCAAGCTCTAGAGGAGCTCGAGGCAGCCTGCAGAGTCCTGCTAACTTTCCTGGCATTATTTTCCTTGGGCTTCAGGAGCCGAAAAGTCCCATTTCAGGATTGGTAGCGGCAGATAAGAGGTGAGGGAGGGTCGCCAGGAGCTAGCTAGCTATGGGAGGTTCCTAGAACAATAGGATTTGAAGCCCTGAGAGAATTTAGAAACGGCCACAATCATAGAATTCTAGGGCTATATGTACTTGGAGGGGACCTCAGAGGCCAGTTAGTCTACTCTCCTCATTTTGCAGATGAGGAACGACTTGCCCAAGATCTCCTAATCACAAGATGGAGGTGTTCTCCGAGTTTTGGAAGTTTGCTGAGGTCCTGAAGGACTCTGATATCTGGCAGGGTTGCTCTCTTGCTGAGATTTAAACAGTGAAGCCTAAGTAGACTTAGGAATCAACACAGATATTTATAGAACAGTACTGAAGAGACATAATTTAACTGCAATGGTTTGCAGAAAAATTCTGTGCTAGAGACTTCTGGTGTGCGCCCTTCGATAGCTCAGCTGGTAGAGCGGAGGACTGTAGTCTAATGCATCTATAGGAATCCTTAGGTCGCTGGTTCGATTCCGGCTCGAAGGAGGCGTGGAAACCTTTTCTGCATTTGCAGCAAACTTTTTTTTCCTGCATTTGCCATAAACGTATCGTCAACTGAATACATTTTTTAGGTTTTGTTTATTTTTCCAGTATTAGGTTTGGATTTTCACTGAGACATGCAATCTTCTTTGTAACCATACATTTTTCAAGATTGTTGGCCAAGGTCAGGGATCTAAGCTTGTTGAGGGCAAGGAGCAGTTTCGGTTTGTGTCTTTGTAAATCCAGCAATTAACACAGACCAAGGCATCTAGGAATTAAATCAATTCTTATTAATTGATTGATTAATTGGAGGATTCCAAACTACTATATTCTAACCAAAATTACTTTCTACAACCACCCCTTTCCTTTAATCCTTCTTTTCCTTTCTTCATATAGTTCTTGCTGCCTTCCTTCCTTGTAGGAAAAATCCAGGTTCAAACATGAACATAGAGTTGAAAGGGATTTTTGGACGTCATCAAGAAGTACCCATTCAATTTACCCATGAGGAAACTGGAAGCCAAAAAGTTAACTTTTCCAAGGTTACAGAGTCAGTAAGTGGAAGAGATAGAATTTGAACTCAGGTCCTGTGGATCCAGAAAGTTAAGTGACTTGTCCAAAGTCAGACAGCAAGAAAATGGAAGAAACAGAATTTGAACTCGGGTCTTATGATTCCAGATTGGGAACACTTTCTATTTACCAAATTCAATAAACATTTATTAAGTGCCATCTACTTTCTAGACATTCCCTGCCCTCTTTAGGAACTTATAGTCTTTTTGTCTCTTTTTTTTTCTTAATTTTATTTGATATAACCTATATTTTCATATTCACTTACCTTGCTTAGAAAGCCACCCCTTGTAACAAAGAGACCTTACCATCTCATAGTAAGTGTGTAGAAACAACAGGCACTCAAAATTAAACACAAAATTTTTATGAAGTAATTTTCAGAGGGTTGGCATAGGCCTATTATGAAGGGCAGATTCTTCACTATGGAGCAAATATTCCAGGCAGCACAATGAAAGGGTAGGGGAAAATGGTACAGAGAGGGACACCAGATGAATAGGGCTGACATGGATGTGTATGACAGAGTACCAAGTGTTAGTCAAGGAAAGGAACTTGGGCATATGCAGCCTACAGGTAAGAATCACAGAAGTTCATAGAGAAGTTATTGGGTAGCTAGGTGGCACAGTGATAGAGTACTGGAGCCAGGAAAATCTGAGTTCAAATTCAGCCTTACTATCTTACCCTGGGCAAGCCATTCCACCTTGTTTGCCTCAGTTTCTTCATCTGTAAAACAAGCTGGAGAAAGAAATGGCAAACCACTACAGTATCTTGTATTAGCAACCACACTAGCA
This sequence comes from Phalanger gymnotis, assembly GCA_028646595.1. Taxonomy (NCBI): domain Eukaryota; kingdom Metazoa; phylum Chordata; class Mammalia; order Diprotodontia; family Phalangeridae; genus Phalanger; species Phalanger gymnotis. The sequence goes on from CM053624.1 coordinate 140,730,421, forward strand.
CACAAGGTGGGCTGCTAGCATAGGTTCTTGATCTGCTTTTCTAAAGGAAAGATGGCTTCAAAGGGGTTAATAATTTTACTTTAATTAAGCAATGCAGAAAGATATATTACCCAAAAAAGCCTAAACATAGCAGAGAAACAGAGGAATTAGCACAGAGACATGAATGATCCAATAAACAGGGTTCCAACTGTCTTAACAGAGTAATAGACATACATCACCTAGACCAGGAAAGCACCAACATCTGAGTTGGGGTGAGGGTGGAAGGGTTTCTTAACAATGGCTACCCGGCGTCCCATACAGGAAATCAAAGGTCTTTCCTGTGAGCAAGCTCCCCAGGCAAAATACCAATCTCTCAGAATATGTACACTTTTAGTTGATAGGCTCAGAGCCAGAAGGTGTGAAAACTTACATGACTCAGCACCTGATTGGCAAGGCAAAATACCTGGGAACAGATTGTTATGGCCACTAGAAAACAAAACTCCAAGAAATACTAACAAAAATTCACTTTGTTTATACTTACATATCTTTGCCAAGAAAACCCCAAAAGGGGTCAAGAAGAGTCAGCCTAGACTAAAAAAACAAAAACAAAAACAAAAACAAAATAACCAAACAACAATATGGTAGGATTAAAAAAAAATGGTTGTACTTGTGGGTCCAGGCAATCAATGTAATGTTTCTCCTGGGGAAGGTTGCAGAGCCGGTCAATGTAAAGGTATGTTTAGGTTCTATGCTATGTCCAAGTTTAAGTCTTCATCCGTCAAGTGTTTATTATTCTAGGAGAAAAGAGCAACAAAAATAGAAATAAAGCTTTTAATTGGCATGTAATATGAAAAGATGCAATTAAAAACTAAGGAATTAACTAAAGTATGTGGCACGAGCCTATTCTTTTGTGAAAAAATTTTTAAATGAAAATGCTCTCTGACTCTTTCCTTAGGATATGTGAAAAATTTTAATCTAACAACACAAAGGTAGTTACAGAGTTTAATACTTAATGAAAGGAGTGACACAGCATGTACTGGGTGATCTGCAAATGAAATTAACCTTTCTAATCTCCAGTGATATCATCAAAAGATAAGTTACCAAATTGATTAATAGTCTATACCAGTAAAATTTAATTGCTAACAGCTTCTCTTGTAGGACTATTGTTTATAATTCATTATTCATCTTTTCCAGTTTCAAAAATGACCTTTCTTCTGAAAGTTTGATTAGATCAAAGGTCATCGCAAGTTGAGTCTGGTGATATTTCCACTTTATTAGATGGACACTTGGCTCAAGGAAATGGTGATTCGAATTGTAGATTAAAATTTTTTTCTTTGTTATATATCGATTGGAAATATTTTGACATAAGACAATGATGATGTACTTTTCCTGTTTATTTTTTTTGAAGCCAATTGCGTAAAACTTGAAAATTTTTCCTTCCTAGAAGTTTTTGTTACTGCCGGCTATAACTTGTTTTACTGTGAAACAGTTATCTATTTGAGGAAAGCCCAGGTTACTCCTGAAAACAGGAAGAGGAAACCTTTAAATCATAGTTAACTCATTTTAGGAAGAGTCTAAACATAGATTTGCAAGGTTTCCTGGATAAAAACCCTATTGGCAGCGGTGGGATTCGAACCCACGCCTCCGAAGAGACTGGAGCCTAAATCCAGCGCCTTAGACCGCTCGGCCACACTACCACGCACAATAACTAACCTTGTACCTCATTTCTTCAGTCAGATTTTCTTTCCCTAGTTGAGGGCCTAGCAATTGAGGAACATTATTTTTTAGATAGTACCAACAGTAATTGTCAGTTAATTCTCATTCCAAAACACTTTTGCATCCCCTTGAACACTGAAAACTGTTTATCATTGCATATAATTATGCTAAAGTAAGATAGAGAAAAAGTGAATTGCATCGGCTCGTTGGTCTAGGGGTATGATTCTCGCTTAGGGTGCGAGAGGTCCCGGGTTCAAATCCCGGACGAGCCCATTTTGTTGACGCATGGAGAAAGAAACTGGAGAATTCCCGGTGGTTAGCCGCCTGAGTGTTTACAAAGCATCCCCATATAACGTGGTGTAACCTGAAACCTTTGTTCAGCGATGGCTTCTTGCTCTCTCAATCTCCCATCACTCTCTCACCCCCAGCAAGACACAAGTACATAAGCTATTGACCCTAATGCTGAGGAACATAAAAAAGAACAGCCCGCCTTTGCTGCCTATTAATCCTTGCAAGAAAAGGGCTGTTTCTAGGTTCTGGGGTCAAGACCAATTTTGGGGGAGGAGGTAGTGTAGGTTGAATAGAAAGGTACAGGGAATCGTTTGCCTAGGGGCAGTCCTTTCCAAGAGGTAGACCTGGGAGGGAGAAGAGGAAGTCAGAAGGGGATGCCGCTTGCCCGTGCTTTGATGGTCCTAGTTGTGGGATAAGGAGAACGCCACGAAAAATGTTTCATTGTTATTGCTGTTGCTTCTGAGATTTGATTCCCCTGAAGGGAAAAAAAGGGCTCGTCCGGGATTTGAACCCGGGACCTCTCGCACCCAAAGCGAGAATCATACCCCTAGACCAACGAGCCATCTGCAAGCAGAGTTTGCTTAGCTCCACTCTGTGTTTCCTCCAGCTGTCGATTGGCTGCTTTCCTGTACTGAAGTTTATTCTTTGCCCTAGAGTTTCTTAAAATAAGTGTCTCGTCCCCTTCTCTGGCCTTCCTTCCCCTTTTCAAGTCCATTGTCCCCTCCCTGGGCTTCTTCTTTCGTCTGCAGGGAAGGAAAGACCTTTGCTTTTGGTTACAATCTTGCGGGGAGGAGGAGGGGGATTGGAAAGAATGGGGGGCGGGGGAGGACGAAGAGGGAGCAAGGGAGAGAAGAGATAGGGCAGAGCATAGGGGAGGAATGGAGAGGCATCCGGGTCATTTATAAAGAGGCTACAAGACTATTCTTGCTGGATCTCAGGAGTTTGAATAGAACTCATTTCTACAAGAAAGCAGCGGCATGGTCCAGCCGTGCTAGAAGACTACCATTTACGGTGGTCTCTTCTTTGCCTTGGGAAGTCAGGGCTCACTTCTGAGCACCCTCAGTCTCGATGGGCAACTTGTTTTCAAGATGCCACGTCAGCCCCGTCCCTAGCTTGGTCTTCAAACGGGTTTTTTGCGCCACCTGCGGGTACAATCTTATTACTCCGTCCCTTGGCAATGCTCTAGCATCCCCGAACCTCAGACTCGCTGATCATAGGAAAATAATCACCGCCCACTGCAGCACAGACACTTTAAACCAGTTGTTAACCCACAGCAGGATCTGTGGACAGATTTCAGGGGGTCTGTGAACTTGGATGAGGAATACACACACACACACACACACACACTCACACACACACACACACACACACACACACACACACACACACTTTATATATGTGTGTGTGCTTGATTTTCTCTAACCTCTCATTTAAATTTAGCATTTCCTCCAATTATGTAAGCACGTTATTCTAAGACGGGGTCCATAGGTTTCGCAAGAACACAAAAAGGGCTAAGAGTACGTGCTTTAAGCGACAAGGTAACTGGAAACGTGAACTGCGTTGGGTTTTAGTTCTCTTATCACAGACTATCCCAGAACAAATGATTAGAGAAAAAGATCAGTGTATCTTGCATGAAACGTACGCCCGCAGACTACTGCAAGTGGTAGCGTGGCCGAGCGGTCTAAGGCGCTGGATTAAGGCTCCAGTCTCTTCGGGGGCGTGGGTTCGAATCCCACCGCTGCCAAAAATTTTGGCTTCCTACTAAGTCAAAAATGTCAACATTGATTGATTTGTATGACTTTTGGGTGTTGTGCAAAGTGTCGCTTCTCCAAGAGAACCGGCAAAACGAATAATAAAAAAGTAATCTTAAAGGCAAAAAAAAAAAAAAAGGATCCCGGGACTCTATCACGAACAATTGTCCTGAGCCTTTGTACTCAAATATTCAAATTCCAATGTAGCAAATATTTCTTAAGCACGTATTTTGTGCTGGACACTGAGTATAGATAAAACATGAAATTGGACCCCCTCCTTTTTTAAGCATTTTACAATTCAATGACGACTACTACAGACATTAAGACGGTGAAACTGCAAATGATTAAATGACCCAGAACCAGTGTCCTGACACACTTAGAATAAATTTCTAATAATATTCTACAGCCATCCAGCTTAATTTCTCTTTCGTCGTTATAGGTAAACATATGTTCCGAACCTCGCTTCCTATTGTTGTATTATTCGGCTCCGCCAAATGTCTGCAGGGATATAGAAAGGGGTGCAAAAGAGGATGCGCCCAATGAAAGTAGAATGACCACAAAATAATCCCCACTTTTCAGACTCAATTACCTTCCCAAGAAGTTCTCTCGGTGGGCGGGGAACATTGTACCAGAATGACTGAAATTAATTTTCTATCCTTTTTCCAGGGCCTTACCGTTTTCTGGGGACAAGGCATTAGGGCTTGGAGTAAACAAACAGAAATCGGCTCTTTTCAGGGCCTCCAGGGAAAATCCAATAGTGACTTTTGTTTTAAGTGGACCAAATTAGTGACATTGTAGATTTCAGTCTCAAAGGTAAAGTTTTAGCATCGATTATCATTTTAATCTTCGTAAAATTCACTCGTTGAGGACAGATTCTCTTTTGCCTACAAAAAGGATAAAAGAAAGCTTGGTCTTCGTGAGGGCTCTATAGCTCAGGGGTTAGAGCACTGGTCTTGTAAACCAGGGGTCGCGAGTTCAAATCTCGCTGGGGCCTTCAGAAAATTTTTCAAAATTGGAAAACCTGGTTTCTCTTTGAAAATCTTGAAGAAGTGAAAGAGAAGAGGAGGGAAGACGAGAAGAACTACTTTGTTACGTTTGTGTCGGTATACCCACGCCTCCCGGTGAGAGCAATTCAGCCTGCACGGATACTTGTGAGTCCTGAAGTTCCTTAAGAGGCCTTGGACTGCTTTCGCCACAGTCGGCGTGCATGACTCATTAGGAAAAAGTGGCCTTCCTGGCCATGGGAAAAGGGAACAAAGAAATGTAGCTGACTTTCTAGAGAGTAAACAAAGAAGAATTCCAGCCGGCAGGCGGCACTAAAACATTTTTTTTTTTTTTGGCTCTGAAAACAAATCCTGACGTGAATAGGCCTTGTATCAAAGTCAAAAACTTCTGTGTGGCTCGTTGGTCTAGGGGTATGATTCTCGCTTAGGGTGCGAGAGGTCCCGGGTTCAAATCCCGGACGAGCCCTGTTTTGAGTAAGAACCGTCTGCTCTCTCTATCTCTCTTCCCCTCAACACCATGAATAACTGGTAATGTTGTTACTTGTTACCGCGTTCCCAAACACGGTACTTTTCCCTCAAAGTTCTCTAGGTGTGTGCTCAGTGTGCTACACTCCTCTTCCATCAAGCCCATTTAAAAGAAGACACTAAGTAACCATAAATATACGAAGTAAACTAAGGTGGCCTTTAACGTGTTGTCTTGGCTCATTAATGGTAACAATGCATACAGTGCTTTATAAATCTTAAAAGAACATTTCTTACAATAACCGCTGTTAGATAGATTAGGTAACAATGGCAAAAAAACTGAGTTACAGTTACAGGGACTAATTATCAGAGCCAGAGTTCAAACTCCACTTTTCACCCAAGTCCAATAATTTTTCCAATACTACAGAACATTGCTTCCTCTGATTTATGGTCTTCATACTATCGTTCTGAAAGGGAATTGCCAATGCCTGTCTCTTCACCTTGAAGTTTAGCCAGTTTGCATCTCATGTCCTTAATCTGTGTATAGGTTAATGATAGACCCATTTGAAACATGAGTTTTACTTGTGCCTGTCAGAAGCCAAAATTCTCTTTTGTTTAGTTTGTAAGGGCTGGAATTTTATTCCAGTTAGGACAGAAGATTTCATGGCAGGCTATTAGAGACAAAGGAGGAATTAATAAGCATTTATTAAGCACCTACTATATGCCAGGGACTGTTGTAAGCTCTTTATGAATATTGCTTCACAACTCGGCAAAGCTGGTGTTACCATCATCTTCATTTTACAATTAGGAAAGGAGGCTGTCAGAGATTAAGCTACTTAACCATATTTGATCTGAGAACTTCCTAACTCCAGTCCCAGTACTCTATCAGCTGTGCCTCGTAGCTGCATCTACATGGTCTGATAATCAGACTCCATAGATTACCACATATTCTGCCTATGGAGTTAAAAAATCATTTTCTGGGTTCATGATTTAGGAATAAAGGCTGATACCATAAGCAGTTTGGGAGAACAAGGAATAGTTTAGCTGTCAGATTTATGGAAAAGGGAAGAATTCATGACTGAACAAGAGATAGAGAGAGTTACAAAATGCAAAATGGATTATCTTGATTATGTTAAACTGAAAAGTTTGTGTACAAACAAAGCCAATGCAACCAAGGTTAGGAGGCAAGCAGAAAATTGGGAAAGAATCTTTACAACCAGTGTCTCTGATAAAGGCCTCATACCTAAAATATACAGGGAAATGAGTCAAATTTATAGGAATAAAAGTCATTCCCCAATAGAGAAATGGTCAAAGGATATGAACAATTTTCAGAGGAAGAAACTAAAGATATCTATAGACATATGAAAAAATGCTCTAACTCACTATTGATTAGAGAAATGCAAATCAAAACAACTCTTAGGTACCACATCTCTCCTGTCAGATTGGCTAACTTGACAAAACAGAAAATCATAAATGCTGGAGAGGATGTGGGAAAATTGGAACATTGTTACATTGTCGGTGGAGTTGTGAACTGATCCAGCCATTCTGGAGAGCAATTTCGAACTATGCCCAAAGGGCTATAAAAATGTGCATACCCTTTGACCCAGCAATACCACTTGTAGGGCTGTATCCCAAAGAATCACAGAGGTGGGAAATGGACCAGTATGTACAAACATATTTATAGCAGCTCTTTTTGTGGTGGCAAAGATTTGGAAATCAGGAGGATGCCCATCAATTGGGGAATGACTAAACAAATTGTGGTATATGAATGTAATGGAATGCTATTGTGCTGTAAGAAATGAGGAGCAGACAGACTTCATTATAACCTGGAAAGACTTATATGAACTGATACTGAGTGAGAGGAGCAGAACAAGGAGAACATTCTACACAGTTACAGACACACAGTATCTGTGGTGACTAACTTTGATAGACTTGGCTCTTCTCATCAATGCAAGGCTCAAAGATAGCTCCAAATCGCTCATGATGGAAAAAAGCTATGCATATCCAGAGAAAGAATTACAGAGTCTGAATGCAGATTAAGGCAAACTATTTGCTTTATTTTTTTTCCTTCTTTTTTGTTTTAATTCTCCTTTCTCATGATTCATTTCATTGGTTATAATTCTTCTTTATAACTTGACTATTTATGTAAATAAGTTTAATGTGAAGGTATATGTAGAACCTATATTGGATTACATGCCATCTTGGCGGGGAGAAGGGAGGAGAGGGAAGGAGAGAAAATGTGGAACTCAAAAACTTGTGGAACTGAATGTTGTAAACTAAAACCAAAAAATAAAAAATCATTTTCTGGGACAGGCCCCATAAATCTCTGACTAGTACTAGTACCTCACCTCAAATAGATCATACTAAGCTGGCTCCTCTTGTATGTCCACTATGCCTGAAGGCAAACTAATGGTGAGGTATGTGGTAGTATTGTTTGGAATATAAATACTCAAATGTTGTAAATAATCATGGTAGAGTGTAAGCTCCCTGAAGGAAGGGTTTTTTCCTTTGTGTTTTTTGCTATCCAATCCTCAGCACTTACCATAGTACCTTACACACAGTAGGTGTTTAATAAATGCTTTTGGAAATGAAATGAATTAGCTACTGGACTTCCCTCATTCACTTCTCCAGCCTCTCAATCCAGTCATTTTACTTCTCTGCCCCTGGTTTCTGGGCCTATCTATCCAATGGTAGCTACATCAAAAGAGCCATCAAAGGGTTGACTGAATTCTTGTTGTATCCAGAAGGGTCTTATATCATTAACACCTAAGATCCTGAAAAGACGGTCTTTCCTCTTTCTTTTCTGAAGGAGACTCTGAACCAGATTTGACACTGACTTTTAACCTCTGTCCCTCATACACAGGCTCTACCTTCAATCGAAGGTAAGATAAGCTGAGCCAAGGAGATAGTTCCTCTATTATGAATTATTGGGTATTTTTTTTTCTGCTTTTTCTTCCTAAAATACTCTCTAGAGTTGATGGTGAGAGACTGGCTTTCTTTCCTTTTTTCTTTTTGGCATACTTCTCTTCTCCAGTTTTCCAGAAAAGAAGAAAAACACAAATCTCGGGGAAAGAATCAGCATTACCTTATAATGGATGGATATTACTCATGACGAGTCTCCTGTGGTGAGAATAAGGTTTGGTGTTCTAAAAGTGTCATTTTTCACTTAGGTATTGCAACAATTAGGCTAGCAGCTGTTGGGGGGGGGTGAAAGACCAACACAAGCCTAACAACAAGAACACTGCCAGCACAGGTTCTTTTGATCTGCTTTATTAAGGAAAGTAACGTTAAGGGGTTAACAATCTTATTTTAATCCAACATATACATATAAATTCACTTAGTTCAGGAGGAAAAGCCAGCAACCTGAACTTCAAAGAAAATACAAATACAAACATACATTACAAACAGATCAAATCACAATTCATAGTTACCAAAAGGCACCAGCATCTGAGTTCATAAGCCTGGGAGTTAGACAACAGCTGGTCCAGAGTCATGTGTCGTTCCTTCTGTGTCTCAGAGCTCCAAGGGAGAACTCCAACCTCTGGGTTTATATATCTTGTTCAGGGTCAAAAGTGAGTCACACATGCCACTCACCCACGTGACCAAAAAGTGTCACAAAAATGTGATAAACCCACGTGGTCTAAAAGCCTCTGATGTCACAAACATGTCTCTTGAGGCAAGAGGGTCATCAAAGACTCCTAATTTTGGGCAGGGTAATTGGGGTTAAATGACTTGCCCAAGGTCACACAGCTAGTACGCATGCCGAGTGTCTGAGGCCACATTTGAACTCAAGTCCTCCTGACTCCATGGCCAATGCTCTATTCGCTTCGCCATCTAGCTGCCCCTCAAGAGCACTTCTTGATTGAATAAGTGTTAAAAGCGCATCTTAATTACCAATGCATTAGGGTGAGTAAGCCCCAAGTTCACAACCCTGTGAAGCTCTGTCTTGTCCTTAATGTTGAATCTCCAAGACTGAACATTTTCCCACGTTTTCCACCTTATCCCCAATAGATTGGAAGCTTCCTTGAGAGGAAGAACTATTTTTTGTTTGTTTTTGTATCCCCGGGACTAGTACAATATTTGACATGTAATTTGTACTTAATAAATCCTTTTCTAGTGAATGTTGAATGAAGGCCACCATGAAGATAATGAAAGTTTATTCTCACATGTCTGTTGCAGAGCATGCAGAAGTAAATAATTTTGTGAACAACTCCATAAAATCCTACTAAATCAACATAAATTTTAATACTTGGTGACTTCAATGCCAAGGTAAGCATGGAGGAAGGACAGTGGAAGAGAATAGAATGTTGAGGGAAAGATGGCTCCAGAGTAAGAAACAACATGCCACAAAGGCTTGTAAATTCCCTAGAAACTTCATGCTATATATTATAAGTAACTTCTTCAAGAAGATATTTAAGAGCTACTGGACATGGTAAACATTTACATCACAAAAATAAAATTGATTACATCTTAATAGAAAGGAAACTACTCATTATTGATGTGGGAGCCATTTTGAAATCTGCTGTCTCCATACCTTGAAATTGTGGGGAAAAGATAAAACTATCCAATTAGAAGAAGAAACAAAAGTAAGAACACTTAGTGTGCAATTAATATTAATTAATATCAATAGATAAAATAACAGACATGGATGTATATTATAATAATTTTTAAGGGAAGTTTAACAAATAAATATGAATTCTGCAAGGAGGACAAAAGAGCTTAAAAATTGTCTTTGCTAGCAAATATTTTATCTTCTTGTCAAGTCTAGATGAATGCAAATAACAAGAAACACTATTTAGAATATAAACTCATTTGTAATATCTTACAGAGGAGGGTGGTAGGAGATTGCAAACATTACTTAATAAAGCAGTAAAAAGTGGGGAGGAAAAATATCAAATTTAAAGGAGAGAGACAGAGACAGAGAGAGATAGAGAGAGAGACAGAGAGAGGGGGGGAGGTTAGAATTGACACGAATTGACAACTGGTTGGATATTGGGAGGATATTCATTAAAAATAGAAAAGAGGTCAAAGATAACTTTGAGGTTTCAAATTTTGGAGGCTGTAAGAATGGTGGCTTCCTCAACCAAGAAAGGGATGTTTTAAGAAGAGGGAGCTTAACAGTGACTGGGACACAGGATAGAAAGATTACAAGTTTGGAAATGAGATAAGAGTAAAAGAAAATAAGTGAGGTGGGGGAAAAAGAGACTTTCTCTACTTCTGTTGTATGGAACCCCAAATTTTCTTCTCATATTGGGAATAATGAATAGGAAAGGTGATGGCGGATGGGGAAGGAATCTAACTAGAGAGAAATACGGGTCACCTCTCCAAAATGGCGTTGCAGGGCCAGTTTTTCTTATTTCAGTCCCTGTATGGTCTAATTTGAGCTGTGCCTGATGCTGCGCCCTAAATACTTCAAACAATTTCACCATTAGGAAGTCCACCAACCTGGATTTTCTAGGATTCTCTGAGCACTCATTCTACCAAGGCTATTCCTCCTACATTCTCAGCTCCAAATTCTGAAACTGTTCTAAGCAAATGGTTGCTGTGACTTGGTACACACGGTCCTAAATTCCTGGTGGCCTAAACATTCTCCACCACCACCATCCGGGATGAAGACTTTAAGCTGCTGTGAGGGTTACAGGTCCTGTAACTTGGGAACCCAGCTATTTCAAAATATCCGCGATTTTGTCAACGTGAGGGTACAACCTCTACACGTCTCCGCAGATAGTTTACTAGATTGCTGGGGCCTCTCATGATCAGTTTTCTGATTTATTTAAAGAGATTTTGACATCTTTTTTAATAATCTTGAAAAGTCTTTACTTTCCAGTTTGGCGATATATGTCATGACTTGAACTCCATTAATGCACCCTGACACACTGACATGGAATGCAGTGGGAAGTCTAAACCACATTGAAAAGAGGACACCTTCATTCAAAGTAATAATTGATAAAATCTCAAGGAGTCTAAACCTATTAGAATAGTATTCTAGTCCAAGCTCTCAGGCTGGACGCTTTGATCAAGAGCCTTCAATTCTTCGGCCACAGTACAATCTAAAGAGCTTAGATACTATCTTTGCTAGCAAATATTGTATCTTCTTGTCAAGTCCAGATGTATGAAAATAACAAGAATACAACAAGAAATAACAAGAAACATTATTTAGCTTTAGCGATTTGCACACACACACAACTTTTTGACTAGGCTTCTTTTGTTTGTCATTCAAATAGTAGCTTTCATATGACGACAGTGGGATTGGTTGAAAGAGTTCATGTTGCAACGTAGACAAAATTCAGAATGTCATGTTAGAGAAAGAGCAAAAAAAAAAAAAACTCAGCTCACAGAGTAGCAGGCGGGCAGTGGAGAGTTGGGAGAAAGGAGAAAGAAAGATGAAGAAAGAAGTTTCTCCCCATCTCGGAGCCAGTGCACATCTGGGATGGATTCTGGCTCTAGTGGGATTGAAGATAAAAGAGGAACAGATTGAATATGCTGCATTCGGCGGTACCCAGGACTGGCGTCTTCTTCCCCTAGTGAAGCATAAAGGACCCCAGACTTAGAAAGGACTTGAACTTGTAATCTTAGCCTTTCAATCCTCTGACCTTCAGGTAGAAGAAACAAAACTTCCAAAGACACTTTACTGTCAAAGGCCACAAAACACAGTGTCACACTCCCTTCTCTTTTCCCAGTATCTTCTCCCTCAGTAGTTACTCTTAAGAATCTTTTCTCCCCAAAATGCTCAAGCCATTTGCATCTTTATCAAGCTCCGAAATTAAAACACACACACACACACACACACACACACACACACACACACACACACACACACACAAAAGCAGTGGGGAACGGGAAATCACAACTCGAAAAGTTTCTGAACAGGAAAAGTTTCTGTGTGTTTGGTTGCGTGGCGCTAAATCTCGGAGATTAATTTTGTCCAGTAGGGGGCTCCCAATTCCAAACTATTTAAAAATTTTCCCCAAGTCAGGAAAGTTTAACGCGGCTGAAAACTTCTGTCTGAATTTAAAATATCCTGATCCTTTTTCAAAGCGTGGCTCGTTGGTCTAGGGGTATGATTCTCGCTTAGGGTGCGAGAGGTCCCGGGTTCAAATCCCGGACGAGCCCTTTTGTTTCGGAAACCCCTGCATAGGACCTCCGGGACCTACGGCAATAGTCGAAGACAAAGCATTTATATTTTTCTCAACTTCCCATATAGGGGGAAAAAAGCCCAAAACAATAACCAACCTCTTTTCTAGAATACTTTGTATCTCAAACTATTGATATGTAACATCTACCTGTATTCCTTAGATTTTTTTTTTTTTTGCCGACAGTGCTGTATACAAAACATATAAAGAGAACTTGTACTCTACATTACTTAACATATATGGCACAAGCAGCAAAATGCCCTTATTCATTGAACTTCAGTTTGCACGCATAAGGCACTTAGTATATTCAATTCTCCATGCCAGGTTCTGGCGATACAAAAAGCAAAAATAAATCAATCCCTGTCATCTAGGAGCTTACAATCTTTGCAGAGAAGGTTGCAAGTCTCTATGGATTAAAAAAAAAAATAATAACTATTTGATAAATCATAGGCTCCATACTTTGCTGTAGACACAAGTAGACAAAGTAGATGGTACAGAATGTCCTAAAAGTGTTAGTGCAGTTTTGAATTTTAATAACTTGTACTCTGTACAATACTACTACTCCCTATACAGTCATTGTCTCCACAGGTGACAATTTTTTTTTTTTTTTGCCTTCCAAGCCACTAGTCCCTCTGCTGGTAACTAATATGGTCAAGATGACATAATTCATATGTGTTATTTAGGGAAGTGGAAAAGAAAACATTTGTGATTCATCAAAACTTTTCATGTTCCTTCAATATGCAGAAGATACAATGAAGAAAGCTAATAAAATACTGTATATTTGCTCTATTACTTGGTCTAGCTGGCATCCGTCTTAGAAATAGTGATCTCCTGTTAGGTTAACAAAATTAAAAATGTCACCCAACTTTGCAATCTTTGGTTTTGGGAAGAAGAGTATTTCTTTCTACAGGTAGAAGTGGTATAATGTAAGTACCCCCCAGACACACACACACACACAAACACACACATACATACACACATATTTGTGAAGTTCTAGGTCCTTGCGAAACTTTGGGAATAAATCAAGTAACACTTTTGATTTTTTTTTTCCTGCCATATTCTCAGTCTCCTCTTTGATCTCCAAGGCCTCACTCTGGCTCACAGCTCCTATTAGTAACCCCCATTCAGGCTAAATGTCTATTTTCTATAGGTATTTACACCACCAGAACTTCAGATTCCATCTAGACATCCTTTTGTGTGTGTGGTTTTTAAGTGATAATTCTATCTCCCATCAGAACCTAGGACTCAGTCCTCTCTGAACAGATGTAATTACAAGCAGGATGGTTAAGTTTGTCCCTCAGTTCTATCACTCACTAAGTGGATTCCCATTTCTATGCTAGATCAAAATTCAGAAAGCAAGTAGCATTGTGAAGAGGAGAAACTCCCATTATTTCCTGTGAGATCTGGATTCCTCTGTCCTCGGAGATGGGTCCAGAGCTCAAAGTTAACTTCTATGCCAGGACATCTGAAAAGAAGTTTAAAAAAAAGCAATCCATGAAGTTTGCTTGTGATATTTTTGGGATCTTCCAACTGTCTCTTCAAAGATTAGGTTCTATCTCACCCTCAGTTCACTGTTCCAAAATTACAAAAAGCCCAGCTGCTGGCTACTTGTACAATAGGGATCAATACAAATGCAGGAAATTCCTAACCCCTCCCCATCCTGTAGTCACAGTTAGGACTTGATTTCAGTCAGGTCAGCTGCACACGAGCATGGGGTGGGGTGGGGTGGGGTGGGGTGGGGTGGGGTGGGGGAGCAATGAAAGCTCTTTAAATATTTTTATGTGTACATTTTTAAATATTAAAAATATTAAACTCTGTGATGTGAGATGGCATGCTTGGCCCAAACCCTCGAGATGCCAAAGTTCTGCTCTTTTCATGGCTGATATGTTGGGAAACTAAGATATGCATGGACCATTATCAAGTTTCCCTGCTATTCTCTTAGGTTGGCCTAACATAATTTGTTTGACAAGATCTCCATTCCCCTAATGCTCAAGAGGGAGTTGAAGAACTGGAGCGGGGGGGGAGGGAAGGGCATCAGAAGACCCTGGGCATCTTCTGGAACTGTGGGAAGACAGATATTTGAAAAACTTTTAAATCAAACTTAACTTTTTCCTTGGGGATGATGAATTGTTGCCAAGTCTTTGAAATACTCTAAATTCCCTCTTCTTCTTAGCCACAATGTTGCGATATAAGAGTTACATTTGTTTTATAATATGGAATGAAGCCACCTGAGCTCAAGGTGAAAGACCTGTTCTACTTGAGACAAAGGATACAAAGTAACATTCTCTCTCTCTCTCTCTCTCTCTCTCTCTCTCTCTCTCTCTCTCTCTCTCTCTCTCTCTCTGTATATGTGTGTGTGTGTGTGTGTGTGTGTGTGTATGTATCTGTCTTTGTCTCTGTTTCTCTGTCTCTGTCTCTCACTGATTCTCCCTTGGAAAACAGGCCAAGGCAGAGAGCTTCTTGAAGTATCCATTGGTCCCAGACAAACTGGGACCTGCCAGCCCAGGATTTTGACAGGTGCTAGGTTTATTTCCATTATACCCAATGTTTAGAAAAAACCATTGGCAAGAACAAGAAAGAGAAGAAAGTATAATGAGATTTGAGAAACTGCTCACATACCCAGTGTTAATTTAAACAGAGCTAAATCCAATATTTTATAGCATTAAAGAGCATAAAAATTGTGGGGCTGTCTGAGAGAGTCTGAGCTATCTAGCTGGTAAGGGTGGGTGCAGAACAGCAGGTAGGAAGTGACTCTTTGCAACAACTGGATAAAGTGTCTGAGGGAACAAACATTTATGAAGCACCTAATATGCGCCAGGCACAATGCAAAGCATTTTGCTGATATTATCTCATTTGAAGATGAGACACAGTACTATACTCAGGAACTGGGGGATATGGTGGGTGAATATGTGCTTATATTCTCTTTCTACTTCAAAATGGATAAATCGTGAAGTATGTGGGAATTTTTAAAAACAACAAATATTTAATAAGCACTTACTATGTGCTGAGCCCAATGGCCTTAGGCACTGAGTGGGGAGCTAAGCTTGGTCCCTATCCTCATAGAGTTTATGATCCAGTAGAGGATTGAGGGGAAAAAATATGCAATGCTCTATCATAAGTGCATTAGAGAAGTATGAAGAAAAATACTAGCTAAAGGGTGTGTCTGTGGGTTGGGGAGGAGGGAGTCCTATACCATAAAGTGTGTGTGGGAAGCATGGCTGGCTTCATGAAGGAGGCAATATTTAAATTAGACCATTGTCAGCTTATAGGCCCATAGATGTAGAACTCAAAGGGACCTCAGAGACCATGTGATCCACTTTATTCATTTTATAGATGGGGAAACTAAGACTCAAGAGGCTGTGACTTGTTCATTGTCACTCAAGTGGTTAATATCTATGAATCTTACACACACACACACACAAACCACACCCTCTGCTCCCAAGCAAGATGTCAGTAAAACCTCCAGTCTCATTCCTCTTATCAGCTTTTTTTCTCTCAGTACTTAGTACTTAATTTGTATGCAGTTTCTAGACTCTTGTCTTTGCAGGAGACAGAGGATGCGATGGCCTAAAATTAGTGATGGATGTATACTTGGACAAGTGGGATAGAATCACATTGTGGATAACTTGAATATCAGAAAAAGACAGAAAAAGCATACATTAAGTATTTTCTAAGGGTCAGGCATTGTACTAAGCACTGGGGATACAAATATAAGTGAGTAAAATAGTTCCTGTCCTTGAGGAGCTAACATTTTAATTAAGGAAGGCAGCACATAAAAGGAAAGGCACACAGAGAAACAGCGGGGTGAGAATATGTCCAAGAAGTGGTATGGAGGCCTGATTTCCAGCAAGACAAGGCTAAAACTTACTTTATCTGTCAGAGCTGCAATGACCAAAGGGCTGACCTCAAGATTGCTATTGGTGGGGGGAGAGGAGGGAAAATGAAGGTATTGGTTAGAATTCAGGAAGTGGGTTTTAAACTTGAGGTGGTGATGGGAAAGAGACAAACACTAAGAAGAGAAGTAGAGGAATTTAGCAGGTAGAGCACTTTATGGGGGACCAGAGAAGGAGAATGTCTTCTCTTATGGCAAAATTGTATATTCTCTGAATAAGAGTTTTGTGAATGGGCTGGAGGTGGGCTACAGTGATGGCTGAACTCTTCTCTCTTGGCCTTGGAACTCTCTAAAGATACTGCTATTGTTCCCTTCCTCCTGGAGAGCAGTCTACAGGAAGAAAACTCATAAGGCTCTAGGTGAATGACTTCCATTTGATAAGACTGAGTCATTCCATATTGAGGATATAGATGTATGTATAGGAAGATGAAGGAGGGGAAGGCTTGATGATGATGGCAGTTTAGAGAAGATAGATGACAGGCAAAGGACTAACCCATAAGTATGAAAGTCTCTGAGACCTTATGCCTAACACAGAGCTATAAAGGGGAAAGTTGAGGTGGTCCAGGGAGAAACTAATATATTAAATTTCTTGATTAATTGCTAATGAATAAAAAAAGTCTTTCCTTTCTCTATTTTGTGTATCTTTCAGATTATATACCTAGATAGAGACACTGTGGTTATCACTTAGAAAGTTAGAAGAGAATGAAGCCCTAACAGAAATGCCCTATCAGGCAAAACCAAGATGGTGGAGTAAAGGCAGGAACTCACCTAAGCTCTCCCAAATTCCTTTCCAAATGACTTTTAAAAAATGCCTCAAAATGAATTCTGAAGAAGGAGAACCAACAAAAGGATGGGGTGAAGCAATTTTCCAGGCCAAAACAACTTAGAAGGTCAGCAGAAGTGACCTTAGAAGGTCACTCACTGGAGTGAGAGTGGAGTACAGCCCAGTGTAAGCCCTCCCCTGGCAAGCCAGCAGCAGGCCTACAAGGTGACAGTGGAAGTTTTTGGAGATCCCAGCCCACAGACAGTAGAGGGCCAGAAAATTGGTCAGAAGGTGATTTCAGGGGACTGACTCTTTGCTGGCACTGAGTGCAGGATCCTGTTGCATTGCCCATATACAGTTCTGGGTTGCAGTCCCGGGGCAAGGAGGAGCACTAGAAGGAGAAGGATTCCTTGTCACAGTTCCAGAGTAGAAAAGAGTGCTTTGGCACTCCTTGCACTCCATTGCCGAGTGTCCTTGCTTCCCACCCGCTGCCTTTGACCATCCTTTTTACCTTTCCTCTATCCTCAGGTGGACTCAGTGCCACAATGCAGATTTTTGTGAAGACTTTGATGGGGAAGACCAACACCCTTGAGGTCGAGCCGTCCGATACTATTGAAAATGTCAAGGCCAAGATACAAGATAAGGAAGGTATTCCCCCTGATCAACAAAGATTGATTTTTGTGGGCAAGCAACTGGAAGATGGGCATACTTTGTCTGACTATAACATTCAGAAGGAGTCGACCCTTCATCTTGTTCTAAGACTTTGTGGTGGTGCCAAGAAGAGAAAGAAGTCTTATACCACTCCCAAAAAGAACAAGCACAAGAGAAAGAAGGTTAAGCTTGCTGTTCTGAAGTACTATAAAGTTGATGAGAATGGCAAGATTAGCCGCCTTCGACGAGAGTGCCCTTCTGATGAATGTGGTGCTGGAGTCTTTATGGGTAGCCATTTTGACAGACATTATTGTGGCAAGTGCTGTCTAACCTACTGCTTCAACAAGCCAGAACACAAGTAAATGTATATGTGTTAATAAAAAAAGTCAACTATTAAAAAAAAAAAAAAGAAAATAGTGCTTATGGTCAATCAAAAACCAGAGCATAGGCCACCCCTCTCTTTAAATCATACCAACTTGGAATAACTAAAAACTCATAGGCCCCCAGAACTTGCTCTGATAACAACAGCATGAAAAATTTGATGCTTGGAACCATGCCCTCTCTACTCTAGGAGCAGAGACCAATTTGAGCATAAAGTTAAAAGAAAAGAAATAGGCTGGAAAAACAGGTAAACAAAAAACAAAAAAAAAAGAGGAAGAACAGAAAGTCACTATGGTGACAGGGAAGATCAAAACATAAACTTGGAAGAAAACAACAAAATCAAAGCAGCTACATGCAAGACCACAAAGAAAAATGTCAATTGGTCTCAGGACCTCAAAGAGCTCAAAAAGAATTTAAAAAATCAAATAAGAGAAGTAGAGGAAATTTTAGGAAAAGAAATGAGAGTGATGCAAGAAAATTATGAAAAAAAAAGAATCAACAGCATGGTAAAAAAAAAAAAAGGCATAAAAATCCACTGAAGAAAAGAACTCCTTAAAAATCAGAATTGGTGGAAATGGGAAAGTGTGTGTATTTATATTTAAAATCACTGAAGAAAATAACTCCTTAAAGAACAGAATTGGCCAAATGGAAAAGGAGGTACAAAATTTCACTGAAGAAAATAAATCTTTAAAAATTAGAATTGGGCAAGTAAAAACTAATGACTCTATGAGACATCAGCAAACAATAAGACAAAATCAAAAGAATGAAAACAATGTGAAATATCTTATGAGAAAAAAACTTTTCTGGAAAATAGATAGAGAAGAGATAATTTAACAATTATCAGACTACCTAAAAGCCATGAATAACAACAATAAAAAAGATCCTAAACATCATCTTTCTTTCTTTTTTTTTTTTTGGCTTTGTTTTTTTTTTAATTAGATTTTTTATTTTTAGTTTGCAACACTTAGTTTTACATGTTCTTGAGTTTCAAATTTTCTTCCCTTTCCTTTCCTCTCCCCTCCCCCCAAGACGGCATGCAGTCTGATATAGATTCTACACAAACCTTCTCATTAAACTTATTTACACAATGGTCAAGTTGCAAAGAAGAATTATGACCAATGGAATGAATCATGAGAGAGAAGAAACAAAACCAAAGAGAGAGAGAGAGAGCAAATAGTTTGCCTCAATCTGCATTCAGACTCCAGAGTTCTTTCTCTGGATGTAGCTAGCTTTTTTCCATCATGAGTCCTTTGGAGCTGTCTTTGAGCCTTGTATTGCTGAGGAGAGCCAAGTCTATCAAAGTTAGTCATCACAGCATCAATACGTCTGTGGTTGTGTATAATGTTCTCCTGATTCTGCTCCTCTCACTCGGCATCATATCATGTAGGTCTTTCCAGGTTATTATGAAGTCTGTATCTTCCCCATTTCTTATAGCACTATAGTACTCCATTACATTCATATACCACAACTTGTTCAGCCAGTCCCCAAAGGGCATCCCCTTGATTGCCAATTCTTTGGCATCACAAAAATAGCAACTATAAATATTTTTGTACATACGGGTCACTTTCCCACTTGTGTGATTTCTTTGGGATATAGCCCTAGAAGTGGCATTGCTGGGTCAAAGGGTATGCACATTTTTATAGCCATTTGGGAATAGTTCCAAATGGCTCTCCAGAAAGGCTGGATCTGTTCACAACTCCACCAACAATGTATTTATGTTCCAATTTTCCCACGTCCTCTCCAGCATTTATTATTTTCCTCTTTTGTCATGTTAGCCAATCTAACAGGAAATATGTGGTACCTAAGAGTTGTTTTGATTTGCATTTCTCTAATCAATAGTGATTTAGAGCATTTTTTCATATGCCTACAGATATCTTTAGTTTCTTCCTCTGAAAACTGCCTGTTCATATCTTTTGACCATTTCTCTATTGGGGAATGACTTTTATTCTTACAAATTTGGCTCAGTTCCCTGTATATTTTAGATAGGAGACCTTTATCAGAGACTGATTGTAAAGATTTTGCATGACTGCACATATACAACATATCAGATTGCTTGCCTTCTGGTGAGGGGCAAGGAGAAGGGGAAGTGCAGAATTCAAAATTTTTTAAAATTAATGTTAAAATTTTTTTTATGTGTAACTAGAAAAAAATAAACATTTGGGGAAAAAAGGAAATACACTAAGAAATGTAAAAGAACCCTGTGACAATGTTGTTGCCAATGGACAAGAATAATACCTGGCTATAGACTATACATCATGATTTGTGTTAGATACATGTTTATATTTGCAGTAAAACTGTGCCACTGAAACATGCAATATTATAGGTGGAAGAGACTTTTAAGTATAGTAGGATTTCCAAGACAGAGGAAGCCATTGAAGGCTAAAGCAATCAGGAAAGATTTCATAAAGGGGATGATACAAGGTGGCCCTTGAAGGATGAACAGGATTTGAGTAAGGGAGTAGGGCTTTTTAGGCGAGAAGGGAAGGGTATTTTAGGTGAGAAAAATAACATAAACCAAGCCACAGAGGTAAGAATAAGCACAGCTTATGCAGGGGATAGCAGATGTACTGACTTAATTAGGTGTCATGTACAAGCTGGTACAGGTAGTGTGGAGCCACATTATGGATGCCTTGAAGGGGAGATTGAGGAGTTTAAGATGAATTGTTAAATAATTACTGAGCTGAGAATGGAGCCCAGGTGTTCTGGGCACCCATCCAGTACTATTTCCACTGTACCATGCTGCTTTTGAGAAATGTGTTTTATAAGATAGAGATGCTGGGATCTTCATGTTTTAAGAGTATCTCCTTTTTCTTCTCCCTTTATCATTTGACCAGCTAGAGAGAGTAAATGGTCACTACTTGAAAGTATATTTGGTGATGGCTGGGTCAGGGGGAGACAGGGAAAGAAAAGAATGAAAAGACCATCCAGAGAAGAGTGGCAAACAAGGAAAGGAGGGGGACTCTGGAGATTTTGCTAGAATGCTACATAGGAGAAATGATACCTAAAAATTGGAAAATTCTCAAGATTCATAGATTGATCCTCACCTTGCCTTAAAGAGAGTGGCCTGGATAGCTATGCCATAGAGCCCACAATGACATTTAGAACACCAAGAAGTTGGAGAAAGGTTAAAAAAAGGCCAATTCTTTCCCTCTCTGACTGTCACAGAGAAGCAGGCCAAAATAAGATGAGAGAGAGAGAGAGAGAGAGAGAGAGAGAGAGAGAGAGAGAGAGAGTATGCAACAGACAGACAGACAGAGACACAGAGAGAAACAGAGAGACAGACACACACAGACAGAGAGAAACTCAGAGAGAGACAGAGACAGAGAGAGAAGAGGGAGAGAAGGAGAGAGAGAGAGAGGGAGGGAGGGAGGGATGGATGGAAGGAGGGAGGACAAAGAGAAGGAGAGAGACAGAGACAGAGACAGAGCTAGAGACAGAGACAGAAACAGAGACAGAGAGAGTGTCATATTAAGTCTCATATTCCAGAATGTAAGGGGCTCCAGCTATTTACTTTGGGGAAATGGTTGTTCATTCTAGGATCTCTGTTTGTTTGTTTGTTTTCTCCCTTTAATAAAGTTTTCTTCTATAATCTTGAGATAACAGAAACTAGCATATTCATAGATCATCTCTGACAATGTCTCCCTATTATGGGGGAAGCTTGAGCGCTTGCTTACAAGCAACTTGTGATGAGATGTAGTAAAAGTGGCTTCAAGACAGGAGCATGCCTAGATAGTCTGTAACTGGTTCTGCTCTGTTAAGCACCTGGTTGGTAAAAGCCTTTTCAAGAGACTGCATAACTGGAATTGGTTAGGTGCCTCCAAAAGGGAACTGTAGATCAGAGCCTCTGTTTTTTTCTCTTGGCTGCTGTTCTCTCGGTTTGACTTTCACTTACACTGAGGGACAATGCTGTAAGGGGAAAGGTGTTGGACTCTCTCCACGCGTAGGCTAACATGTGGCCTTTAAAATGGGCCTTGGTCCTTTTCCCTCAGAGTTTATTCTTTTCCATTTTAGATAAAGGAGATTACTCTTGATATAATGTTTACTCTGCCATTTGGCAAGCTCTAAAACAGTTTGTGGTTGAAAATCTCACACAAAAGCAACGAAAAATTGATATGTGTTTATACATCTCTGATGTTTCTTACAAGTACTTTAAGGTTCGGGTGAGAGTAATAAGGATGTGGCTTCACGCTCTGAATTTAGATATCCTTAAGCCCTGCACCTTTATTAAGTACAAGATGTCCCAAAAGCTTAAAACTGCACTAAACTCTTTTACTCTTCAAAATGTAGTGTTTTAAGATCTTCGGTCTTTTAGTGTAGAAGCTGCTAGGCCTTATGTAATCCTGATTGCAGCTCCATAGTATTCAAATTGTTCTTTTCTTATTGCTTGTAATATTTTCTCCTTAACCTGGAAGCTTCCTGGGTTGGAAACTTTGGCTATGATATTCCTATAAGTTTTCATCCTAAGACAAGGATGGGGAACCTGCAGCTTTAAGGCCACATGTGGCTTTGTAGGTCCTTAAGTGTGGCCTTTTGACTGAATCTAAGACCTTAAGGCTGCAGGTTCCCCACCCCTGTGACCTAAGAGCTCTTTCGGGTAGTGATCAGTGGTTTTTTTTTTTTCTGTTTCTATTTTACCCTCTTGTTCTAGAACCTCAGAACATTTTTCCTTAATAGATTCTTGTAATGTTATATCAAAATTCTTTTTTTTAATCATAACTTTCATTTAGTCTAACGATTCTTATATTGTCTCTGCTTAATCTGTTCTCCAGATCATTTGTTTTTCTAATAAGATGTTTCACATTCTTTTTTTGGATTTTGTTTTATTATTTCTTGGTATCTTAAAATGTCATTCACTTCCCTTTGCCCAGTTCTAGTTTTCAAGGAGTTATTTTCTTCCTTAAGGTCTTGGATCTCTTTTTCCAATTCGTTGAATCTTTTCACAATTTTCTTGATTTTCTTGGATTATTCTATTTGCTTCCTTAAATTTTCCTTAATCTATCTTGATCTGTCAGATTTTTGAAGTCCTTTTTAAGTTCTTCTAAGAACTCTTTTGGGGCTTGTAACCATTTGATGTTTCTCTTTGAGGTAATAGTGGCTTTTTTTTTTTAACTTCACTATCTTCCTCTGAATATGAAACTAGATCTTCTCTATCATCATGGTAGCTATCTGTGGTCAGGTTGCTTCTCCTTTGCTTACTCATTTTAATTTTAATTTAATTGTGTTTTGTTTTGCAGCTTATTATTGTAATTATGTTCTAGACCCAAGCTGTGGGTGATGATGCACCAGGCCTCAGGTCCTTCTTACTGTTATTTTCTGAACTCTGTGCAGGGGCCCAACCTGGGGCACTCCTCTCCACTCCCAAGCTGCGGCTAGGCCCTCAGCCACGCTGTCCCACAAACGTTCTTGCTTCCTGTATCCCTTCTGTGGTTGTAAACTTCAGCTCTCCCTTCTGCCCTGGTACCAAAACCAGAGATCCTGCTCTCCTGCAAGGGCCCACTGCCAACAGGGCCCCTGCCCCTCTGCTACCACACCTACTGGGCATGTGCTCATTCCTTCTTGCCCACAGCTACAGCCCATGACCAGGTCTAGTCAACACAGCTGTGGCTGGTGTCCCAAGACAGTGGAGGGTCCTTTAATCTTCCCCAACCCAGCCATCTGATCCCCACAATGTTTGTGAGGTGAAAGTTCCTGAGGCTGACCTAGCTGCACCCAGCGCTTATGTATTGATTCAGTGAGGGAGTTGGCCTGGTGGTGTTTATACTTCAATGGAGCCAAATCTTCACCACTAGAAGTAGTGTCTTTCAAGTAGTCTTAGGAGAACATTACTGCTTTACCCCAACTTTTGTTTACTTTTGCTTCTCTGCATTCACTTTGAAGGGATGTTCTGGATTGTTTGTGGAGGAAATTTGGAGAGCCTGGAATTTTCTGATCTACTCCACTATCTTTCCAGGATCCTCCCTCATAACTATATTTTAAAACTAAGCAGATATACAGCTTATAGAGATTCTTGTATGTAGATTAGTGGGCCCATTTCTACATGAGTTTAACACCACTTCTTTGGAATCTAGAAACTAGCTCAAGAGTGTTGAGTAGTCAAACTCAGGCTATGAACAAAGTTTAGCACCTTTGTTCATTTTATGACCACCCGTTTAGGAGGAGAATTTTTCAGACTCCAACAAAGATTCAGGAGAGGAGATTCCTATCTCTATGAAAATAGACCCAATGTCAACCATGGAGATGAGTTAGATTTTCTCTCTCCAATCCCCTTCCATTTCTCCCTCCTTTGCTCCCTCAACCAACTAAAATACTTAAAGATCTCAAAACAGGAAAAGCTTGTAGCTGATGTCCTTGAGGACCAGGAGATCTGAATATTGTAAACATTCCATGATATTGAAAAAGTATTCTTTGACAAGCATGTTTGAAATAAATAGAGGCCCACAGTGATGACTTGTATTGGTTCCTTATATCAGTGAAACCACAGGTCCATTTTCTGACTTTATTATGTCTATAGTATTGCAAGTGAAAACTATAAGGATAGTTAAGATATGATTTCATTGATACAGAAACAGAGGCCACTAAATCATACAAAAGGATCCCTGTGGGCCTCATATTGACTTAGAAAATCACATACTAACATTATCATTGTTCTATTGTATTTTTATTTATTTTGTTAACTACTTCCCAATTAAATTTTAATCTAGCTGCATTCTGGAGTGTTATGGGCTATGGCCTGTGGTCCTCATGTCTGACACCTCTGCCTTCAAGTATCGAGAGTTTGGGACTTGTCTAGGGTAACAACACAAGTATGTGTCTAGAGACAGGTTTGAACCTAAGTCTTCCTGGCTCCAAGCCATACTTCCTCTTGTTTACACATAAGAGCACTTTAAACTTCACAGAATTAGTAAGTGGATGAATGAAATTCAGTAGAAAGGTAAAAAATGTTATACCATCTACATAAGCTAAGAAGTGGAATGAGAAGCAAGAATCCAATTTCTTTACTCACCAAGCTTTTCTCATAAGTTTAGTGTGGTGGTCAAACAAGGAGGATGAACAGAACTGAATCCAAGTATTGAGTTTAATATTTTCCATTGCCTCCTATGGATATCATCTTAACAATTCAACATCTTTATATTTTTTGTTACTTTACAAATACCCCACAAATGGAAATTTTATTGGCGACACACAGACGTGGGGGGACTTGGTTGGTTGGCACCATGAGTAAGGTCATACTGCACCTACTTTTTTTGGTGTTAAACTCAATTGTTGGAATTTATATGGACACAGATATAATTGAAGACTAAATAATTCAGAGGGAAATACTCAAACTCTGGAGTGACACAAGTAATATACTTTGAAAAATGCTGGAGGTGATTAGCCCAATGCCTGCAGTATATACTTATCAGTCTGATCTCTTCTCCCTTGCCACCCTATCCCTATATACTTGCACAATACCCCTGCTAATATAGGTCTCAGCTTCTCAGGCTCAGAGCTCAGATCACCACCTACTCAACTGGAAAGACCAAGCTAGTTCAAATGAGACCTAAGGCTTTAGATCTGCCTAGATTTGAGGCAAAATATTAACACAATCAGTGTGATAATCTTGCTTTATCAGGATCTCTAGGATGTTCGCAATCCCTTCATTCCTACTACCATTTGCCTTTGAGTTTTGTGCTATACCTGACTGTGAGTGGGCTTACATGTTTACTCCGGGATGTGGCGAGCTCTGAAATTGTGGCTAGACCATCAGAAACAATCTCACACAAAAGCAAAAAAAAATTGATGTGTGTTTATGCATCTCTGATGTTTCTCAGAAGTAGTTAGGGTTCTGGTGAGAGGGATAAGGATGTGGTTCCACATTCTGAACCTAGAAATTCTTTAGCCCTGCACCTTTATCAAGTTCAAGATGTCCCAAAAGGCTATTGAAGCTTAAGCCGTTTCAATTATTAAAGCTTAAAACTACACTAAGAATTTTGGGATACCTGGTATAATGTAGCATGGTAAGTGAAGGTTAGGATGATACAATGGAAAGCCTATCAGACTTGTCAAAGTATTTGGGTGTGAATCTTATCTCTGTCACTTACCGATTGAGTGACCTTGGGTAATTTACTTAACCTCTTTGGGCCTCAGTTTCTTCATCTGTAAAACGAAGGGATTAAACCCCATGGCCTCTAAAATCTCCTTCACTTTAAATTTATGATACTATGGAGGGGCTTCAGGGTCTTGCCCAGACCCTAGAGTATGTCAAGTCTGAAAACAAATGACCAAAAAGTCACAGAGTTATGCAACTGCTGTTAACTCTAAAAGTATCGAAGAGCTCACACAGGTCATCACAACCACAATTAACTCTAAGAAATAAAATAAAAACAAAAATTTAAAAATAGGGCCAACAGCAATCATAAGGAAAAAGCTTTCTTTATTCTGTTGGATGAGGGAAACTACA
This sequence comes from Phalanger gymnotis, assembly GCA_028646595.1. Lineage (NCBI taxonomy): Eukaryota > Metazoa > Chordata > Mammalia > Diprotodontia > Phalangeridae > Phalanger > Phalanger gymnotis. Next base: position 140,756,884 of record CM053624.1, read on the forward strand.
CACATATGGTGGGGCCTCCTGTAGTAGGAGGCTTGCTTTAGTATGGGCAAATCTCAATACATATAGCAATGGCTATACAGTAAGCTGTAGCCCTAACAATGAGTGCTAACAGCAACAATGAGACAACTTTGATTCAGAGCAGGACTTCATGACCAGAACATGGGTCCTGCAGGTACTTGTCTGAGCTCAGGGACCACCTCATGCTGGTGTGAAACAATTATGGGATTTTGCTGTGGTTGAGTTCATCCAGAGGGTGAGCTGCAAAGGATTGTTGTTATGCCAAGCCGAAGTTCAGGGCACAGTTTTGCTTGCTGCTTGCTCTGGAAAACAGGGTATCTTCTTGTAACGGGATGAGTTGGAGCCGACCCCTGCCCTCATTGGACCTCTGCGCCCAGAAGCCAGCTGAGATAGCCTCAGGGCTCTGAGGTATGGGAGGAACAAGATGGAGTCAGGAGGAAGGGTCTCGTGCTTGTTGGCAACATGGTGCCGGGTTCTTTTCCAGATTTACCTGTGTACAGGTGAATCATGGGGACAGCCAGGGAAGGAAAGGGGAGGAGAATAGGCGGAGAGTAGGTGGAGAGTAGGCAGACCAAGGCAACCCTAGTACTACGTAATAAAGGCTATAAAAATCTGGTCACTGACCTTATTAAACGGAGCTGTTCACCACCTCTTTGCCTCCCACCTCATTCATTGCCCGCGAGATCAGGCCTTTGCTGGACAAAGGCCTGGGAGTATGGGGTAAGAGAGACCCCTACATCTTCTAATAGTAAAAAGAAAGAAGTAAAAAGAGAGGAGTGGTCTCAGCATGGGGATCCTGACAAGAACTGAAATCCTCATTTCTACACCCCACCCCACCTTCGAGACTTTTATACACCTTCAAAGATTATATAGTTTATGAGGAATTTACTTATAACTTTTAAAATATGTGATCTGTTTGAATTAGTTCTAAAATGTTTTGTTCTAATAAAAAGACTATGGGCTGTAAAAGATGCTTATCCCTATAAAAATCAAAATTGTCTGACATGGCAGCAGCTGCTAAGGTATTATATTTCATTAGTAAAATGTGGTATTGGATAAACATTGGAATCATTTGATCTTGAGTTCAAAAGAGAGCAAAAAATTCAGAGAAAGAGAAGCTTTCAGGGGTAGCAAAGATGACTCTTATTTGGGAAAAGACTAGTCAAAGGATTATTATGCTGCAAACATAGGATGTATATTTGTGTTTCAGATTGAGGTACAGTAAACATTTCACAATGTAGTAATCCTGAGTGTTCAAAGAGCAGGTCAGAGATGCAGGGGAAGGACAAAAAAATAATAATAGATCAGATTTCCTCCCCAAAACAGTAGATGATGCAGTAGAAAAAGGCTGTTGGGGATTTTCACATGTGGTAGAAGTCCTGGAAAAAAAAACCCAGAGTTCCAGTTAAGCCTTGGGAAAATCTGAATCCAAAAAAGGTTTAAGGCAAGTTAGGTAGTTGTGATATACATAGGTCTGAGCATAAAAAAAGGATTACACTGAACTGAGAATAAGAATTAAATTTTAGTGGGTAAGGCAACTAACTGAACTTGAATATTCATACTATTTCTTTAAATTTCATTTTAAATTATATTATCATATTAAGATAATATTATGTTAATATTCATTCACTTTACCATATATTTGTTTAATACCTAATAGATGAAAAGTATAGTGCTAGGCTTTAATAGGATAATAGAAGAGTGAAATGTGCTTAGACTCGTCCTTCCTGGTAGGTTATATAACTGGGTTCATCAGGTCCAGACCACTTAAAATGGCATCATCTATATAGGAGACACTTAGAACTTGCTCCTGGGAAACAGGAAAACTGACATGTGCATGGGTAGTCTATGCTAGCCCATTATGTAGTTGGGAATAGACTTTTTCTACTAGCTGTATAGCCAGAACAGTCTGAATCTATAAAAACTACCTAACTGGGCACAGTCACTCCTTTATCTTTTATTCCATCTAGGGAAGAAGAATTCATTCAGTCATAATAGGTGACAGCATGTGGATGCTTTTGGTCTTGTGGACTTGATAAATAGGTTTGGGATTTTGGTCTTGTTTTGTTTATCATTTTCAATTCTAGGTACAGAGAGAGAGAACTTCCAGTTTGGGAGCTAGAGCTATGAGGATGTTAGAGCCCAAGGCTCTAGGCCAGATGTTTTAGCTAGCCCAGTAGGAAAGACCTAAGAAGTAAGGGTGCTAGGATGCCAGCCCAGAAGGCCTTTGGACTTGAAGTGTTATGTTATGTAGGGACTGAGTTAAGTCGTGAGCCTAAACCTTCTCTCCTCTCCAGACAATAGAGTGGTATGTGAGGGAGGGATTTTGTCCTCATGGTTTTGAGAATGTTTCTGTGTTTGTTTTTTGTTATACCTTTGAAGTAAATATTCCTTTGTAAAATCTTATCTGCTCCTAAGTGGCTAAATGGAACTGGGGTGCTAGTCACTGGCTCCTAAAAGAGGGGAGGGTGAACACAACTGGTAGGAGCTCAAGCTGATGGCAGGAAGACCAACTCCTAAACTCCTTAAGGCACTGGAGAACCCTGGCAGGGAAGGGCAAAATGCAACACACCTGGCCGTCAGAGAATAAGGCTAGAGTATATACTACAGGGTGTTTATACCCTAACATCTGGACACATAGGGAAAAATGCATATTTTCAAGAAATGAATGAAATTTTCAACATTATTTTATTTAATTGGAATATTAACAAATAACATCTTCAATATGATTTCCATCATTTGTGATGCAAAGGCCAATGCGCTTTGCAAGACTGACGAGAACTTGATGCAATAACTCCACATTGCTGTAAATTTTAGCACATTCTTTATGCATTTATACATTCAATCAAGCGTGTTGCATCTGTGATTTTCATTGAGTACACCTTCTCCTTTAGCATACTCTGGAAAAAGAAGTCGCTGAACAATACAGAGTCTTTGTTGGAACGGTTAATGAGATGTTAACGAGATTTCCTATGTGTCCAGACTTTAGGGACACCCTACCTGGGCCCTGTCCATCACATAAAACCATGAGGGCCTACATCTAGTCCAGTCATGCAATTGAGGAGTTAGTAACATGTGATCACAAAGAGCTCTTTAATTACTGCTGAACCAGAAGGATGGGTGCTGTAGGTATTAATGAGCCAGCACCTGCTAGAGGGTTTACAAAAGGAGTGAGGCTTCCTTCTGTTGCTCTCTTTCCTTTGCTGCAATAAGCAGGACTACTTTGAGCTCCCTCCCCAGAGTTGTGTGACAGGAAGGTGGATGTCCTGTCTCCCACCTGGCTTTAGTGACTTTGAACACATAGCTAGCTACCTTTGTCTCTCTGTTTTTGTTCTTTCTTGGTATTAGACAACCTGAAAAGAAAGGAGACACTATAAGTTCAAAAGGAAGGAGATAGCTGCAGTATCAGTAGCAGTGTCCATTGGAGCCAAATGAAGTGCCCACCAAATTGGTAGTAGCCGACAGCAGTGGAAGTGGTTGCATCTCTGGAGTAGAGAGATATACTAAAGATAGATAACTTTAGATTGACCTTTCATGGAGGAACAACGTGCTAGTAGGGACCCAAGAAAGTCACAGACACCAGTAAAGAGCAACACTCAAGGTGAACTTTGTGAGAACTCCATGAAGAGAGAATGGGCTTCTAATACTAAGTTCTATGTGATCTCCTTTGTCATACATATTCTCTATATGTGTGCATCACTACCAGCATATTTTAAATTTAATGCCAGTTTTCCCATGAGTGATATATATATATGTACATACATACACATATATACACAGGTATGTATACATATGTACATGTATGTATATATACATATACGTGTGTGTGTATTAGGGCAGAGGGAGTACACTACAGGGTTTGAGGAGGAATGTTTTATACCAATTGTTCTTTCTATATCATCTTAGTAAATGCCTTTGCTAAAAATGAGTTTAGAATACTGGATGATCGTCAATGGGAAGTACACGTGTGAGGCTCAGGAGCTACAATTATAGAAATAGAGTCCCTCAGGTTTATCTCTAGAATGCTGAAGGTACTAGTTAAGCTCTCTGGGAACCCCAAATTGGATGTGAGAGTAGACAGAGTGGCCCAATTGGTGGTGTTTTATCAGGTTTTTGGAATTACAGTAAAAGGATAATTGAATGCAGGCAACTACTGAATTTTGACTAAGCTAGTCATATCTATTAGGAGTCAAGCTATTTTGTGAGAATAAGTGAGACACTTGTAAAGTACCTGGCACTTAGGCACTATATAAAATTCTTCTCTCCATAGCTTAGGAGTAATTTTCCAACTTGCGGAAGCTTACCCAAATGGCAAGGAATACCTAAGTAGAAATGTATTACCATGTAGAGTCATGGAAATAGCTATAATGACCTGTCCAGTGTTCCGTTGCTAACACAGGATCCAAGAGGCATGTTTATTATGAGAGAACAGGGTTATTCTCCCTGATGTTAACCTTTAACTCGAAGAAGTAGTGTAGTAGTAAGAGCTCAAGATTTGAAAGTTAAGAGACTCGGGTTAAAATCCTGGTTCAAACATTTACCAGTTCTGTGGCTTTGTTCTTCCTTCTCTGTAAAATGGAGGAAATTATATACTCATTACATAATTCACAGGATTGTTTTAAGGTGATCTCTTGGTTGCTTCCAGAGGCTGTGGTGTCGAAATGGCCGGAGATGGCCAAATACTGCAAAGGGTGAAGAGAAAACACGGGCCAGGTGGAAGAGTAAAGAACGGCTCTGTTTATTAAACTGAGGGACAGGGCTTATATACCCTTTTAGGCAAGCAGAATCAACAAATCCACGTGTGAGGCATCTGCGTAATGCATGACTTCCTCGTGCTTTTGTTCCCTTTTTGCCGTGAACAATATCGTATTAATAGCCCACAGGTGGTATTTAGCTCGTATGTGCCGTGGGGGTTTTGGAGAGAGCACATGTGTACTGAGGAGGCTTGAAGAGCCTTCATCCTGAGCAGCACGTGTATGCTGAGTGGGGGTGGAGAGCCCACATGCCGAGTTATCAGCCCAAAGGCAAAAACAGGCTTCTGGCCTGTATCTTATCCCAGAATGGACTTTCTCAGAGCTGGCCCTCTACACTTGGTGAAGAGGTAAACTATTATTATCTGAGCTTCTTGTGGCATGTCCTCAGTTTCTTTAACTATAAAATGGGAATACTCATACTATCTATGGCCTAGAGTTGTTACAAAGGTGAAATGAGATAATGTATCTGAAAGTGCTTTGTACTATAAAACTCTTTCTCTCTCTCTCTTTTCATATGTATGTGTGTATACATATATACACACATACATATATATGTATATGCATATGTATAAACTGTTATTATTCTATAGTGTCCCAATTATTTTTAATCTTTTTTTTTTTTTGCCAGTACCACTGCTTAGGGGGTGGGGAAGTTAATGGTGGTGGCAAGTAACTTTATAAATTTATTCATGACTTTGGAAAGTAGTGCTTCCTTTCATTTGTCTTAAATTTGCCTTGCTGATGTTTGAATGAGTGTTCCCTCATCCCTTATTTTGTGATTTGGCAAATAAGTTCTTACTTGCCTTTTTCACATTACTAATGATTTTCATAGCTTTTTATCACATTACTTCCAAACCTTCACCTTTCAAGACCAAAGAATACTAATCTTTTTAGTTTGTACTCTTATGATAAATCCTCCTTACCTCTGCTCTCTCTGATGACTTGGTGATCTTTCTGTGAACCTTATTTAGTGTTAGTGTATCTTTCTTGAGATGTAGTAACCTGAATAAATGAATTATCAACAAGCATTTATTAAGCATCTATAATGTTCCAGGCATTCGGGATATACTAGGGGATATAAAGACAAAAAAAACCAAACAGCCCATATTCAATTGGGGAAAACAACACACACAGAATAGCACACAGTATCCTGTATGTGGTCCCCTATTACACATACACACCAGCACTTCAAATGTTTTTTATGTTGTGCTCATAATACTATGTCTAGAATCTGGTTGGACCTTTAGATCCCAGTAATACACTAGGTTGATATTTTCAGCAAACAACCTACATTGTCTCTTTCCTGCATGGTGGTAAATAGCACATATAATTTCTTTTTATATATAAAAGACACTTTTCTGTCCAGAGATACAGATTCCTTCCTTTAGTTCCTCCTCATTTGCTTGGTTTTGTGTTACCCAGTACAGTTTTCTATCACCTGAAAACTTGGATTCTCTTCCCTTCAGACCATCTGTAAAGATGTCAAGTAATATTAGCTTCAGTACTGCACCTGTAGAAGTGCCATTCAGAAAAATTGTTTCTGTCAATGATAAAAATAGCCATTCCCAATTAATTTCATGGTGAAAAAGAAGAATCCAAATGGAATTTTTACCACATGATCAAGGGATAAATGTCATTCTATTAATTATTTATCTTTATTTTGCTAATTTAGCTTATAAATGAAGTCTCCAGCATTTTTATGAGGAGCTACTTTAGAAAGTTTTTTTTTATAAAGAATCAAGATCATCAAAGAGGTGGGTGACAATGAAGCTTCTGAGTGGAGAAAATGGGAATTGTTTGAGCCAGGATAGGTGCCAGCAGTAAACTTCCTGAATGGAGTAGAGGAGAGAACACCACTGATAGCAAACCATGTAAAGGGAACCATACAGAAATCTAAGTAATCAATGAGGATATAATATTGGGCTTTGATATCTAGTGTTAGATTTTTACCACAGCCTTAGGACATCCTGAATACCAGTGACCATTTCATCTAGTATTTCTAACATGTCCCATTAAGTAATTTGGCTGTGGGAATCTCACAACAACAAAACATTCATTCATCAAATTTATACATGTTAGTGTATTGAGGGGGGTGGAAGAGGGGAAGGGGAAGGACTGATCAGTCTTTAGAGCATAAGCAAATTCAATCTTCCTGGTGGATTTTACCAAACATATAAAATATTCTGTGTCTACTTCCAATCCAATGAGTAGAACTTTGGGGAGCCAGGCTTTAGCCATGAATGATTGAAAAGCTGGTATTATCTGATGATGTAAGTATTGGTTGGCTAAGGATCTAGAAGGACTAATGACTTGATGCCACAATGGAGTGTGCATGTAAAGGTCTCAAATATCAATCTCTTTCCTTTCCTTGGTAGAGGAGTAAGCTGCTCCCACTCTGACCTGGCAACCACATGTCCTTGAATGCATGATAGCTCAGTTTCTTTTGTTACTTTTATGTCTATTCTTTACTGTTCATAGATGAATGAGTATGCATATCTAGAGAAGGAATTGACCACATTCTGATCTTATGAGCTTCAAAAGGTCAGAAGAGCCATTAGAGGTCCCTTAAGTATCCAGACTCAGTAGCAGAAATCTCCAAAACCAGTAGCAACAGTAGCTGAGTCTGGTATGGAATTAGCTCTTATTTAAGTTAAATCACTGAGTCTTACAAGGAATGAGCCTAGCTGAGCAAGGGAGTATTTCCTCCTTTGGTGATGCCATTCCCTGAAACCAACCTGGTGGAGACTCCTCTCAAGGGGAGAGGACTCGTAGTTCTAGGAATTGTGAGGTAAGAATATATGTGAGCCCCTCATGTTCTCTATATGTATGCCTTTGTTCTTTGATGCTACTTTCCCCAGGGCCTGTGTGTGTGCAGAGAGGAGAGTATGCCTCCCAGTTTGGAATGTCTTTGTTGTAACTTCTCAGTAAATGTTCTCTTGTAAAAGCTAATTGATGTCAACTAGTAGATCAATATTAGGGGAGCACATTGAGTAGGGGCTTTTGAATAATTGTACTAGAAACCTAGCATCTTAGGTTTACCTAACCAGAACACTCAAGAGGAGAGTACTCAAGGAGATAGACACTCAGCCGCCTTCAGTGGACCTGGCCTGTCAATGTGAATAGAAGTTGGGGAAACAGCAATGCTATGCTGGACTTGAAAATATAGATCTGCAATAAATATCCCAGATCTCAAAGTAGGAAGAGTCATAGATAGTTAGAGCTGAAATGGGCTTGACAGATCATCTGATCCAAGACTGTGATATTATGGATGAGAAAAGTGATGCCTAGCCTAGAATGGCTTAGTAACTTGGCAAAAATCAAACAGCTAGCAATTGACAGAGATGGGACCTGAACCTAAGTGTTCTGACCACAATCCAATCTTTCTGAGGCAGATCCATGCACATTCACCTTCACTTGATCACTGTAGTGGTCATTAAATGTGATAAATGGTGACTGTACAATGCAGCAAAACAGTAGGAGAAAAGGTTCTCAAAGGAATTCCTTTTCTGTGTCAGACCTCCAGAGTATTAACAGAACCATATGTAAATTTCTTTCAAGTACATCTTTATAGGATCATCAAAGAATTTTTTAAAATTCCAATGTTCTTTCCTCAGTTATATGTAAAGACAATTTTTAGCATTCATTTTTATAAGATTTTGAGTTCCAAATTTTTCTCCCTCTCTCCTTCCTTGCCTCCCTCCTTCCCCTTCCCTTTTCCTAAAATGGTAAGCAATTTGATATGTCGTATATGTGCAATCATGTGAAACCTATTTCCATATTAGTCACAGCTGTGAAAGAAGAAACAGACCAAAAGGGAGAAAAAAGAAAAAAAAATAAAGTAAGTGGAAAAAGTATGCTTCAATTTGCATTCAGAGTACATCAGTTCTTTATCTGGAGTTCTTTATAATTGTCTCGGATCATCGTGTTGCTGAGAAGAGCTAAGTTATTCATAGTTAATCATCAAACAATGTTGTTGTTACTGCAAGCAGTGTTTTCCTGGTTCTGCTCATTTCCTTTTGCGTCCATTCATACAAGTCTTTCCAGGTTTTTCTGAAATCTGCCTGCTCATTATTTCTTATTGAAGCATTTTTTAAATGCAAAAACAAATGAAGGATGTTAGAAAGGAAACAGATACGCAGGACATCTTGGAAAGTAATATGTCAAATTTATTATATGCTTTTATAAAACAACTGTATAATAGAGATTCATGGTTTCACACATAACTCTCTTTTTCTGTTTTACTCTGTATGTGGAATTTTTCGAGTTTAATAAGTTCAAATTTTTATAAAGTTAATTTTTAAAAAAATACACCTCTAATAGGTTCCTCAGAAGAATCTACTGAGAGGCTGGGTAAGGGAAAATGAGAAAAGCCAATGTGGGGGCATGAGCAAGAATGAGGCATCATTCCTCTTGTGCTCCAATCACAGAGGCTGAAGGAAAGTAGGCCCTTCAGATTATTATTCTGTTCCTGCATACACACTAGACTTTGAATTCACAACTTTTTCGAAGTGAACAGCTTGATGGTTCTTATTGCAAGCAAGTACCACATATGCTTTCTTTTCAACACTGACATATTGACATGATGGACCTGATTTCTTTCTCTTACATATAGTCAAATTAAATTTAGTATTACTTTTAAAACATCTACTTTTCAATTTTTCTGTACAATTAAAAACAGTTCCTTTCTCACACACTTTATTGACTTTCCTTTTATCACTATGAATAAAAGTATTGATTGGTTTGCAATAGCCATTCTTATTAACCTCAACCATCGCCTTAGTACAGTTAATAATATTTTTGCCAGTGATGTGTTGTCTTTCAAATTGTTCTGGTTTTTGATCCCAAGAAATTTCCAGATCCATATTCTGCTCTTCAGTAGCTTCTGCATATACAGTTGTTCCAGCTACAAGTTGTACCATCAGAAGATGCATCAGAGGAAAAGCTGTTATGAGAGCCATATGTACCATCTCTTCTCAGGGTCCTGAGAAAGGGAAAGGAATCAGAAAAAAGCAGGAGGCAGACAGTAGAGGTTTGGTCTTTTTCCTGAGAAACCAGGGTTCCATTGACTACCACCTGCATCAAGAATTAGCGGTTCTTGGAACTTTCTCAGGTTCATTCTTGAAGAAATTATAGCAAGCCACTCAAATGAAATCCTGTTACGAGCACTCATTTAAAAAAAAAAATTCAGAGAGGGAGAATGGTTTTACAATTAGACCATTTTATATTAATCAATCAGCAAGCATTTATTAAGTACTTATATGATCTAGAAACTGTGCTAAGTGTTGGTAATACAAATAAAAGGTAGAATCAGCCCATGCCTTCAAGGAGGGTACATTTTAATGAGTGAGATGATAGATAGACAGACAGACAGACAGATAGGTAGATAGCAGACACATACTTATATGTACATATACATATGTGTATATATATACATATATATATATATCAGAACATACATGATAAATAGAGTAGAAGAAAGGTAACCTGAAAAGGTGGAACTATACTTTATTATTAAGGCATATTATTAAGGCAGCTAGGTGCACAGCGGATAGAGCTCTGGAGTCACAAAGACTTCAGTTCAAATCCAGCCTCAGTTACTAGCTGTGTGACCCTGGGCAATACACTTAACTTTTGCTTGTCTTGGTTTCCTCATCTATAGAAAGAGGATAATAATAGCACCTTCCTCCCAGGGTTGTTGTGAAAAGCGATGAGATAGTAATTGTAAAGGGCTTAGCAAGTCCCTGGCACATAGTAAGTACTATATAAATGTTAGCTATTATTATTACTATTATTGTTGAAAAGGTTTGATTCAGTGGTCTCAGCTCTCTGGTCTCTGAGTAAATTGGAAATCTGAGGAGAAGGGCTTAACTGTAGAGGAGATTTTGAATTTTGCCTTCAGTACTCTAAATTCAGGCCTTACCCTAGAGTCTTGTTATCTAGAACAAGAATGTTTTTTATCAAATGTCGTAACTCTAAAGGAAGAAATGGCCACATTCAGATTTTTAAAATTAAATTAAAATAAAATTAAGATAATATAAAGTGTTTAGCTCAATTGCTAAATTAAGAGTCCCTAAATCCTCAACAAGTGAAACAAATATTTTTAAAATGTACTTCACATTAAAATTTACTATCAGTAAGGTCTGAAAAAGCTAGGGAAGGACAGACAGAAGAAACATGGGGAAAGAGAAATGAGAGAATGAGAGAGCCTGACATAGAGGACAGAGAGAGGGAAAAAATGAAAGAGGAGAAAAGGAGTAAGAGCCAGAAGACAAAGACCTGGAGAAAGAGCTACACATAAAGGAAGAAAGAGAAGCAGGAAATCAAGAGAAAAAGACAGGCACATGGAGAAGTAGAGAGATGGAAGACATAAAGAGACTCAAATTTTTACAAATGTTAGTCGAGGTAGACCATTCTTGCTATAGAGATAAAAGCATGAAAACCCTACTTTTCACTTGTTTGGAGGGCATCATATTATTTTGTGGTTGTTTAGTCACGTCCAACTCTTTGTGACAGCATTTGGAGTTTTCTTGGCAAAGATACTAGAGTGGTTTGCCGTTTCCTTCTCCAGCTCATTTAACAGATGAGGAAACTGAGGCAAAGAGGGTTAAATGACTTGCCCAGGGTCACACAGCTACTAAGTGTTTAAGGTCAGATTTAAATTTAGGAAGACTCCAGGCCTGGTACTCTATCCACTGTGCCACCTATCTGCCAGTTATTACTGCCCTGCAGAATATTGACCAGCTGATTAATTTCCAATCATTGCTTTTTGGCAACTGGAATGCTTATGTCTTGAGGGACTTTGCTTTAGCCGGAGAAGCACAATAGTCTCCATGAACAAAGCTGCTCTCTGCTATGTAGCTGCAATGACTAGAATGGTATCTTTGCATGGGGCAGACCAAGAAAAGAGGCAAGTTACAAATTCCACATGCCCACCCGAGCCTGCTCTTCTTGGTCTGATGCCTTCCCGGTACCCTTCTCCTGTCACTGTTGCCAGGGTCTCTGCTACATTCTAGCATAGTCCTTGCCAACTTGTATCATTAACAGCCTTTTAGCCATACCAAGGCTTTTTGGTTTTTCTTTTGCCTCCCCTAAAATTTCTTTCCTTTCCCATATGCACACTTGTACACAAATACTGAAGAGCTCACAATTGACACTTAGCAGTCCTGAAGATGAAACATGTTACCCATCTCCTGCCAGAGAGGTGATGGACTTGAGATATAGAAAGAGACATACATTTTGGATGTGGCCAATGGGGTCATTTGTTTTTCTGCCTTATGAATGTTTGTTATGAGGGTCTTATTTTTCTTTTCTTTTTTTTTTAAATAATTCAACAGAGATAAATGGGGAAGGAAGCTAATCAATATTTTTTTTTTCAGAAAAGAAACTTACCACTACTGGATCTCTGCTTGTTTCCTCAGAGCTAGATACCCTGTAATTTCCAAGGTGACAATTAGCTGATCTGATAAACCAATCTCTGATCATGGGAGAGGGCTCAGTAAGTTATCCAGGAGTTCTTGATACCCTTCCAGGGAACAAAAAATTTAGTGGTGGCCTTTTGGAGACAATGCTATTTAATTTGCTGTTCAAACAAAAACATTATCTGTAATGGTAGGAATTTCAGGCCAGGTAGGAGAGCACAAGCACCTCAGGGAAAGGGAAAGACAATTAATTACACACTGGGTGATCTGGATTGGCCATGGGGGAGATTAAGTGTAAGTATATAATATAAAAGTGTAAGTATATAGCTAGGTACTGGCATGTAAACAGAAATCTAGTGTGTCCCAATAATAATTGCTCATACTTATATAGTACTTTAAACATTTTCCATATAACAATCTTGCAAGGGGGAGAGTACCAGGATTATTGTACTTAATGTTACAGGTGATAAACTAGTTTGTGAAAGGTTAAGTCCTTTGACCAAAGTTACCCAACTATGTTGTTGTCTGACCATGATTTAAACCTAGGACTTTTTACTGAGCAAAACTATTTTTCCTAACCCATTAAATCCCTGTCCATAGTCATCCCATTCTCTATCCACCATGACTCTATTCATTTCTACACACTGTGTACAGCCCCTACACACTGTTCCATCATCTTTTTTCATTCCTGGTTGCATATGGAAAATATAGATTTAACAATTAGAGAAAAGAGACCCCATCCTTCTATGTTGTCTTAAAAAATATGAAATAAGCAGAACCAAGAGAACATTATATACAGTAACAGTGACATTGTTTTAAGAACAACTTTGAGTGAATAAGTTATTTTAACTATTATAGATACCCAAATTAACTACAAAGGACATATAAAGAAAGATGCTATCTGCATCCAGAAAAAGAACTAATAGAAATATGTATAGAATAATTGTACATCTATCTATCTATATATATATATGCATTTACATATTTATCTATATAGCTATATCTGTCTGTCTATGTATACATATATATCTATTTGTGTCTAATGGTAGCCATCTCTGGGGTGGGGTAGGGGGAGGGTAGGAAAAAAAGACAAAAAAAATGAAATTTACATCATAATTTTGTTGTATATTTGAAAGGAATGGTAAGTTGTGCTTAGTAGAGTTGCAGTTTCATGTACAATTATCCTTTTATTGTAGGATTATGGAAATATTTGCTTTATTCCATAAATTTCTATTAATGTAAAAGAGGGAGGAATGTAAAAACGTTTGTTTTTAAATGCCATCACAGTTCAGATCACAGGAAGTAGAGTAGAAAGAGAATTAGCATTGGTGCCATGACATCTGGCTTCTAGTTAAATTCTTGAGGCATAGTGGATATGGGACTGGACTTGGAGTCAGGAAAGTGTGGGTTCAAATATTGCTCCAATACTACTTCTGTAATCCTGAGCAAGAGACTTAACCTCACTATGCCATAGCTTCCTCAACTGTGAAAGGGAGATAGGATGGGGAGCAGTTGGTTGGACTAGATGTTCTCTAACATTTCCTCCAGCTCTAAAGCTATGATCTTAGGCTTCTCTGGTCCTGTTTCCTTATCTATAAAATAAGGTGGTTGGACTAGATACAAGATCCTTAGGGTCCCTTCTGGTTCTAGCTCTTTAATAATTCTCTACTCACCTTGAGAATGGGTCCTGTAGAGAGCAGATGTAGCTGGTCCCGTGCCTGTGAGAGTCTCTGGGTTTTTTGGTTTTTTTTTTTTTGCTAACAGGAGACAGTTATAGGTTTTGATTGAACGGAGGTTGGATGTGTTCTAGTCTAGTTGAAAGAGGTTAGTTAGAGGGACTGCCCCCAAACCACAAGGCTTAAGCTGCTAGGAATGGAAATATTGACTTATTTCCAATTGCCCTGTCTATTCTCATAATATCAGGGTCTTTCTCAGGCTTTAATGTGTTTAGGGTAAGCTTGAGGACTTACGTGAGAAATAAGGGAAAGAGAAAGGATAAGGCCTGATCCAGAGAAAAATAAATTTAGAGATGAAATATGTGGTAGCAGAAGATTGGTATCCTTAACTGTGACTTTCTCCCAGATGGTTCCCCAATAACAAGTATTAATTTTACTCCAGGCTAGGCAAAAAACAACCTAGTGAAAACAAACCTCCAAACTGACATGGTTTTAAAATATTCTGTCTGAAGCAGTAAATATTTAATCCCTAGCAAAAGACACTGCAGAGAAATCAATCTTTCCACCAAAGGAAAAGACAAGAATAAATAAATTGACATTATCTTAGAAGGATAACTGAGTTTGTAGGTGAAATGTGTAGAAGTCAGTAATCGTAGGATTTTTTTTTTGTTGTTTTTGTTTTTTTGGCAGGGCAATTGGGGTTAAGTGACTTGCCCAAGGTCACATAGCTAGTACATGTGTCAAGTGTCTGAGGTCATATTTGAACTCAGGTCCTCCTGACTCAAGGGTCCGTGCTATACTCACTGCACCACCTAGCATGCCCTATCTGTAGGATTTTTAAAGAGAAGAACTAATTCCATTTGAGATTGAGAATCACACACTGGCCAAGGCATCATTGCTGTGAAACACATGGCCCAGAAATGAAGCTCAGGGTTTACATGAATCATCTTCATTATTGGGACAGGGGACTTCCCCATAAGCATACACTTTGTGCTTATTCCCCTACTGAGGCTTTTCCATGGAACATCAGAATTTGGCTTATAACTTGGTCTCTATAACAAAAAAGAAAAAAAATTCCTATATGCTGGGCAAGTATCCAGGCTAACATTACATTGAATAAAGGAAAGGCCATATTTATTCCAATAGAAAATGCAAAAAACTCACTTGTGAGTTCATAAACAGTTCCTTCTCATTCCCTCTCTGGTTGTCCCTTCAGCTTCCTCAAGGACAGTCCTCTAGACTTATAGTACTGCCCTGGAGATGAGGCCTCATTATGCAACTGGGGAAAAAATTGAGTTTGCTAGAGAGGCAAACAAGTTTGGTGCGCTCCGCCACCCCGGTGATCCAGGCAGTCTTTGTTACTTATAACACTACCTTGTGTGGGGACCACTAAACATGGGAGAGTTGCTTGGCTCCCTGGTAACCCTGTGTTCTCTTCCTTCGTGGGTGGTCTCAACCCCAAGTCAGCGCTAGAACATCTTATAAGGTTTTTTTGAAGAGATGGAGAGGAGGTGAGTTGTTCGATTCATTAGCAACTCCACACTCTTTATCCATAGCCATACAAGGGAAGCTGCAATACCAGGTTAGTATTAGAGCTCTGGAGGAGGGGGAGAGGTACAGACCCTCCAGAAAGGGAAATAGAGTTCCTTCACATATTTATTGGCTGTCATATGAGTCATTTGCAATTTTTAGGGTTAAATCAAACTTGTAATGTTATACGTAATATTATGTAATGCTATGCTGTGCTATGTGTGACAAGGGATGTCATATATGTAGTTCACAGGGAGGAAAGAATAGACCTCCCTAGCATCTTCTCCCCTCCCTTCCCCACCTCCAACTTCTCCAAGAGACATATGGGTCCTTATCAGGAGGGAAAGCAGGAGGTTGTACTCAGAGGCTAGCTACTCTGCTCTCCTCAGAGACAGGATTCTAGGCTAGAATCATATCTATCTTTTCCCTTAAACATTATTAATCTTAAGGATATAATTTCAAGTTAAACTCCTGATGACTCTTCATTAGCATAGAAAGGGGGACCCCAAACTTTATATTCCCATCAAATTCTAGCTCCACAATTAACACACATAAATAAATAGCAAATAAATTAACAAACATAAGTAAATAGCAAACAAATTCATTTATCCATATCACTAGCAAACAGAAATTAGAGAAAGTGTACATGTGAAAATATATACCAGATAATACACATTGAAGGCACTCTTCCATTGGGAGCAAGATGTCTCAGGTCAAGCAAAAGAGAGTCCTAGATCTCACCCAAAGAAGAATTTCCTTTAACTCTATAGTATAACAAACTGAGGATAGGGATATGATGGAGACTGCCAGCTCTTCTTAGGTTGTCTTTTTCCCAGAGTCATTCCTTCCTTTCAGCCACCTGAAAAGAGATGGGCATTGTTGATCTTCTGTCTCCAAGTTAGAAGCCGGAAGAAATCTGAAGAGATCGAAGAAACCATATCTCTCTTCTTTCCTATTCTCACCACCTCTGCCTCACCCTTGATATGGACATCTTCACCAAAGAGGAAAGAATCCCATAGAAATGGGTTTGGAGGCTTGGTCTACATATGTTATACTGGCTTGAATGCTTTCATGAGAACTGAGGGCTTATTTTTCGTCTTGTAGGTCTTGTGGAGACCTACACATCAATTTCTGATGTCCCAAGTAGAAACTCTTGGTGTAGACATGACCCCAAAATAGAGAGAATCATGAAATTGCCCAAGACTGAATAAATTCCATGTAAACCCAGACCTGCAGCCCTGAGCCACGGGTTATGATTAAATGGTAGAGGAGGTGAGGAGATGCCAGTCCAGTAAATGACAGCACAGCCTGAATTTTGAATGAGATTCTCCACTCTAGTTTTTGTCTTTTGTCTTCTTGAGAAATAGATCAGTTCTATAGATTCACTGTAGCCTTCCTGCTCCCTTTATTGGCAACAGGTACAGCCTTCTCTAAATAACAGGCTTGTACAATGGCCATAGTTCTTGTCTGCATTCATGAATTCAAATGTAAAGATTATGGTTGCAAAGTTCCAAATAATGAGATGAGATGCTATTCATAGGTAGCATTTAAGAGCTTCCCTTTTTAGGTGATCATAGGATTTTACAGTTGGAAGGACCTCAGAGAGCATGTGTACAATTCACCCATTTTCCAGAGGAGAAAGATGAATCTGAGTCAGTGACTTGTCCAAGGTTACAAAGAAGGTGAGTGATGTGAATCAAACCCAAGTACTTTTATTTAAACCCAGTGCTTTCTCTAACTATATCACAAAGTTCTAGCACCTCAAAATTTACCCCTACATGGAGACTCAGGTTTCCTATGCTGGCTAGTTCAAGACTTTTAAGAAACACTTAATTGACAAGGTAAATTAGGTAAAGGATTTTAGAGAAGAAGTATATGTAAGCTTTGGTGGAAAGAAGTGGAGAGGGCATTCCACGTGTAAAGAATGAAATGTAAAATCCTGGGAAATGGAGTCAAGCTGGCCATACGAGGAGAGTAAGCAGGCTTATTTAGATAGAGAGGACAGTTGAAACTGGGGTGGAAGTTCCAATTAGGGAACAATGAAATAAGGGGAAATTTGAAAAGTGGTGGATGATCAAAGAGTATAGATTTTGAGAGAAATAAGGCTCACTGGTTGCATGTAGAGGAGCAACGTCATCAAAAATGCCTTTTGGGGGAAAAATACCTCTATGCGAAGGACAGATTAGTTGGAAATGAGTCTGAAAGGCTGATATCTCAGAGATTGTTGCAGCAGCTCCAGTATGAAGTGATTACGGAGGACATTCTGCACTATTAGTGTTGTTAACTCCTTCTGGCTTCTATTTACTTTCCTGTTTTCCCTTTCCCCGACACCAGTATTTCCCATCAAACCACAGTTCTTTCCTTCTTTCCCAGCTTTGCCACTTTGTGGCTGGGTGACTTTGGGAAAGTCATTTAACCTCTCTGATCCTCAGCATCTTCATCTATAAAATGAAAATGATTGTTGTAAGGAGAAACTGGGAGCCTGAATGTAAAGTGCTTTGCCGCCTATAAAACATCATATCCATGCAAACTGCTGTTGATCCCAGAATTGTCCTTTCTATTTGTTCCCAGGTGTGTTCTCCCTCCCTGATCCAATGACTGCTACACCAGAGATTGCTATTCTCCTCACCTTCCTTTCTTTCATCCTATAAAGCAAACTAATTATATCTGAAGCTGATTAAAGAGAAATACAATCCCATGAAGGTATAATCGACTTTTCTTTACTTCGTAGGATCTTCCACTTATCCTTTGCTCTCCTTTTAGCTTACCCCTTCCAAGTTTATGATACAAAGGCAGTGCCAGATATATTTTTCTTGTTCTCTCCTCCAGGTGGGACAAATAAATAATAATAACAATAATAACAATACAAAGCACTTTCTAAATATTATCTTAGGTTGTCCTCATAACAATCCTGGAGGTAGGTGCTATGATTAGTCCCATTTTACAGTTGAGGAAACTGAGGCAGACAGCATTTAAGACATTTGCCCACGTCATTCACCTAGTAAGTCTCTGAGGCCAGATTTCATTTCAGGTCTTTACTCCAGATCCAACACTCCATCCATGGCACTACCTAGAAGGAAAACATGAATTTTAATCAAATCGATCTATTTATTTATCTAGCATGTATGGTACTTTGCTGAGTGCTGTGGGAATTACAGAAGAAAAATAGGATCAGGTTTTTGCCCTGAAATACTACTAGATGTAAGAGGGGATTGGCCAATGAGGGCCCAGCCCTGCAAATAAACACAATGGCTCCATATGGATGTTTGGTGCATCTATTTCTGGAAGTGTGTGATGGCATAGAATGAAGGAGTCCAGCTTTCTAGGATTGTTTCCTATCCTGACTTCTTTCCCCTCTCTATATTACAAAAATCAATTCCATTTTATTTCTAGACACCATGCCTCTCCCATATACCTGGTGGTTTCTCATCTTTAAATATTTCCCTTGATTTTTATATTTTCACCTCCTGAAGGATTCGCAGTCTTTGTGGTCTTTTTGGCTGTTTTTGTTTGGTTGCTGAACCAGATCTGAGAATACAAACAAAAGATACCAACCAGCCATATAGCTCTTCTCTTCCCTGATGTCCAGCAAGGCAATATGTTATGGGCCTCCTGGTAGAGGAGAGGCCTTGAACTGTCTAAAGGAAGTTCAGCCCTGGGAGCACACACAGGGTTCTCATGTGAATGTTTGGTAAGCCTATTTCTGGAAGTGTGATGACCAAAAGGAGGAGCCAAGCTCTCCACTTCAGAACACACACAGAGCATGTGATTGTTTTCTGCTTAATGTATGGTAAAGAAAGGCCTTTTAATTGATGGCTGACTGTGCATACAAAAGGCACTAACTGGCCAAAGTGCTGATTTCTTGACGGTTTTATTAAGGAGGGAGAAATAAATGCTGTAAGCCTCTAGACAGGGGAGCTCCTTCCCCACCTGATTACTATATGATTTTGTGCCCACTCTTTCTAAAGACCAAAGTGGTAGTTGGGAGATTGTGCCCAGTGTTAAGGAAATGTTTTTCTACTTTGATCCTTGCTATATAATTTCAATAATTATCCTCTTGTAAAATCTAATTTATGTTAATTGAGCATCAGTGATAGTGAGGAGACAATGGGTTAAATTATATTGGGACACTAATTACTGGAAATGGCAGCTAGGTGGTGCAGTAGATAGAACACTGGGCCCAGGGTCAGGAAGACTCATCCTCATGAGTTCAAATATGGCCTCAGACACTAGCTGTGTGACCTTGGGCAAGTCACTTAACCCTGTTTGCCTCAGTTTCCTCATCTATAAAATGAGGTGGAGAAGGAAATGGCAAACAACTCCAGTATCTGCCAAGAAAATCCAAATAGCGTCACAAAGGGTCAGACACAACTGAAATGACTAAACAAAAATTATTGGAAATGATGTTGGGAGACACACAAGAATAAAGGTTGGAACCAATGACATTAAAGAAAACCTTGTACCCCTTCGGGATTCGCCCTAGAACCATGAGGTGATGTAGTTACTCTCTGGGCTCCCAACTTGCCAGTGTAGGTGGGAATTGATACTAATCAATACAAATGACATTAGTGTTAAAGTAGCTTAGAATGTTAGCTATGTAATGGACCTTAGACTTATCTGGCACAACCTTAACTTTACAGATAAATTAACTGAACCAGACAAGTTAAGTGGATTACCCATGATCCTACAGCTTGTGAGACTACAGGTCAGATCAGACTGAAGGTCTCTTGAAATGTGTCCAGTATTTTCTAGGACAGCAAAGAAACAATTAATCTTATAGGGCAGTTCTAACACATAGGAAACAGTAGTGGACTGGACAAGATCATTTCATAATTGGGTAATAAATCCTGTGTTACATGTTATACCTGTTACCACCCAGATGGAAGCTTTCATGAGTATCTAGTTCAGAAAAGAGACAAATTAGTGTAGATTATCATGGCCAATGAAGGTTTGGGCTATGAATGGAGGGTAGAATGGGGAGAGAAGCGGAGTGTACTCTGGGCAAGAGGAACAATATCAGCAAAGGTACAGAGTAAACAATGAGCCTAACTAGGAACAGGTGACAGTGGGGAGCCTGGCCTGATAGTGAAAGGTGAATATGGCGGGGTGAGGTTTAGGTAAGATGGGGTCAAAATCTAAACGTCTAGACAGGCACTTACTGTGGTAGTAGGAAATAGAGATTATTGAGTTTTGGAGATTATTAAGCAGACAAGTATTACAATGAAGATAATGTCGAAGAAAGCTTAATCTAGCCAGGTGTCCTGGGGACCAGAGATGGAAAAGTTGAATATATAGGCAGGGATGTCAATAAGTAAGGGAAGAACGATGGGATAAAGGTCTAGATTAGGGTAATAGAAGTGATAATGGGGAGGAAGATGCACACGAATGTGTGTATGTATGTATATACAGTGTGACACCCATAGAGCTCAGCAGCTCTTGATTCCTGTCACTTAAAGAATCCAATTTAGATTCCATGGTAAACTAAGAAGTGAGGTCTTTCCAATAGGCAAGTCCTGTAGGTTCCTGAAGGTTCTTAAAGCTGAAATTTCCATCCACCTGAACCTTTATCACTCTTCTTTACCTCTCTTGTGACCATTTTGTAGAACTATAGCCTTGTAAA
>CM053624.1:140777999-140820487 GCA_028646595.1 Phalanger gymnotis
GCTAAGGGGAGGTGCTAACTCCAGAGCCATGCCCCATTAGGTGCTAACCTAACCTATGTGGATGTGAACCTCCCAGGGTCCTAAGGGGAGGGGCTAACTCAAGAACCTATCATAGCAGCCTAAATTCTGGTCATTCAGATGACGTTTGATGACGCCTGAAGCCCTATAAGAAGGGAGGACAGAGCCATTTGTGCAGGGCTCTTGAGATGGTGTTGATGAGGAAATTCTGGGCAGCTGTAGCTAAGGAGCCCTCCAGCTTGCAAACCCGGATGCTGAGACTTCGTTGAACTCTGGTAACTATGTATTGGGATTTGAATCAGACAAGGTCTGTCTGTCAATGTTTGTAATTTGTTTGTATTTTGTTCTGAAGTTCAGGGTGCTGGCTTTTTCCTCTGAACTAAGTGAATGGCATTTGTGTGCTGAATTAAAGTAAGCATGTCAACCACTTCCCTCTGCTTTCCTTAGTTAAGCAGATCAAAAGAACCTGCAGCATGCTGGCAGCTTTCTGGGTGCTGGCTGTTGGTGGATTTTACACCCCCACAGAAGCTGCTAGCCAGGTTGTTGAAACAAACTATAGCCTTGTAACTGAGTATATGTTTGGAGGTATAAGACGAGGCACTATTCCTTCTTTGTCTTCTGTCTTTGGAATGTGGTTGTTACAGCTCCATCCAATTAGACTTTTTCTCCTTCCACTGGGTAGGTCCTACTCTCTAGTGACTGACCTCAACTCCATCCATACAGAGACATTTCTCTACATGTGTGGATGCTTTCTCCATGATTACTATCTCTTAATTACTAAATCAAATTCCCTTTTCTCAATCTTCATCTATCTCGACCTCTCTTCCTTTCTGAATCTTTCTCCTCCACTGAATATTCTATTTTGTTGATATTGACGCTTTTTCAGCTGTCACTGTTGCCGCTGTTCCAACCACTTCAGGCTCAATATTCAGTTAAAAATCTCTGACCTGTTCCCAAGAACCAGTCTTGTGAGTCCCAGAGTCTCTCTCAGGGTAGGGAAAAGACAACACTGTTTTCTTCAAACTACGTTTTCCAGGAACCTACATGGTCAGTCTTTGAATACTTTTCCCCTGGCAACAGAGGTCTGTCTTCGAGGCAGCTTCGAGGCAACCAAATATTAAGGTTTGAAAAGATCCTTGAAGTAATTTAATCCAATAGCTTCATTTTGCAGATGAGAGAACTAATACCTAGAGAGGTTAATTGATATGCCCAGACGATACAGTTAATGACACAGTTAGAATTAGTATCACATGATTAGAGCTGGAAGGTACTTTAGAGAGCGTATAGTCCAACCTCCTCATTTTACAAATGAGGAAATTGAGGTCCAGAGAGACATGCCCAGAGAAACATAAGTAGTAAATAGCAAGAGTGGGGCTTCAGTCTACATGCTCACCCTTAGTCCAATATTCTTTCCATTATTGCTTCAATTCTCTTTTCTCAGGTGCCACATCTTCTATGAAACCTTCTCATCATCTCAGCTGAAGTATTTTATTAGAGCATTTAGCCCTTATTACATTCTATTTGGCATCATAGTTATTTGAGAACATTATATCTTTTTCCTTAACAGGTAATAAACTTCTTAAGGCGACGGACTGAATAATTTTTTATCTCTGTAGTTTTTTATCTTGATAGATAAATTTTTATCTCAGTATCAGCTTGCACATAGTAGGTACTTAATGTCTGTTAAGGTGAACTGAATTTTCTCTCTTCCTTGTTTCCTCTAATTTTAGACTCAGTTTCCTGGTATCAGAGCCATTTTTCCTTTGCTTCCTTCCTTCCTTCCTTCCTTCCTTCCTTCCTTCCTTCCTTCCTTCCTTCCTTCCTTTTTTCTTCCTTCCACCATTAGATTTCCTACTACATACGAGCTAGTAAGCTGACCACCATGAAGTTCCTTCCCTTGGAGGGCTCAGGGACCAGGAGAAATTAATGTGTTCTCCTTATCCACTCCTCTTATGTATGCCTATAGGTGAAATCCAGTTAAAATGTCAACATGCAAGGAGGATACCAAGTGATTGAAAGAAATAATCTCAGAAACATAGACCTATTTGGTGTTGCAGGGAGGAGGTACATAAAAGGACAGTAAGGGTAAATGATCTGACTTTGGTATCCTGAAGATTACTGGCCACTGGAAAGTGATTTTTTGCCCTTGAAGTCTGCAGAACAAAATTGTGACCCAAGATTAGGATTGGTTAAGATTAAACATGGTGATCAGAAGGGAATAGCCTTCTCTCTTTGGTAAGAACATCAATGTAGCATCTTACATAGCACTCCAGAAGTCTTGTACATTTCCACCATAGAGGGAGTTTGTTGCTTAGACAAATAGGTAGATAGATAGATGGATGTATGGATAATACATTCCTTGTCAAATGAATCATTTATTCATTCAACAAATATTTACTAAGTACCTATGATGTACAACAAGGCAGATGATATTCACTGCAAACAAAGGGATATTTATTTAAAGGAAAATGATGAAAAATCCTTTTAAAACATAAGTAGTCATCTTCTAATTTATTTGTTGTATAATTTTATCATGTAAGTTTTTTTCTTTAGGTAAAACCATAGTCTTGTTCTCTGTCCTTTTTTAGAGCATCTTCCCTTTTCCCTATCCTGCTATTGGCCTCTCCTAGGGCCTTCTCTAGAGATTGAGCTGAGGAACAGTGGATATGGTGTTTGCTACCCGACAACTCCAGGAGAAATGCCAGGGGCAGAGCAGAGGTCTGTACACAACGTTTGTAGATCTACTTTTGATACTGTCAGTCATGAAGGCTTGTGGAAAATTATGTCGAAATTAAGTTGCCCAGAGAAGTTTATCAGCTTTGTACATCAATTTAATATCACACGCTTGCCCAAGTTCTAGATAATGGGTAATGTTCTTGTGCTTTCCCGGTCACCAATGGATTGTGCTTGTTCCCATACTTTTTAGCATGATGTTTTCAGCCATGTTGTCAAATGCTTTCAATGAGGATAAACACAGCATCAAGGTTAGCTAACCCACTAATGATAAATTCTTCAACTTGAAAAGGCTACAAGTCAAGACCAAAGTGGAGTGCTGGTGCATGATTTTCTGTTTGCAGATGATTATGCACTCAATGAAGCCTCTGAAGCTGAGATGCTATGAAGTATGGACCAATTCTTTGCTGCTTGTGCTAATTTTGGCCTAACAACACCAAGAAAACACAAGTGCTCCATAAGCCATCACCACACTATCCATACGTGGAACCTGCAGTTATAGCAAATGGAAAAGTTTTGATTGCTGTAGATAAGTTCACTTACCTTGGTAGTGTACTTTCCAGGGATGTACACATTGATAATGAGGTTGACGAGTGCATTGCCAGAGCTAGCTTGGTGTTTGGGAGGCTCTGAAGGAAAGTATGGGAGAGAAGAGGTATTAGATTGACTACCAAACCAAAAGTCTGCAGAGCTGTTGTCCTGAACTCATTACTGAACGCCTGTGAAACCCAGACAGTGTGCCAGGGCCATGCCAGGAAACTCAATTGCTTCCTTTTGAATTGTTTTAGGAAGATTCTGAAGATCACCCGGCAGGATAAGGTACCAGAAACTGAGGTCCTTATTTGAACTAAACTGCTGAGCATTCACACTCTGCTTCAGAGAGCACAATTCCAATGGGCTGGCCATGTTGTTCAAATGCCAAACGTACACTTGCCAAAAAGACTATTTTAGGGGGAACTCACACACAGCGAGTGTTCACGTGGTGGTCAGAAGAAGCAATACAAGGACACTCTCAAGGTCTCTCTTAAGAACTCTGCAACTGATTGTGTGACATGGGGAGACACTGACACAGGACCGTGCAGCATGATGTGCCCTCATCAGAGAAGGTGCTGTGCTCTATGGAGGAAGCAGAATTGAAACAGCTCAAAGGAAATGCAGGATGTGCAAATTTAGACAACCCACCCAAAATATTTACATGGATTATTTGTGGCTGACCTGTTGTAGAGCATTCTGAGCTTGTATTGGTCTGATCAGCCACAGGCTGACACACTGAAACTTGACTCTAGCATAGTAATGTCATTTTGGTCCTCTTTGGGAACAAAAGGCAACAACTAACTTCCTTATTCAGTAGAGGGCAGAAGAGTACAGGTGTTTGTTTGCTGGGAAGTCCTTGCAGGTGCATCTCTAACAGGGATGATTGCAGAACAATTTAAGATAGTATTGAAGATTAGGTCCACTCTTATTCTCCCCATCCCCAATAAAGAAAAGTAATCTCAGTGGTGAGAATTCTCATCTCTTGAAAACTAAGGCCGTAATCTAGCTCCTCACAGGCCTCCCTAAGTGGTTTCCTGGGTGTCCACTCATGCCCAATGCTCTCTGTAGCCTGATGATCTCGTAGCTTTACTGCTTCTTTCCTTCCCTTGGTACCATCTGAAGGGAGCTGGGTCTGGGGTCCAGACTGGGACATTGAGCAGGGAGGAATGTTTTTCTCTTCCTCTTACCTTTTTTACCTCTGGGTATTTTAAGAGCTATATATATCTGATAACTTTTGTCAATTGCTTGAGTATTAAAGTAGCTAGTATTTTTTTTTCCAGTAGGATCTTTGGAATTCGATGTTGACACCTAGTACCGACATTTAACATTTAGCATTTATCACCTTAGGCTCAATATTTTTACAACATTGAAAAATCTCATTATAATGTTGCTAGTTATTAATACCTGCTTAGATATTAGAGTGAAATCATATTTTCCAGAACATTCCATAAAATTCCAAGAAGTTAATGCAACTTCAAATAATTGAAAAGTGTTTGTTCATGGACAGATTACTTTAATATCTCAGACCCTTGGTTTTTTCATATGTAAAATGGGAATGATTATATTTATACTACCTTTCTCACAGGATTGTTATGAGGAATGCTCTTTGCAAACTTTGCTATATAAATGCTATGTAAATGTGTTATTAATAGTCTACATATGATATCTAGTCCTGTCATCTAGTATCAGTCTTTAAAAAGGGTCTACTGAATTTTGTATAACAACTTATTCACTCAGATATCTCATCAGCCTCCCCTCATTAAATAAACCAGATATCCAAACTTGCCATGATTTCTCTCCTTTGTTTAATAATAACCAACTCATAACATCCTAGCTCCACCTTTCCTCTGATTGTGATTCTACCTTCCCCTCCAATGATATCCTAACACATGTCTCATCCAGGTCCCTCCCTTTCTCTCTGCCCTCCCAAACCCAACAGGGCTCTCTGTCATCCATTTCTGGAGAACTAAGAAACACAGGGAGCTTCTCAGACCCATGACCAGATGGACCTGCTGCCTGCGAGAGACCCAGCAAATAAAATAGGTAAGGAGAAATAATCCTGGCCTAAGGCATGACAGGACAGAGATAGAGAGGTAATGGAAAGGGAGACAGAGACACACACACAGAGAGAGAGAGAGAGAGAGAGAGAGAGAGAGAGAGAGAGAGAGAGAAAGAGAGAGAGAGAGAGTGAGTGAGAGAGAGACATTACAGAATGAGAGGGATATATGTTGTATACAAGGATACAAGGAAGCGATTAATGATCAGAATACATGGGAAGGGAAAATAGTGACCGAAAGAGGTTTTTGTGGCTCAGAGGAAGGAGCAGTCAATCAACTGAAAGTCTGGAGACCTGGTAATAGTCCTGACTCTTGCTGTGTGATTCTGGGCAAATAGTTTTCCCTCTCTCTACTTCACTTCTCTTGTCTGCAAATATGAGAAGTTTGTAGTTGACCTCGCTCTTTTTTTTTTGCCAGCATTAGCATTTTATGGAAAGAGTATTAAACAAGCACCCACTCTATGCCCAGAAAAATTCTAGGTGCTGTGAGAAAGTTTAAAAGCCAATCCCTGAAGTTAGTCAGGGGTACTTTAGTCTAACCGTGGAGACAAGACAAGAGACATGAGAGAATTGTTGTCATTTCTTCTTTAGTCATTTCGGTCGTGTCCAACTCTTCATGACCCTATCTGGGGTTTTCTTGGCCAAGATACTAGAGTGGCTTACCATTTCCTTCTCCAGCTCATTTTACAGAGGAGGAAACTGAAGCAAATAGGCTTAAGTGACTTGCCCAGAGTCTACTGCTACTAAGTGTCTGAGGCTGGTTTGAACTCTGATCTTCCAGACTCCAGCCCCAGTGATAAGGAGTCTAAGCACGGCAGGACTGTAAAAAGGAAAAAGACCAATGTGGTCAGGAAAAGTTCATGTGTGAGGTGAGATTTGACCTAGGCCTTAAAGGATGGAGAGAATTTAGATTAGCATTTGGGAGGAAGGGAGGGAGGATGCTCTAGGTCTTTCACAGATCATGAGAAAGAGATGGAGTCAGAAAGTCCCTAGTTTTCCTCTGTCTTCTTCTACCTCTCTTTTTCCCACAGGAGAGAAAACAAGAAGTGTGAATGGGATCTTCCCCCTGCTACTACTGTTGGTGCTCACTTTCCTGCTGATGCTGGGTCTGAGCAGAGGTCTGGATGATGACCTAAATGAAAAGACTTTCGATGAGGAGCATATAGACTACCCTAAGTCTAACCGCTTATTCAGGTACTGTAACTCCATGATGCTGTTGAAAAGAATCCGGGGTCCCAATGACACCTGCAAACGGAAGCACACATTCATCCATGAGAAGCTAGACAATCTTGTTAGCCTCTGCACTAACTTTACTACCCTTACTACATGCAAGTACCCCTCAAGGATGGACTGCCACCAGAGCCCAATGAAGCTCCAGCTGACAGACTGTAGACTCATTGAAGGAACAAAATTCCCAGGATGCAAATACAAGTCTCTGCCCAAATTCAACTCTATCCTCTTCAATTGTGATGAATTAGGGCCTGTATACTTCCATGGAATTCTGGAGGATTCTTAGACCAACTCCTTTGTTTGGGATTCCTGTCTTCCATCTCTAGCTGAGAAACATCCTCACCAATCCCTAGGATGACCAAGGTGGAACTGAGGGGAGAGAGGGGCATGAAGGTGATCTCTTGAGTGAAATAGTTGGGGGTCAGTGGTGATCCTTGCAGAGCCTGTACTGTTCTATTTGTTTTTTTCCTTCAATAAAACAATTTACTGCACTGAATGATGAGCTGTGAGTGTGTTTGGGGATACTGGAGGCAAGCAGGCTTTCCCTGTGGTTATACCAAATGCATTCTATGCATCGAGTGGGTATAATGGATGGTTACCTTTGTGTTATCAGGGGTACCTGGGAAGGGCTCTAGTGCTCTTGGAGACGCTGTTTGAAATTCTCCTAATACAGCTTTATTCTTTGGGCTCTTCTTTGCTTCCTATTAAATGAAAATACCATTGGATAAAGTAAGCCTTAATTAAACCTTACTAATCATTTACTATAAGTGAACTTATTGGATCTAAATTTAGATTGAGATTGGGTTGTCACCAGTAAGTGGGAGTGAACTAGAAACAGCATGAAGACACTGGGCAGCTAAGCAGGAAATTGGAGGTGGAGAGTACACTTAGAAAGGAGAAAGAATGAAGAAAGGCTTCTTTTCCCTTCCCAGCCTTGTTCCTGACTTTCTCTGGACTTCAAAAGTTTACCTTCTCTACAGCTATTCTAGAACTTCCCTAAACATCTGAAACAGGCTACCACTGCCCACCCACCCACTCATCACAAAATATCCCTAAGCAAGACACACATACCCCGCTTCCCCACTGCTGAGGTCCTCCAGGAGCCTCCATTTTTGTGGAGGCCTGCTTTCATCCTGCTCCCAACTTTCTTTGCATTTTAAAACCATGATCTACTTCACTCCCCCTCCCCCTACCAGCACCCTCTCCTGCCCCTCCATTCCTGGTACCTTTATTCCTCCACATACACATCCTTTTCAATTCTCTTTTGTATCTTGCCTTCTCTTATTAGAATGCAAGTTCCTTGGGGGCAGGTTCTTACTTTTTTCTCGTAATATGTACACCCAGTGCTTAGCACGGTGCTCGGCATGTGGTAAGTACTTAATAAATGCTTATTTCCTTCCTTCTTTCACATTATTCTCCATTTGTTTTCTTACGATTTAACTACTTTTTGACAGATCTTTGTACATGACATTATATCTACACCTCCACAACATTATACAAGTAGGCTCCAGTATCTAAAATGAAGCCCCTCAACCTCTGCCTTGTAGACTCCCTGGCTTCCTTCAAAGCACCATTCAGAAGCCACTTAAGGCCTTTCCTTATCCTCTTCTTCCCCCAAACTCCCAGTTATTAGTACTCTCTTCCTCTTGAAATCACTTTGCATACATTTTGTATTTGCTTGTGTACACTTTGCCTCCACAGCTCCCCTTCCTCCCCTCCCAATATATGCAAGCTCCTAGAGGCTGCTAGGTGGTGGAATGCACAGTGAACTCTTTTGTCCCATGTAATTTCATTTATGATTTCTTGAAATAGAGCTCTGGAAAACCAGGCTTTGATAATGCTTATTGGGATTCAAATGGAGCTACTAGACCATGCCTTAAACCCAAATTACTCTGGCTCTCACTGATTGGCCAACAATAGGTCACAGCCCAAGCCTCCTAGGTCATTGCTTGGATTTTGATGGCTCAGAGTGAGTGTAAATAGCAATTATTCTGTTGTGGTCAGAAACCCTAAGTGTCTTCTACTCTCAGTTTGATTTTTTTTTTTCTGAGTAGGCGAACTAGGCCATCTTTTGCCTCATTTCTTATCTAGCCTTAAATCACCAAATGGCTGTTGCCTCAGACAAACTGAGACCTGGAAAAGACCTTAGACTAAAAAGGCCAAGTTGTCCTACTGCATGTAGGGTTATCTCCAGTTGTCTTGACCTAGGTCTTGCCACTGGACTCAGATGACCCTGGAGGAGAGATGGAGGCTGATGGCTTTGCACAGCCTTGCCCCACTCAAATCCGATTCACTTGCAAGTCAAGATACCACCCTCCTGATGTCATTGATCCTCTTCAAAAATGAAGGACAAACAACAGCATAGTGCGTTAGACACTTAGAAAAACCTGGGTTCAAACCCTTTCTTGGAAGCTGTCTAGATATGTGATCCTGGGCATATCATCTGACTTTTCTCAGCCTCAGTCTCCTCACGGGTAAAAGTCAAATCATTGAGCATTTATTAAGCACCTACTATGTGATGGTAAGTGCCAATGATACTAAAAAGGGCAAAAATAGATCCTGCTCTCAAGAAGATCACAATGTAGTGGGTAAGACAAGATGCAAACGATTGTTTATATATTTATTTTATACCCAGAATAAACTGAGTAATAATTACAATTACAGAGGCAAAAGCAAATAAAGGCGAAAACAGATTCCACCTTCAAGAAACTCACAGTCTAATTGGAGGAAGAGAACACACACACAACAGTTTATAAATAAGACTACACAGGATAAACTGGAGATAATGCTAGAGGAAAGGTATTGGCATTAAGTGGGATCAGGAAAGGTTTCTTGAGGAAGGTGGGATTTCAGTTGAAACTTGAAAGAAGCCAAGAAAGCCAGGAGAAGGAAGGGGAGAATATCCTGCTTGGGGGATAGCCAGTGAAAATGAACCAAGTCAGGAGATGGAATGTATTACGTAACAGCAAGGAGACCAGTGTCATTAGAATCCAGATTAATTGGATCCATATTTTATTCCAATCAATATTAATCAGTTTGATATGATTCCATACGGATAGTGATTATAAATTCTGTATATTGGGCCCCAGAGCTGTGAACTGCATATTATAAGTTCACTTGCTTAATCATAGTAAGCTAACTAGAGGACCTCCACCCTTGTTTTCCCTTGTTAGCCTGACCTAGCCTAGCATAGTGGGGGTCATTCAATGACACAGAAAGTCCTTCAACTATTTTTGTTGCCCCTCTGTCCTTGATCAACCCTTTATTGCCCAACATGGGGAGATGGTCATGAGCATTTGGCCAATGTGTGATCCTGGTTGCTGGCCTGTGGCCTGCCCATGGCCCATGTAGATGTTTTGATATCTGTTTATCAGTCCAAACCACGAGTCTGTTCATTGGCTCAGTAAGACCTCTTGAAAGGTCAAGATATGTCTGTGAAGGTCTGCTCATCAATCCAGTTGTCAACCAATGGGAATCGGTATGACCTTCCTGGAAGGTCAAGGGCAAAGTCTATCAACCAATGAGACTCTGTTTTTGTACTTTGCTTCATCTATATTCTCTGAGTATTCTCAAATTGGGAAAAAGATCTGAGGTCCACTTCATTAGAGTGGGACCATGGACCCTTTAATAAAGTGCCATCAGCTCAGAGCTCTGCCTCAGTTTCTTTTATTGTAGGTTGGACAATTTTGGACCTCACAGAGACTGGAAAAGTAGAAAGGGACCAGGTTATGAAGGGCTTTAAAAGTCAAATAGGATTTGATATTTGATCTTGGAGGTGATAGGGAGACACTGGAGTCTATTGAGAGAAGGGGGTATACATGAGAGATGTTGTGAAGATAGAATTGACAGGGCTTGGCAATAAACTGAATATAGGCAGTAAGAGAGCAAGGAGTAGAGGATGGCAGGTAGGTTTTCAAATCTTGGTGACTGGGAGGACACCGAAGCCCTCAATAATAACAGGAGAAATAGAAAGAGGGGAGCAATTGGGGCGGGAGGGTAGAAGGAGTTCCGTTTCAAATATGTTGAGTTTGAGGTGTCTGCAAGAAATTTAGTTTGAGGTGTTCAATAGACAATTGGACATGCAAGACAAGAAATCTAGAGAGAAGTTAAGACTGTTTGAATAGATCAGAGTATCATCTGTCTAGAGATGATCACTGAATCCAAGAGGGCTGATGAGATTGCTAAGCAAAATAGTATAGAGGGAAAAGAGAAGAGGGCACAAAACAGAACTGTGGGGGCCCCTCATGGCTAGCAGCATTTCCTGGATGAAAATTAAGCAAAGGAGACTGAGATGGGGTGGTCAGACAGGGAAGAAAAGAGAATATCAGGAGAAAAGAGTGACAGACAGCATCAGAGACTGAAGAGAGGTCAAGAAGGAAGAGAATAAAATGAGGATAATAACATCTACTTCACGAGGTTGTTGTCAGGATCAGAGGATAATATATGTAAAGTAACTTGCAAATCTTAGAGTGCTTTATAAAATCTATAGTGCTTTATAAAATCTGAAAGTTAGATTTATAAAATCTAACTCTGTAATGGAAAGAGGAAGAGAGAGAAAGAAGAGGAAGATGGTCAAATCAGAAATAATAATAATAAAGATGGTGATGATGATCTCTCAGCTCCCATGGATTTAATTACCATCTCTATGCTGATGATTCTCAAATTTGCCTTGCATCTCTGAATGCCTTTCAGCTATCTCTAATTGGACATCCAGTAGTTATCTTAAAATAAACATATCTAAAATAGAATTCATTGGCTTTCCCCCTAACTATCCCCCTCCGGCTTTCCCTATTACTGTTAAGTCCTGAAATAAATCAGTCATGAGTTGAGGAATAAAGTGTCTTTAATTGAGATAACAGGGTAGCAAACCTGCCACCTTGAGAGATGTCCCCTGAATACAGAGCCCAATGGATTTCTCAAAAGACCCATGA
Organism: Phalanger gymnotis; assembly: GCA_028646595.1. Lineage (NCBI taxonomy): Eukaryota > Metazoa > Chordata > Mammalia > Diprotodontia > Phalangeridae > Phalanger > Phalanger gymnotis. The sequence continues at coordinate 140,789,502 of CM053624.1, forward strand.
AAAGGTTCTTATACATTTAGGAGTGGTGGGGGAAGAGGTAGTATGATATAGCAAGGCCTATTCATGAGATGCCAGCCACCTTTGACAATCTAAGCAAGGAAAAACTCCTCCATTCTGGCTGTTTTGCCATTCATGCCATGAATCCTAATCAAAGGGGTGAGGACCTCTGGGGCTATAGTCTATAGTCTATAGGCTATAGTCTAGCTCAAGCTGGCTTTGTTAATAAGGAGGGGTTTTAGGGTAGGGACTTAAGGTGTGGCTCAGTTTAACCTTATTGACACTATCTTAAGGGTAGGAATACAAGGACATTATTGGAATTATGAATGATTAAGAAACAGTAGAAGTTAATATTATATTTGGTGTTAAGAATTTTCTGTGACTATAGAGGGCAGTACTATTATCCCAGTCCCTCAGGCTCACAATCTAGGCATTATCCTCCATGCTTTACTAGGTCTCACCCTTATATCTGAGCTATTGCCAAAGCCTGTCAATTTCACCTCTTCAACATCCCTCCTATACATCTTGCCTCCTCTGATACTACTGCCAGTCTAGTGCAGGCCCTCATTACCCTATGCCTAGACTATTGCCATAGTCTCCTGGTGGGTCCACCTGCCTCAGTTCTCTACCCACTCCAGTCCATGTTCTATCAGGCCACCAAGGTGATTTCCCTACAGTACAGATCAGACTATGTCATTCCCCTATTCAACAAACTCCAGTGGCTCCCTATCACCGTTAGGATCAAATAGAAAATGCTGTTGGGCATTCAAAGTCCTTCATAACCTAGCCCTCCTACTTTTCAAGTCTTATACTTTGCTCCCTTTTAGGTACCCTTGGATCCAGTGACATTTGCTTCCAGGCCATTCCACAAAGAAGACACACTGTCTCAGCTGCAGGACATCTCTGGCTGTCTCCCATGCTCAGAATGCTCTCCCTCTTCAACTCTGCCTACCAACTTCCCTGGCTTCCTTTAAGTCCTAACTAAAATCCCATCTTTTATAGGAAGCCTTTTCCAATCCCTCTTAATTCTAATGCCTTCCTTCTGTTAATTATCTTCTATTTATCCTGTACACAGCTTGCTTTGTATATATTTGTTTGCATGTTGTCTCCTGCATTAGAGTGTTATCTCCTTGAGGTCAGGGTAACTAGATTAGAACTATTAAAGATAGTTTCTGTGTCCTGTACTTTTTCCCCTTCTTCTAGGATGCCTAGCACAATGCCTTGCACATAGTAGATACTCAGCCCATTCAATCTTATCAACTTATTTTTCCTTGTTACTATTCTATCACCACTTTATGCTGCTTAAGGAAAGACAATGAACATCTCTTTTTTAATGCACCAAGGAAACTTAAAATGCCACACAAGTGAAGACCTAGTTATTTGTCACACTAACAAGACCACTTCAACTTCTCTCTTCCCCAAAATGAATGAGTTAGAATACTAATTTCTGGGACCAGTACTAATGTTCATATTGGGAATCTCATTCAAGCTTCTCTCATCCTAGTAGGCTTTAAGGAGTTCAGATTTTACCATAAAAGTAACAGGGAGCTATTATTGGACAGGAGAATGGCATGGCCAGACCTATGCTTGAGGATTATCAATTTGGCAGCTGTGTAGAAGACTGATTGGAGAGAGGAGAGATTGAAAGCCAAGATGCCCCAATCAGGATGCCCTTGCAATAGTCTAGGTGGAGGAGGGAGCAAATCCTGAAAAAGAGTGGTGATCAAGTTAGGGATTATAAAATTCCAACAAAATAAATGTCAGCTATTATCACATAATATGTGGAAATTGGCTCTTTCCTCCAGTTCATCACTTAAAAATGGATCCTAGCACTACTCCCCCACCAGCATCTCATCAGACCCAAAAGACATGATAAATCTTGGGTAAAGGGAGAACTGTATATATGTACATGTACAAGTGCATGTGTATTTACACATATATGTATGTATATGAAGATGTACATGCCTATGAATATGTATATTCAAATTGTCTATTGTGCCTGGGTATTATCTGCCAAAGTGGGGGGAAAATGCAACCCTTGGTAGCTGCTGAAAAATACAACACTGTAGGAATAAAACTACTCATTAGAAAGTCAAGACCTCCAGAAGGAGGATATATTTGATATGCTGATAGATCTGTGATTTCATCTCTGTGTGTACTCCTTTCTCTTATACAAATTCAGCCCCTTCCAGATCTTCTCATTTTTTATCTTTCTCGTCCATGCCTTTGCATAAATCCTCCTTAGAGATACATTTCCTAAGCCCTAGAGTGTCATAGGAGCCTAGAAGGACAGATGAAACGTCAGAGATCATCTAGTCCAACTTCCTCATTTTATAATGAAGAAAAATGACTCCTATTGAGGTTAAGTGCACAGATTAGTGGTAGGATTTGAGCTCAATTCCGGAATCTTTACTCCTTCTAGGTTTTCCTTTGTTGTTCATTTGTTTTAAATTATCTTAGCAAGATTTAAAAGAATCACTGACTGTTCATCTGCTGTCTCATTCTCACCACATGAATGGACAGATTTTCCCAGTAATTATTGTAAGAGTCATATATAATGTTTATATTTTATGCTTTGTTCTATCCCTCTCCACATTACTCATTTCTTACATGTTCTTTTTGTTTTTCAGCTCTTTTGCTGTAAATCAAAGAGGACTGATAGAGCAAGAAAACCTCTCAAATTCTCTCTGGCTCACAGATGAAGTTTAATAGAGATGAATACAAGGTCCTACACTTAAATTTGGGGAGAAAACTCTTAGGATGGAAGAGATCTACACAGAGACCTAGGAATCTGCAAAAACTTTATTGCTGTTCAGTTATGTTCGACTCTTTCTGACCCCATTGGGGATTTTCTTGGCAAAGATACTTGAGTGGTTGTTTTTTCCTTCTCTAGCTTATTTTACAGATGAGGAAACTGAGGCAAACAGAGGTTAAGTGACTTGCCTAGGGTCACACAGCTGGGAAGAGTCTGAGGCCAGATTTTGAACTAAGGTCTTACTGACTCCAGGCCCAGCATTGTATCCATGGTGACACCTAGCTGCTTGCAAAAACTACAAGCTCTATATAAGTTACTAGCTTTAAAATATCTATACAACTTGGCCCCAAACTATCTTTTGAAACTCATTAGACATTATCCCCTTTCCCTCCTTTGTGATCCTACCAAATTGGCCTTTTTGTTTCTCATTTATGACACTTCATCTCCCATCTAATGCCATTACAATGGCCATCTTCTATACCTCGAATATACTCACTCTTTACCTCTTCCTAGGAGAATTTCCTCACTTTCTTTAAGATGCAGGTCAGTCACAGTCTTCTGCATGAGATCTTTTCTGATTGCTCCAGCTGCTAATGGTCTCCCTCATAAACTACTTTGAGATATATATGTGTATATATATGTATATATACACACATATATACATACATACACATGTATATATACACATGTAATCATTGCTGTCACTTGTTCTTTATGTCCAAAGTTTGTTCTCTTCCATGATATTTGGTTGGAGTTGCTGTCCCTTTTCCTTTTTAAAAATTTATTTATTTATTTCATTTTTAATTTTTGGAATAAAACAAGCATTTTAAAAAGATGCACATGAAACTGCAAATCTGCTATATACAACTTGCTATTCCTTTTAAATATGTAATAAAGTTATCCATGCGAATTTTTCCCTCCTTCCCCATCCTCAAGATGGCTATTATTAGACACAAATATGTGTATGTATAAATATATGTAAGATCATCCTATACATCTATCACTTCTTTCTCTGGATGCAGATAGCATCTTTTTTCATATGTCCTTTGTAGTTAATTTGGGTATTTATATTAGTCAAAATGACTTATTTGTTCAAAGTTGTTCTTAAAACAATATCTCTGGTACTGTATACAGCATTCTCTTGGTTCAGCTCATTTTGCTCTTCATTATTTGATTCAAGTCTATCATAATTTCCTAAGATCATCAAGTCCATCACTTCTTATAGCACAGTGGTATTCCATAACAATCACAAACTACAACTTGTTCAACCATTCCCTAATTGACGGGCATCCCTGCAGTTTCCTTTCTTTGCCACCACGAAGAGAGCTGCTATAAATGTTTTAGAACATATAGGTTCCTTTCCTTTTTCCTTAGTAGTCTTGAGAAACAGACCTGGTATTGGTACTGCTGGGTCAGTATAATAACTTTTTGGGCATGATTCCAAATCGTTCTCCAAAATGGTTGGATCAGTTTACAATTCCACCAACAATGAAGTAGTGTCCTAATTTTTCCATATCTTCTCCAATATTTGTTATCTTCCTTTTCAATCATTTTGTCTCAAGGTTGTTTTAATTTGCATTCATCTAATCAATAATGATTTAAATTATTGTTTCATATAACTATAAATTGTTTCAATTTCTTCATTGGAAAGGCTTGTTCATATCCTTTGACCATTTATCAATTAAGGAATTACTATTATTCTTTTTTTTCAAGTTTTTTTTTTTTTTTGGAGGGGAGAAGGCAGGGCAATTGGAGTTAAGTGACTTGCACAAGGTCCCACAGCTAGTAAGTGTCTGAGACCAAATTTGAACTCAGGTCCTCCTGACTCCAGGGCCAGTGCTCTACTCACTGCACCACCTACCTACCCCAAATTGGTTGTATTCTTATAGATTTGACAAAGTTCTTCATATATCTGAGATATGAGATCTTTATCTAAGAAGTTTTCTACAAAATTTTCCCCAATTTTCAGCTTTCCTTCTGATCTTGGCTACATTTGTTTTATTTGTACGAAACCCTTTTAATTTAATGTAATCAAAATTATCCATTTTATACCTCACTACTCTCTGTCTCTTGTTTATTTATAAATCGTTCATCTGTCCATAAGTCTGATAAGTAATATGTTCTATGTCCTTCAAATTTTCTCATAATATCTCTCGCTATATCTAGGATACATATCCATTTTGACTTTATCTTGGCAAATGGTGCAAGATATTTTTCTATCCCCAATTTCTTCCAGACAGTGTTCCAGTTTTCCCAATAATTTTTACCAAATAATGAATGCTTACCCCAAACTCTTAAGTCTTTACACTTGTCAAATACAAGGTTACTGTTTTGATAAATACTGCCTTATAATATGGTTTAAGATCTGATGCTGCTAAGTCATGTCATTCCTTTACATTTTTTTCATTATTTCCTTTGATACTCTTGACTTTTTGTTCTTCCAAATGAATTTTGTTATAATCTTTTTGCTATCTCCTTATTCATATGTTATCTATGACAACCACATTCCAGAAACCATAAAGAAAAAGAATTGCCGTAAATCTATCTAAAGGGAAACAACAGTCAGTAGCAAAAAGAGCAAAAAAAGTGTTGGAGTCCTAACATCTAGTTCTCAGCATGCCACTAAATGGCTGTATGACTTTAAACAATTTTGCATAGACCTTTGGGCGCCAGTTTTTTCTGCTGTCATGTGGAGGTTCAATCCTTATACACCCTGCCTCTCAGAGCTATCTTAAAGATCAGTGAGATCATGCATATAAATTTTTGAAAAGTTCAACTTGTTATAATAATAAAAAAGAATTAAGGAATATGGGCCCAGACCTCTTGGTTAAGTCACCAGGACTCTGGTTCCCTTGACCAGAGCTCTCTGATCAATGCCGTTCATCTGATAAGTTTTACTTGTATGTGATGCTCCCCTGCTTTCCCATGCCATGTAAATGGCCCTTTTGTTACTGGTCCACTGTGGTCCCTACACATATCTTCAACCAGATGTAAAATTAGAAGAATGTGGGGGGCACTAGGGACGTTCTGAGCTTTTGTCTATTAATTATTCCTGTCCCTGAGAGCTCAAGATGTACCAGCAGGTCATTAGTTTGGAACATATGCTAATCTCTTTCACCCACTCATCCTAGACATTTGGGCTCTTTTCATTTCAGAATATTTGGCTAGAAGTATAAGATTTACTAAGCTAAAATTTTTTTTTCTGAGAATGGAAGGTAAAACATATCTAACTTCACCCTACCTCTCCTTAGCCTCTATTGCATACCTCATTACTAATTTCTCTTTGTTCCTTCTATTCCTGAATTTTCCTTCCTGTGTCCTTTTCCTGTATTTTTGTCTCCTTAAATCATCCTTTTCCAGACTCCCCTAATAGCTGTGTTAGGTATGGGCAATATTTACTTCTCAGAATCTCCTTTACAAGTGCTATGAATCCAACACTGGATTTCTATAGGGTCAGATGAATCAAGAACTCTGAGTCGAAAGGGTCTTCATAGGTTATATAATCCAATGCTTTACCCAATTCCAGAATCTTTTCAAAAACAAACCTGACAGGTCATCCATCATCTACCCTCCACTTTAAGACCTTTGGTAATGAGACACTCGCTATCTCATAAAACTGTTTTGAATTCCTTGTTGGGAAGGTATTTCTTAAATTCAACCTAAAGTTACAATCATGGGGTTATAGAGGGATCTCATAGGTCATTAAGCAAAAAATCCTGACCACTATATATCTTACGAGTGATCATCCAGACTCCACCTGAAGATCTCCAATAACAAGGAGCTCAGTACTTTCTAAAACAACTCATTCCATTTTTGGACAGCTAAAGTCAGGTGCTGGGGGTGCAAGTGCAAGTGCAGTCACTACTCTTCGTGAGATTGCACTCTAAATGGGAGGAAACAAGGACATATACATACAAGTGTACATATATAAATATACACATTAATATAAAATTTAATTATATATACACACAAAGTAGTTATAATAAATACCATTCAGACATCTGGAACTAGATATCCAATAGATACTCAGTATGTCCAAAACTGAACCCATCATCTTTCCCTCTAAACCTTTCCCTCTTCCAGACTTGAAAGGAAAGAAGCAAGGAAATCAGCATCTATTAAGCACCTACTGTCTGTCAGGCATTGTGCTGAGTTTTACAAACATTATCTCATTTGATCCTTACAACAGCCTGGGAGATAGGTGGTATTATTATTCCCATTTTATAGTTGAGAAAATTGAGGCAAACCCAGGGTTATATAGTTAGACTCTTTAAGCTGGACTTGAACTCTGGCTTTCCTGACACCAGTGGTCTATACACTGTGCCACCTAGATAGCCCAACTTCCCTCCTACTGTCAAGGATACCCCTATCCTCCCAAATCCCTCAGGGTCATAACCTGAATGATATCCTTAGCTGTTCACTATCTATCTCTAATTCCCCATATCCAATCTGTTGCCAAGGCTTGTCAATTTTGCCTTTGCAACATCTCACAAATGTGCCCCTTTATCTCTTCTGTTATTGCCACCACCTGGGTGAAGACTTATCTCACGCCTAGACTATTGCAATAGCCTGTTGGTTGGTCCACTGCCTCAAGTCTCTCCTAACTCCAGTCCATCCTCCATTCAGCTACCAAACTGATTTTCCTTAAACACAGATCTGACCATGTCACCCCTCTACTGAATAAACTCCAGTGCCTCCCTGTCACCTCCAGGATCAAAAAAAATCCTTTGTTGGTGTCCAAAGCCCTTCCTAACCTAGCAGTCCCCCATCCTTCCAGGATTCTTCTACTCTACATCTCTATACTTTTTCACGTAGTAACTCTGGCCTTTTTGATGTTCCTCAAACAATATGCTCCATCTCTCTTCTGTGAGCATTTTCTCTGGCCTGTCCCCTAAGCCTGGAATGCTCTCTTTCTTCATCTCTGCTTCCTGGCTTCCATGGATTTCTTCAAGTCCCAGCTAAAATCCCACCTTTTACCGAAAGCATTTCCCAATCCCTCAATTCTAGTGCCTTCCCTCTTTTGATTATTTCCTTTTTCTCCCATATACACCTCGTTTGTACATAATCATTTGCATGTTGTCTCCCCCATTAGAGCATGAGTTCCTTGAGAGCAGAGACTATCTTTTGCCTTTCTTTGTATCCTTATTACCTAACTCAGTGACTGGCATGTAGTTGGTGCCTAATAAATGAATGACTGACAACTTCACAATTAGGTCCTATGATATAAACCTTACTCCCAACCTGTATTCCCATATATAGAACATCTGCTCCACTCAGGTGGGTCTACTCAGTTCCTTGAACATTTCATAGGCTCACATAATCAAAGAACAGATCTGGAAGCAGAGGAAGGGGGAAGGGAATAAGCATTTATGAAATGCCTACTACACGCGAGGCACCATACTAAGCAATCTACAAATATTATCTCATAGAAACTAAACTAACATGAGACAAATGAGGTTTTGTTCTAGGGCACCAGTATTCAGGAGGGTGTAATTCCACCCCATGGTGAACCATATCCCTGTGCCTTGATGTCTTCCAACCTCTCCCCATCCCCATGGTTTGTGACCAGTTCCCATTGTTATGTGATCCTTCATTTTTGTCCATTTTTCTCTTACCTTCTTCCTCCCAACCCCAGGTAAAGATTCCTCTCACTACATCGCTGAACCACCTTGCTATTTTCCCCCCAGATAGAAAAAAAAGTATTGTAGTTATAGTTCTGGCTAGAAGGACACTTAGAGATCACCTAGTCTAGTCACTTCATTTTACAGATAAGAAAGCCACCTCTTTATCTTTCCTCTTGCTGCTTCCTCATCTGGAATACCCTCATCTCTACCTAACCAAATACCACCCATCCTTCCCTATTTCAATTCTTAGCAATTCCATGAAGATTCTCCTGACTATCCTATCCCACTGTCCTTCTGAAATCCTATAGAACATTACTATCTACACATAAAGGCAGCTAGGTAGGGTAGTGAATTAAAGCTTGAACTCTGACTCAGACATTCACCAGCTGTGTGTCTTTGGGCAAATCCCTTAATCTCTCTCAATATCAGTTTCCTCATTTTTAAAATAAAGGATGATAATAGCATCTATCTCATAGGGTTGTTGTAAGGATCAAATGGTATAATGTGTGTAAGATGCTTCATAAACCATAAAACGCTACATAAATGCTTCCCACTATTTTTATAATAATAATTATCATTACTTGGCACTTTCTGTGGCATATTTTGTACTGATGTTTTGTATTATTTTGTTCTTTTGTTGTTACCCAACTTTTTGTGTGTTTATAACAGTGACTCAAAGCAGCTGGAAAGGAACTTAGACATTATCTAGTCCGATGCCTTTTTTACAAAAGAAGAAATTCCGAACTAGAGAAATAGAACCCTCATCTTGCTTCCCTAAGTATATTGTGATGTCAATCAATCTATCATGTAATGAAAAGACTATTTTAAGTGTCTACTGAGTTCTGGGGATACAAATCCAAAAGTGAAATAATCCCTGACCTCAAGAAGCTTACATTCTATGGGGCAGAGCAGAGAATGTACACACGTGCTCTGTATCTTTACATAATTATATGTTAAATAAATAGAGGGTAATGGGGGTGGGGAGAATTAGAAAAGGCCTCATGAAGAAAGTGGCATTTGGGTGGAGCTTTGAATAAAACTAGAGATTCTAAGAAGTGAATGTGAAGAGGCAGTGTGTTCTGGTATGGAAATTAATTCCTGTAAAGGCAAGGAGAAAGGAGGAGATGGAAAGTCATGGAAGAGGAAGAGCAAGAAGTCCAGTTTGGCTGGACAACAGTGGGGTCGAAGTGCAGTAATATATAATGCTGAGATGCGGATTTAAGCCATGTTGTGAAGGGCTTTAAATGCCAAACATTTAGCATTTGTAGTTGGTCCTAGGGGCAATCAGGAGCCAATGGATTGAATAGAAGAGTGACACGGGGAGACCTGTGCTTAAAGAATATCATTTTGGCAGCCATTTGGATAATGAATCAGAGAGAGAAGAAACTTGAGGCTGAGACACCAATTATGAGGTTAATATAAGAGTTCAGGTGAGAGGTGATAAGGGCCTAAAATAGGATGATGGACATGTAGGTGGAAAGAGGAAAGAATATGGGAGAGATGTTGTAGAGGGAGCATGAGCAAGGATCGTAACCGATTAGATATATGGGGAAAGGAAGAAGAGGGAGTTGAGGTTGACTCTAAGATTGTAAACATACTTGACTAGAAGAACAATGGTACCCTAGATAAAGATAGGAAAGTTCAGAACAAGGATGGGTTTTGGTGAAATGGTAATGAATTCAATTTTGGACATGGTGATTTTAAGAAACCTATGGGATATCCTGTTAAAAATATCCAATAAGCTATTGAAATGCGTGGCTGGAGAACACGAGAAAAACTCAAGTTGGGTATATAGAATTGGGAGTCATGAGCATGGAGATAATAATAAAAATCATGGGAGCTAAAGAGGTAACTGCGTTAGAGAACATAGAGAAAGAGCAGAATAGGACTCAGGACAGGATCTTAGGCAACACCCACAGGTGTGACATGGATGATGAGTAAGCAAAGGCTTCTGATAAGTGTGCAAGGAAGAAGAAAAGCAAGAGAGAGCATTGTCATAACAAGTCAGAGAAGAGAGAGCATCCGAGAGGAGAGATGAGTGTCAAACGCAGCAGAAATGTTGAAAAGTAGCAAGACTGAGAAAAGGCCACAGAATCCAGTAGGTGGAGATGACTCAGGGGGAACTCTAGGCAAAGGGGACAGTGGGATAGGGCATGCTATTTTTGAGGGGCAGCAAGAAGAAATACATAGAGGATAATAAAGTTCGAGAAGACTGCAAAGGTAGGAAGCGGCCAGGTTGTGGATGGTTTTTAAAGGCTAAACAGAAGATTTTATATTTGATCCCAAAAGTAATAGGGAATCACAGCAGGGGAGTGACATGGTCAGACTTGCACTTTAGAAAATTCACTCTGGTATCTGAGTGACTTTCATCTTTGTCCTGCACTGTGCAAATGACTCCCTGAAGGTCCTTCTGAAGAAAGTCAAGCTAGGGCTTGGCCTCTTCATCCTCTTGGTTGTAGTCTTCTCCTCCCAAAACACCAATAGCTATACTAATAGATAAAGCATTTACTTAGGTACTGTGTACCAGCACTGTGCTAAGTGCTAGAGGTAGAAATAAAAACAAGCAAGATAGTCCCTGCCTTCAAGGAGCTTACATTCTAATGGAGAAAGACAACATATAAAGAGGAGCAAGAAAACAAGGGGTTGGGCCAAGGTGTTTGTACCATCATGGTTTGGAGCTGGTGTCAGGGAAGCGAGATAGAGGCCCAGTTCCAGGCCAGGTAAGAGAAAGGTCACCTATCAGGGTACAAAGACAAACCAGCCCACTATCATCCTTCTAGGCCCAACTCATTAGCCATTCGAGTGTCTGTCCAAGACGCCCTCCACCCCTCACATGTACATAGATATATAGGTATACTTATGCATGTGTATATGTGTGTGTATGTATATATGTGTGTATATGCTTTTACCTTTCATGGTGAGGCCTTCAAGCCTAGGGGAGTCTCTAGGAGAAAATAGAGGCCCACCATGGGGGGCAGGAGTGTTTCCCTGACTGTATATGGTTAGGTTAGATGTTTCGAATTTATAGTTAGAAGAAATAAAGCCTGTCCACTATTCAAAATAATGTTAGCTTGAGTGCTTGCATGGGAGCTGGGGACCTCTTAAGTGTCCTCAGTAGAGAGATGTAGATTATCTATACCACGATGTCCTCAAGGGAAATCACATGTGGGGAGAAAATTACATAAATTCAGATGTTCCCAGGAGAAAGCCTACGTTCAGGCACAAGTCAAAGAGAATGATTTTTGTGATGTTCCCAAGATTGAATCAGAGCTAATTTTAGACAACAGTTCTGGGCTTTGTATTATGCTTTTGAAAGTTGATGTGTACTTTATTGTTTTTTAATTGGCAAATAATGAAAATTGACAGCTTTGTATATGATAATTCCTTTTCTTTAAATTTGTCAATAGATGTTTGGAATGTATTTTTTTTTTAAGGAGGAAAGAGTTGTCTTCTTTTATCCTCCCTCTATTTGACCTCATTTCTTTTATCTCTCTTCTCAATCCTCGGCTCCTCCCTCTCCCACTGAGTTAATGTCAGCAGGCCCCATCGCATCTCTCTGACACAGGGCAGAATATTATCATTTTTCTGCAGGAACCACAGCACTCGGACTGTAAGGTGAGATGGCACTGGGGCAGAGGCAAAGATGGCATTTATTCTTCAATAACTCCATATCCATTCAGCTCTTTCTAAAAGGAAAATCTCATTAGAAAAATTAGAGAGAAACTGAGATTAAAGATAAGGTAGTAGTAAAAAGGTACACCGGGAAAACAATAACAGAGAAGGGAAATAGAAGGACAAAAATTTACAAAGCAATTGAGCACATTTGGGGTTTGCCTTCCAAGAGCATCCCCAGGCTTCTCTCAGTGTCACCACGGAGCTATGTTGCAGAGGCAGGGGAATTAATGAAGGCGGCATTGGACAAATTTAAACTGAGGCAGCTTAGCGTCATTTGCTATAGATTCTTATCATGTGAGATTTTAAAATGTGTCCCTCAGCTTGATTCTAAGCTTTTATGAGAAAGCACATTAAAATATCCTCGGTTATTTTCATGTGTCTATAAATTCCTTCAAATACTAGCAATATTAATTGTGGCCTTGAATTGACTATACATGCTGGTCTGCAGGGTAGAGGGTAGGACAAGCTTTACACTGGAGAAAAAGATGAAAGTGCTAAAGACTATGAACCCAAGGAGATAGTCTTTGAAAGGGAAATCTCTCTCTTTTAGGTTGTTCAGATGGTAATTTTTTTAAGGCTTTCAGGTGGTAAATATTAATTGCATACTTAGGCTAGCCTGGGTCCTAAGTGACCTTGAGGCAGCTAGGTCACCCTCTGGATGGAGCCTGAGAGTCAGAAAGTCCTGAGTTTGAATCCTGACTCAGATACTTACCAGGTATATGACTCTAGGAAAGTCACTTAATATTTCTTATCCACAATTTCTTCATCGGTAAAAAGGCAATAATAGTAGCACCTGTCTTCTAGGGTTGTTGTGAGGAAGGATTAAATGAGATAATACATGCAAAGTGCTTTGCAAACCTTAAATAATTATATAAATATTAGCTGTTGTTACTAGTGGGTTAGCTAGCTTCAGGAATACAGTCCTATCATGGGATCATTAATACACAGACATGGCCCTGTATGTTTTCTCTCCCTTCCGACAGGAGAGATGATCCTGACTCTTCTGGGCATCCATTCCCTGCTGCTGCTATTGCTCCACCAAGGGCTAGCAGAAGACCCCTTCTCAGTGGCTAAGGAACTCCTAGCAGAGCAGCCTGAACAGCATGTCAACAACAGAGTGCCACGGTCCAGCCATTTGTCCTACAGGAGAAAAAAGTTCGTGGAAAAGTTTCTTGATGAACTAATGATCCCTCTGCCACCAGATGTATACTGCAATATCTTGATTAGGAGCAGAAATGTCATGACTTCTTCGAGCCCATGCAAGAAAGAACACTATTTCATCCATAGTTCCTGGGATGACCTACAAAATGTGTGTAAAAATGACAAATTCCCATGCAAGAATTCCAGGAATAGCTGTTACCAGAGCACAGAATATATGGATATGACAGTTTGTCAGCTACTTGATGGTGATGAGTTCCCTTACTGTGAATACACATCTGTTAAGAAAAAGAAAAAGGTGGTCCTTTCCTGCAAGATGCTGAGAGATTCCACTTCCCTTTTCCCTGATTCTGTGGAAGCAATTGTTGACTAGGCCAAGGGGATGAATTGTCTAGTTCAGTAGGCTGAAAGCATTGGGCTCTACTTGCATCTCATCCAACCCCATAGACTATCCTCAGCCATGAGAAGGATGAATAGAATATCAGAGACATGAATCCCACCCATGATGATGTTTTGTGAAGGAAACTGATCCCATCCATTCCCATCATTCTGTGAGCAGCAGAAGCTGGTCCTAGGTTGAGAGGAGCTCCCCAGCCCGGGTGCTGATTGGACAGAGTTTCCAATTGTATGGAGATGGTGGGCAACAGTGAGAGGAAGAGGGTCTTCCTTCCTTAATTTGTATCCTAGTGCTTTGTTGAACCGAGGAATTTAGCTAAAAACAATAAAGTGCATTGCTCTAGACAAACGGGTTTTTTTTGGTGTTTTTTTTTAAAATAAATGCTGTCATTTATAAAGCCCCGAGTATGTGTCAGGCACTTTACAAATACCATCTCATTAGATTCTTACTATAATATGAAAAGTAGGTGCCACTTTTTCAGATGACAAAACTGAAGCAAACAAAAGCTAAATGACTTGTCCAAGGTCACACAGCAAATGTCTGAGGCTGTATTTGAATTCACATCTTCCGGACTCCAGGCCTCATTATCTACTGCATTATCTACCTGCTTTTCTATGGGACCCTAGGTTTGGGGTATGAAGGTTGAATTTAAATTCTTTGATTCTCTTTCTGTCTATCTTTCTCTGTGTGACGAAATCAGGCACTACCCTTACAAAATAATCCCTCCAGCATAAACGTTTCCTCACCCTCTTCCCTGTAGGCCAGAACATATAGTCAATTCAAGTCCACAATAAATGTTTATTATTGTTTAAGGGAATTTACAGATACATGCACACAGTCGAAGCAAATCATGGGGAATGTCTTTATCACTCAATTTGGCATAGATTTTAAGTATTAAAGAGTTGTTTTCCAGGCAGTCTCATTATCATTTTCCCAGTGTCACTAAAACTGTACAGTTCTCTTCAGCCCGCTTAACACAAGCCCTCCTTTGAGAATCCAAAGCTCAGACTGTAACATAACTATTAGAGTCACACACAGCAGTTACCACTGGGTTAAGAGTGGAAGGGGAAAAGTGGTGAAAACTGCTGCGTTTATTTCAACCTAAAAAGGCAATTCTCATAGCATCACTCAAGTCAGCCGAAGTATGTTTTGGCCACTGTAACTCAGGATCTTCCTCTTCCAATTTCTCCTGATTTAGTGCTCTTTTCACTATGTCATGCTGTGATAGATAGCTCTGATAAGCACCCTGCTGAGGTTTGAGCTCACCATCAATGACTAGTCTCTGCCAGTGTTCTGAGGAGGAAAACACAGCAAGCCACTAAAGACTAGAGTAATATGGTTCCCAACTTCTCTGTGGTCTTGGGAATGTTAAGTGGTAGACCCAGCACCCTGTGACTATCCATTGGGACTACCAGTAAATTATCTTCAAATCAGGCTATTTTCAATAGGATTTCTAGATGGAGGGGGATGACTAAGAGGAGATGAGCAGGGTTATGTAGACATAACCCAGCACTCCTCTACTTATTGAAATGGTACAATGAACCCATTACTAGAACTTCCAAAACATGTTTAGTGCTGTGAAAGCAACTGTGACAGGCAGTGTGGGTTGTGAGTGCATATCATGATGCTGTAAAAGGTATATCCACCCACTCCTGGCTCATTCCTCTGCTTTTTGTGATCTACAGAGAACAACAGCCTGACTCAATATTAATGAATTAATTAAGTAATCAACCATCAAGAGAAATAGCATATAATTTTGGCCACTAGGTGGTGATATCTTTCAGGTTATCAATCCAAGGATGGGCTATGTCAGTTGATTGACAGTGCACAGGTTGCATGCCTGGGCTTTCCCAATGGCATATTCTCCCTACCTACTCACTCTGACTATACTGTGGTCTACACTACACTCTTTTTAGCTTGCCCTTTCTAGAGCCACCCACAATTTATACAGATCTAAAAGTATGATTTGGAACTTGTTCATAATTACCAATAAATGGCATCCTTTTCATTTCTACTGTGAGCCCTGACTTCCCAAACTTGGAAAATTTCCCTTGATTACTCACACTCCCTCCCTCATTTGTATAATTCACCAATTTACTTTTTTTTCTTAATATAATAACAACAAATATAATTTGTTGAACCAGTAAGGTAACTTAAAAAAAAAGATAGCATAATAAAAGTATAAAGAGTTTTTGAATAGCAAGTGTAGTGGTATGATGCATCAGTATCAAGCCCTTTTCTCATTCCTGCTGTAGGAGGTAGAATCCAGAAACTAATAAAGAGAAGTTTGGAAAGTTTTGGTGACTGCCAAAATTTTCCTATTAAGTACTCTAAGGAAACAAGAGAGAGAGGACACAATTGAAGATGGTACTCCTGAATGTCACTACAATTGTGATTCACAAAGCGTTCCTCTAACCAGTCTTAAATCTTCTCTGGGAGGGGAACAGGGGGATAGAAAAGAGTGAGAAATGCACTGGGGTCAAATCAAGAGCTATCAATGAGGGGAAGGAAACCTTTGTGGTCTTGGAAGAGAGGAGCGTGTAGCAGATGATTGAGGAGGTAGAGGGAAAGATTGAAAAGGAAAGAGGCTTTACTTTGGAGGTGGGAAGGGGGTTCCATTGATGATGCTCCTATGAATGGAGGGAGATGTAGACCTTACACCGGGAAAGGCCTGGTGGATTTGGTGCCTAAAAATCTGTTTGTCTGGGGGTGAGGGGAGTCGGAACACCTAGGGGCAACTGGCAGCTAGAGGAGTGGGAGAACATGGACATGGGGAAGAAAATTCCAGACAAATACATACAGAGAAAAACTAAAAGGGGAGAGAGAGAGAGAGAGAGAGAGAGAGAGAGAGTGAGAGAGAACAATATAGATGTGTGTGTGGAGAGAGAAAGAGAGAGAAACAAGAGAAGGCACAGATTATTAGTGGTGGGGGTGAGGGAGGTGCCACTCTATGGGAGATTGGCCTGTTTGATACCTGAAACAATGAACATTGTTCCATGGGGAAAGCCCTACAAGGCAGTGGCAGAAAGTGCCTAGAGGGCAGAGCCCAGAATGAATACCTCGGAAGCTTAGACTATATGAAGAATACTGAGAAGAGAGAGACCAGATGATTGAGGGAGTCATGAATGAGAGTTCAAAGAAAACAGAAAAAGAAGATGTATCATGAAGAGAGTAAAAGAAATCCTTTTTGGGAAGGGATGCAATAAAACAAAAGTTTAAAACCTGATGAACAGAACCAGCTGAAAGGGAAGAGAGGAAGGGAAAAAATCTATTTAAATAAGAGGGAGGAAAGAGGGCAAAGAAATGTATAACCAAATAAAAGCAGAAGAGAGGAACTAATAAACAAAACCCTAAATGGAAAGGAGTGACAAATGAGAAGAGGGGACCAGGAAGAGAGGAAGAGAGCCAGTGGGAACAGAACTACCTTTAAAAAAATATTAAAGTAGTGGAAGGAATACCATACTGTATTTATAGTAGAAGAGAGGGGGAAATCATAACCTGAAAAAATCCAGTTTTAGAAATAGAGGAAAACATAAAAGTAACTCATAACTTTAAATGTAAATGGATTAAACAATCTAATAAAATGAAGAATAGTAAAAGATTAAGAAACAAAACCCTACAATCTGTTACTTATAGGAAATATACTTATAAAAAAAAGACACATGAAATAAAATTAGGGGAACAGGGGAAAATTAACTACACATCAAGTGAATCCAAAATAGCAGGTGTTGCCATCATGCCATATGACAAAACAAAAACAAACATTCAGAAAATAAAAAGGGATAAACAAGGAAATTATATTATACTGAAAGGAACCATAGAAACCAAACCAACATGCTCCAAATTTCTTAGCATCCAAATTTATACAGGAAATATCTGAGCTTCAAGAAGATGTAGACAGTAACACAACAGTGACAGGACACTTCAACATTGCTCTGTCAGTTTTGATAAGCCTAACAGAAACTTAAGCAAAAGGAAGAATATGGAACTGAACAAATTTCTGGAGAGGCTAGAGTTAAAAGACTTATGGCATCTTCTAAATGGGATCGCAAAAGAAAAAGAACTGCTGCACCACGTGGAACTTTTAGAAAACTGACCATGTATGAGATATTGTAAACAAATGTTAAGAAGCAGAAACAGTCAATTAATCCTTTATAGACCATATTGCAATAAGAATAGAAATTAGGTTAGGGACTGCAAACAAAAGATACAGACCCAAATGGAGACTTAATAATGGAATTTTAAATAATTAATGCATCAAAGAACAAATAATGGTGAAAAAGCAAATGAAAATCTCTGGGATGCAGCTAAAGAAGTCCTCAGGGGGAAAATTGTATCCTTACAATTACACATTAACAAAATAGAAAAAGAGAAGATTAATGAGCTGAATATGCATTTTTTTAAATTAGAAAATCAGCAAATAAACCTAAAATAAGCACAAATGAAGAGATTAATTAAATTAATTAAAAATACAGGGGAAATAATTAAACTGGAAACAAAAAAACACCACAGAAATGATAAGTGAAACTAGAAGCTGGTTCTTTGAAAAGACTGATAAAATTGACAAGCTCTTAGCTAATCTGATTAAAGAGTACAAAATCAAATCAAAATAACTAACGAGTAAAATGAAATTACAGCAAAACCAGAAGAAATAAAAAAAATCTCAACATTTTATGCACAGATATATGCTAGTAAAATTAAAAACACAAAAAATAGAGGAATAGATTCAAAAATATAAAATACCCCAAATCGAAAGACCAGATAGAGATCTTAAATAAACTGGTCTCAGAAAAGGAAATAGATCTAAGTACAAAGGACCTTTTGTTGTTCTTATTGTTGTACAGTCATTCAGTTGTGTCTGCACCATCACCAAAAACCATTTCACCTTCACTATCTTGAACCCTGAAGTTCTCCCCTGATGTCCCTCAGTTTCTCTGTCTGTCTGTCTTCTTAACCTGTTCTTCATTCTCACATTGACTTTCAGTCCCTCCATGGAATCCATTCTGGAATTAAGAGGGTTTGGGGGACACTTCCTATAGATGGAAAGAATATGGTTGGAATTTAAAGGAAACCAGGAAGTCAGTAATCGAAGAGGAAGAGGGAGAGCATCCAGGCATGGTGGACAGCCAGAGAGAATGCTCGGAGCGAAGAGGTAGAGTATCTTGTTCATGGAAAAGCCAGGAGGTCAGTGTTACTGAGTAGAAAAGTTAGGTTATGAAGGACTTTGAATGCCAAACAGAGCATTTTGTAGTTGTTCTGTGAGGCAGTAGGAAGTCACTAGAGTTTATTTACTAGGGCCTGACATAATTAGATCTGCGTTTTAGGAAAATTACTTTAGTGGCTGAATGCAGGATACGTTGAATTGGGGAGAGAGCTGAAGGAGGCAGACCCCCCAGCAAGCTATTCAATAGGTCATGAGGTGATGAGGGCCTACATTGGAGTGGTAACAGTGTCAGAGGAGAGAAAAAGGCATATTCGAGAGATGTTGCAAACATGAAATTGACAGGTCTTGGCGAAAGCTTGTATATGAGAGAATGAAGGATAGTGAGGACTCTAGAATAACTCCTAGGTTTTGAGCCTGAGGGACTGAGAGAATGGTGTTGTCCTCTATAGTAATAGGGAAAATAAGAGAGAGGAAAAGATAATGAGTGCCATTTTGGACATACAGTATTGAGTTTCAGATACCTATTAGAGATGTCTGAAAGGAAGTTGGAGATTCAAAATTGGAGGTCAGCAGAGAGACTGGGGCAGACCAGGCAGATTTGAGAATTATCAGCACAGAAATAATTATTAAGTCCATGGGTGCCGATGAGCTCACCAAGTGAAGTAGCATATGGAGAGAATAGAGGACCTAGGACAGAACTGTGTGGGACACCTATGGTTAGAATAAATGATCCAGAGGAAGATCTGGCAAAGGAGACAGAGTAGTCAGATAGGCAGACTAAGAGGTGAAGGTGAGCAAGCATATATTCTTAGCATGAAGGACAGCAAGTGAAAAGATACAAAGACAGAAACTGGAATGCCAAGCTCAGAAAATAGCTTTTTTGGGTCACTTTGGCTGGAACATAGCATGTTTGAAGGAATAATATGAAATGTTTGTAGAAAGGTAACATCAAGCCAGATTGCATTGTTTTATGAGTCTTGTCACCTAGAAGTCTTATGGAATGTGTACATACCATAACTCTGGTTCCACTTCTGAATATTCTGAGTATTGACATACATACTTTTTTCTGAAGTAATGCTTTGTGGTATGTCATGATAGTGGATGAGAACCATCTTTTAGGACCCAACACACACACGTACGCACACACACACACACACACACACACACACACACACACTCATGCTCCTTAGGGTGAGTTACTCTTGATGGCTGTAGCCAAACTTTTCCCCCATCAAATTCCCTATTTGGCAAAGATGGCAAAGTCAGAAGGTAGGAATCAATGCCTATCAAGACCATACTTAAGATCATGCCAGTCAAGGGACTACTATCCTCCTCAGGATATATGAACCCCTTAGGGGTGATAACAAGGACATAATGGAAGCTGTGAGTTTGGGCATAACGGGCAGTATGTAGGAACACTGGCTAAATTAACTTTGGTTAGAGGATCTTATCTTTTGGCTCAGGCATATCCATATGTTAGCTTCCATGCCCATTCATATCATGGACCCAGGTGGCAAGGGCCATGGAAGTGGGGGTAAGGTCATCAATTGGCCTAATGCTGGGGTGAGGAACCTTTTCATGTTGGAAGGTTGTATTAATATTAATATTAATAATTTGCATAATCAAATATGGCCGCATTCAAGAAACTTCAATTAGATATACTTAAAAATATACATTATTTTGTAAAAATCTTACCATGTACTTAATAATTTCAAAAAATGAAAACTATTTGTTAATTTTAAGGTTAACTAACCTTTTAATGACTTTGTTGTGCCTGCTTTTTGTTGGAAAGCATTTGAATATTTGGTTGCAGCAAATATTTGCAGCAAATATTTCAGTCGATCCTCTAGATGGGTATTAGTCATTTGTGACCTTAAGGTTGTCTTGATTTGGGTTAGGTAGGAGAATGTAGATTCACAGCAATAAGTGGTTGAAAAACAAGAAAGTATTTTTCAGGCATGTTGCCAAAGGTGTGGGTATTCTACTGCATTGTACCATATTTCAATTCGATCTTTCTTAGCATCATATAGTGACTTTAAAATGTCATCTACTGAGAGCTCAATCAGTTCCATCTATAGTTCTTTAAATGCCTTGGTGATATCAACTAGGTGAGGCTGAAATGCTAATTTGAGTGTGATGTCACGATTCTCAAAGTCAGTAAACCTTTTATTTTATTCTCCAATTAAAAGGTTTGTGTATTCATCAAATGATTCACATATATCATCATGCTCATCAATGACTTTGCTAACCGGGGAAAATGTTCATCTGAAATTTCCTTTCGAAGAAGTGCTTTGAAAAAAGATAGCTTTTTTTGAAATTCATGAATTTTTTTTCTTGCCACATATCATCTATAGACTTAGTTCCATCTTGCAAAGAAATATTGGAGTCATTTTGATTTGACATGATATCACACAGAAAGGCAGCATTCCCATAGAAATTTTCTTTTAATAATTCACATTGCTGATCCTGTTCATAAAATTTAACTATGAAATTTTGAAATGAAATGAAATGAAATGAAATTTTGGCTAACACCTGCCCCTGTGATAGCCAATGCATTTTAGAATGGTATGGCAAATTCACATTGATTACCTCAACTTTAGCATGTGATGATGCCGTGTTGCATTTGCACAAATATAATTAACAATACTTATAACTTGTTGCAAAGTTGTTTCAACAATCCGGCTAGCAGCTGTTGTGGGAGTGAAAAACCAACAACAACCAGCTCATAGAACGCTGCAAGCTCAGGTTCTTTTGATCTGCTTTATTAAGGAAAGCAACTTTAAGGGGTTAACAATCTCATTTTAATCAAATATATATATATATATATATACATATATATGTATCATTCACTTAGTTCAGGGGGAAAAGCCAGCACCCTCAACTTCAGAGCATATACAAACAGAAATTACAGAGAGAATATACACAGACCAAATCACAATACATAGTTAACAAAAAGAGAAGCACCAACATCTGGGTTTTCTTCAAAGCCAGGGGGCTCCAGCGGCTACCCAGAGTCTCCACACCAACACTTCCAGTGAGTGAGAGCCCTAAACAAAATGCTAACTTCTGAGTTTATACACCCTTCTTAGGGCCAGAAAGCTTCACACCTAATTAGCAAAAGCATGTGGGCCTAGGGCTTTACACCTAGTTAGCAAAAGGGTGTGGGCCTGGAGCTTTGCACCTAGTAAGACTTAATCAAAGGCACTTGAGTACTTTAGCATTCTAAAAGAGGAAACAGTAAGAAAAAAAAATCCCACCCTAATTACCATAACAATAACCTATATGGCATTGCTTGTCTTCTCAATGAGGGGGGTTGGGGATGGAAGAAAGGAGAGAATCTGGAACTCAAAGTTTTAAAAACAAATTTTAAAAATTGTTTTTACATTTAACTGGAAAAAATAAAATACTAAATAAATAAAAATTTCTTAACAACAACAAGAAAAAAAAAGAATGGATTTCTCAGCTGGGCTCCAAAGCTACCTTCTTCAAGTTTCAGTTAACTTATTCAAATGAACTCAATCTAACACCTTTTATTATATGTCTATTACTTTTGAATTTGTTAAAATTTATTAACACTTCATTTTTTTTTTATCCCCATGGCCCCTATTACCAGAGCCTGTGAAAGACAGTGAAAATGCCTAGAGCTGAGATATGGTGTGTCTTAATCAAGCAACAGCAAGGAAATCAGTGTCCCTAGATCAAGGGGTGGGGGTAGAAGAGTTTAAGAAGATTGGAAAGGTAAGGGGGCAGGTTATGAAAGGCTTTGAATGTCAAGCACAAGATTTTGTATTTGATACTAGAGGTGACAGGCAGCAACTGGAGTTTATTGAGTTGGGGGGAGAGGCCACACTTTTGTAACAACAATGTTGCTTGCAGCTGCTGTGGAGGTGTAAGGCCAATAACACCAATACACAGGAGGGCTGCTAGCACAGGTTCTTTGATCTGCTTTTCTAAAGGAAAGCAACTTTACGGGGTTAACAATCTTACTTTAACTAAACACACATATACCATTCACTTAGTTCAGGAGGAAAAGTCAGCACCCTGAACTTCAGACAAAATACAAACAGAAATTACAAGCAGAAATTATAAACAGAGAAAATAAACACAAATCAACAGACAGGGCTTCTAATTGTCTGATCAAGATAATACATACATAGTTACCAGAGAGAGAAGCACCAACATCTGGGTTTGCAAAGCTGGGGAGGGGGGACTCCTTAATGGTTGCCCAGAGTCTCATCTGGCTATATTACAAGAACACTCTTCCCATGAGTGAGCCCCCAGAGCAAAACCTCACCTCAGACTGTTTCCAATCAATGACTCTTGATTCAATCAAAGACTCTTGATTCAAACAAAGGCAACACTCAATCAAAGGCACTTGATTGCTTTAGTTCTGAGAAGCCCTCTAAAAGAAAAAACAGCAAAAAGTCCTACTTTGCTTGCTATTACAATGATCAGACCTGGACTTTAAGAAGATCATTTTGGCTGCTGAGTAGAAGATGAATTAGATGGGGTAGCTACTTGTATCAGGGAGACCAACCAGCAGGCTTTTGCTATAATCCAGGACTACAAAGATGAGGGTCTATATCAGGATCGTGCAGTGTCAGAGAAGAGAAGGGCATGTGCAAGACAAGGCATAAAGCTAAAATCAGCAGTCCTTGACAATAGATTAGCAGTGGGATGGGGTGGGGGAAGAGTTGTGAACCTGGGTGACTGGGAGAATGAGGTTATCTTTAACAATAATAGCAAAGTTAGAAAGAAGGAAAAGTTTGAGAAGAAATATAACAAATTAAGTGTTGGACAAGTTGAGTTTAAGATGTCTATGTGACATTCAGTTCAAGATATCTAATAGTTAGTTGGAGCTTTGAGATGTGAGACTAGAGGTCAACAGAGAGGTCAGGATTTGATAAATATATTTGAGAATCATCAGCGTAGTGATGATAATCGAATCTGTAGAGCTGACAAGATCAGTGTAAAATAATACAGAGGGAAAAGAAAAGGCCCAAGATAAAGTCCTGGGCAATGCCCCTCTTTGGACTGATGAGCAATTAGATATGTAGAAGGAAAACTAGGAGAGAGGAGTGTCATGAGAACCTAGAGAGGAGACTATTAAGGAGAAGAGTACGATTAACAGTGTCAAAGGCTGAAAGGTCAAGAAGGATGAGGACTGACAAAGGAGTATTCGATTTGGCAATGAAATGATCATTAAAAACTTGGAGAAAAGTCTCAGCTAAAATGAGGTAGGAAGCCAAACTATAGAGTTAAGAAGAGAATGAACAGAAAGGAAGTAGAGGCACCTATTGTAGACGGCCTTCTCGAGATGTTTAGCTACAAAAAGAAGAAATATGAAATGATAGTTGCTGGAGTTGGGTGGAACAAGTGATGGATTTTTGAGGATAAGAGACATATGGGCATGTTTACAGGCTGTGAGAAGCAGCTAGTAGATAGAGATTAAAGATAAATGAGAGCCTGGGGATGATAGAAGAAAGAATGGAATGGGATCACTTACGCATGAAAAAGGTTTGCCTTGGCAAGGAGAAGGGCCACCCCAGTATGTGAGATGAGGTGAAGAAGGAGATTTGGGTGGGGTGAGATGCGGAGGAGGATGAGAGAAGAGAGAGCTCTCAGTGAAGATCCAGGTCTTCCTGGCTCTTAGGCTATCTTTCTGTCTACTGCTGCCTATACACCTGTGGGAATGTTGTTGTTATTATTGAATGTTGTTGCAAGCATATGAACTAATGGCTAGGTGTATCCAGCTATAATACCTGGTACTAGGGAGTAGGAGGGGTGAGAAATCACCTCCTCTTCTTAACTAGAAGACAAAGGGGAAATGGATAAAAGAGAGGAAGAGAGAGAAGAGAAAAGACTTTGGCTCCTCCTTTTAAGTACTGATTGGGTAGGTTTTCTAGGCCCAGCTAATAATCCCCTTTGGCACAGTCTCTAGTAACAGAGGCTGTGCTGAACAAAAATGAATTATTATTTCAATAAATTCGATTATTAATTCTAAACAAATTAATAATATTTCTGGTTGTTTCTATTAATATTATAAACAATGGCATATCTTATTGTGTTATATATCATTATTATTACATGTAATTATAATTACATTGTTACTTTATGTTCATTATATTCTATATAATAATATATTATGTGGTCATATATGATCGTGTGATATTGTGTAAATAATTATTTAAAAATTGCTATTTAATGTGAATTACTTTAATAATTAGTGTTGTATCTTCCCAAAGTACAAGTCCACAGAAATAAGTAAGGGGTTGCTACACCATCCCAAAATTCAATTCTCTTGGTGTTGAACCAGAATATGTCTTTCCCCATAAGCCACAATGCATAAACCCTAGTTGCTCCATCCCAGAGAATCAGGGACTTCCTGACAATTCCCATTTCAATACTGTAACAAAGGCTGTCCCCCACATGTAACATGGGGGTATCTGATGTGGCTTGAAGGAAGGCAGAATAGACATTTCTAGCCTTTTTTGTCCCTACCCTTCTCCATGGGAGACTTTATTTCCTGTCAGGAAGGGAAGCAGGAGGTTGAAGACAGAAGCTTGGCCACTCTGCCTTTCTCAGAAAGAGGGATACTGGGCTAGAATTATATCTGTCTATTCCTTCAAATATAATTAGTAGTCTAAGGGATGTGATTTTCAGATTCAAGTTAACTTCTGACTGCCATTTCATTTATTGCGTGGGAAGTAGGGTGGTATAGATGGTATATATATGTCTCAGACAATAGCGAGTGAAGAAGCTCTCCTATTGGGACCAAAGTAACTCAGCTCTATCAAGAGAGTCCTAGATCTACCCAAAGGGAAGTTCCCCAAAGTCTGTAGGATAGTTAGCCAGGTACAGGGACGTGTTGGAGACTGCCAGTTGCTCTCATGTCAGCTTCTTCCCAAAGTCTTAGTATCTCTTCAGCAACCTGATGTGAGATTGGCATAGTCCATCATCTCTCACAAAATTGGAAGCCAGAAGTACCAGAACCAACTACATAGTCCAAAGAAACTCAAAGAAACTAAAAAAAAAAAAAAAAAGCCTAGCACTCTCCTCTCTTCCTCTCTCACCAATTTCATTCCACTCCTCATTTAGGAATAGTACATTGATCTCCAGTAACATATAGTGAGTGCCATACCAATGGTCTTTGGGACTCAGGTTATACTTCACATTGAGGGCTCAAGCTCTAGTTGAAGTATACTTATTTCCAAAATATTGCACATTGAACCTGGTAATCCACAGAAATTAAAGAATGGACTAGAAAATGGGCTACAAAATGGGTAAGGAATAATGATTAAATTTGAGTCAGTGCTGAGCTATTCTTGGGACTTAGCCTGGAGCAAGAGAAGGGCAGGGCAAAGATTAAGATTGCCAGATAGTAGAAGATGTGGGGAAATTGAGAACATTCCGAACTGTACTGTCCAGCTTTGGAACTAAATTCTTTGTTGTCATTAGTTCAGGACGTGCTGGAGACTCCCTGTTTATCATTATGAGGAATATGTACTATGACCACCAACCTGCATGCCAAATCTTTTCATTCACCTTCAAAATCCTTAGAGGAGTTTTTTGGGTTATTTTTAAGCATATGTTCACATAAAAAAAAAAGATATGTTCACATAACTAAAAAAAAAAGACATTTTTTATCACATCTTTCTTTCTGACCTTTTCCTCATTTCCCTGTTATCCCAGTGTCTTCCTTTCTTTACTCAAATAATTTAGAGCAGGAATTAAGGAGAGATAAGTACATCCCTTCTTAGAAGTACCCGAACTTTTTCTAATTACTCTAGTTGTTAGTGTTTTCTCTTTCCCTAAATTAATGTGTATTTGCTTATTCTTATACAAGATGTAGCCCACTAATTATATGTATAAGCTGTCTGAAGACAGTCTTTTTTGTTCTTGTCTTGGTATTACCAATGCTTATCTCTGTCTTGTACACAGAGGAGACACAATAAATGCTTGTTTGTTTTGTTTAAGGCTCAGCATAGTGGGAGGTAATGATGAAGACATTTTGTAACGTTGCTTTTTAAAATCGTATATAGTTTTTTTATAGCAAACTCATCATTTCATCATTGTGAGCATGTCCTCCTTTGAAGAAGATCTTACCTATTTCATATCTTCTCCCTCTGTATGATTCTCCTCCATGATTTCTCATAACTTCTCCATGGAATTTAGGATGGAAGATTTACCTCAATTTCTTCAAGTCATTTGTCTTGTTTTTCCATTATCTTAGGGACACCATGGCCCCTTCAGTTATGTACAATTTTAATTCTTATGTAAGATTATTGTATTCTATTATTCTCAGCTAGTCAGTATAGGTGTATGTATATTATATGTGTATGTTTGTATATGTGTATGCATACACTTTGCATGTGTATAATACGGAATTTTCATCCACTGTTTTCCTAGATAGTTAAACCAACACTTCTCACATTGTTATGTATTTCTCTAAGAGGCTTTTATATTTTCTAGAAGTTAACACTGTATTCTGTCAGCTTTTTAAAAATAGGGGTATTTGTCACCTATAGAGGATCTTTCTTTAATCCAGAACTGATTCAGGATCCATCAAGTACACTTATTTTTAATGCCAGAAACTTTGCCTCTCCATGACCTACAGGTATTATTTGTGATGAGTCTAGTCTAATGTTCCAAAGAAGTCTTAAAATGTCTGGTGCAGTCACATGAAAGACTACATTTTTCCAAACTAGGGGAAGGGTACAGTTTTAAGATTTATCTCCTGCACATATATACTTTTCCTAAGGCTTGTTATTCTCATTTATTAAAATAACCAGTCAATAGCAATTTATTCAATGCCAGCTATGTGCTAGACACTATGTTAGATGCTATTCCTCTGATTATGTCCCTATACTTCTCCTTGTTCCCTTCCACAAAATTCCTCTTAATCCAACATACTTCTGACCTTCTATTCTTACAGTTCTCCAAACAAGGGCATCAAACCAGTAGTCTAAGAACTCCACTTGATGACTGGGTCTTCACAATATAACCAAGCTTAACATAGACAAATATTCATTTGGTAAGGGAACAAACTCAGAGAATGAACGTGTATTGTGAAATGTTTCATGGTTCTTTGGATAGGGTTAAATGAGAAGTTCCCTTGTCACTAGAAGCCCAGAAAATTGATGCTGAATATGGAAAAGGAAACAGTGATGACTATGATCAGAGCTGGGGAAGGGATGGGGGGTAGGTGAGAAAAAGTAAAACTTAAATTACTGCATAAATGCCAGAAATAATATACTAGCAACAGACTGCATATCTGTACATTCTTAATAGTAGGAGGTCAGCACTGCATATACTTTCAGACTCTCTTGATGTACTGGTTAGTTTCACTGAACTTTTTCTTTTTTATTCTTTTTTTTTACTGGAGATGGCTTTCTGGGCAGGGGGATATGTGAGGAGGAAAGATAATACAAAAACATAAGATATCAGTATAAATTTTTAAAAATTGGAGTTTGGCAAACAAGGTAGGTTGAGGATTACATAAAAAATCATTCTATCAACATGGCAGTTTTCATTGTGCCAATAATAATCATCAGAGGCCAGAGTAAAGCAGCTCAGAATCTCTCCTAGTCAAGAAGTGATATTCTTGACAGCCAGAGGAGACAGCTACTTAACTAGATGGTCTCATTTAAATGGGGGTAGCTGGATAGTAGTATAGTAGATAGAGTTGGGAATCAGGAAGACTCATCTTCCTGTAATTCAAATCCAGTCTTGGACACATACTAGCTGTGTGACCGTGGGCAAGTCACTTAACCCTATTTGCTTCAATTCCTCATCTGTAAGGCTCATCTGGTCAAGTAAAATAGAAACACCTAAGAGGAATTCTTCCTAGGAGAGAGGCTATATGATGAATTAGACTGGCAAATAAGACACCTAGGTTCAAACTCCAATTCTGACAATGAGCAGGTAAATTAATAGCTCATTTGTAATAAGGGCCCTGACATCTAAAATTCCATTTCCCAATTTGGGCAGAGGCCAGCCATATTATAGGCCTATCTATTGTTGTGTTGGATGTGTCACTGAGCTTTTTTTTTTTTTTGAGGGAGGGGGGAAACAAGGAATGCTTATTCATATTATTACTACATTCTTTTCATAGAGTAATCCACAAGAAAAGCTATTAAATCACTTGTCCTTTTCCTGTTCAGTCTCTCATTTATCTCCTTTGCCAATGCTTAGTTCCTCCCACTCCAGTTGGAGGACCTAGCAGGGGATCAGCAGGACCAAGGACTTCCCCGAGGCACAGGACTAGAAACTCTGATTCTCTACAAGAGCCACATCACCTGGATTAAGTCAGGTGAGATGACCTAGAATAGACACTGGGCTGGAACCTCCTCCTTACTGACCTGATGGCCATTTAGATCTTTCTCCTTAGAGAAGGAAAGAGAGAAACTGAGATTAGGGATAAAAACAAAATACATATAATGAGCTAGAATAGGGTTTCTTGGAAACTAAAGGTAAGAGAAGAGTGATGGAAAACTCCCTAAAGTAGCTTTATGATTCTAGGGATAGGCCCTCAGGTAACAGGACCATCATAGACCAATATGCTTCTCAGGGAAAACTACTGATCAGGGATATACTGGAATGTTAAAAGGTCATTTTATTCCGGCAAGTCTCAGCAATGTGTGTCTTCAGTACTTTAATAAAAATAATACATCTACAATCTCATCAATGTAGCTATTCTCTCCAGTGATGCAGATTTTATAACCCTTCCTTGACTTGTTATCTCTCTATCATTTTTGTCCATGTTTTTCCATATATCCTTCTTAGATATTTCAGATATTCCTTAAATACTCAAGCTTTTACATTTGCATTTTCCCCTACATTCACCCTTGCCCCAGGGTGAGGTCCTATTTCAACTGTAAGCTCCATCAGGGCAAAGATCATGTCATGTTTTTAAATGTTTCCAAAGTTCTGTATACATTTTCTTGCACATGGAATAAGGAATAGCCAAGGCTTTCTCTCTCTCTCTCTCTCTCTCTCTCTCTCTCTCTCTCTCTCTCTCTCTCTCTCTCTCTCTCTCCTTTTCTCTCTCTTTCTTTCTCCCTCTGCCCTCCTCTTTCTCTCTTTTCCCCCCATCCTCTCCTTCTTCCTCTTTTCTACTCTTCTCTTTTTTCTTCTTCCCCTTCTCTTCCTTCTTCTCTTTTCTCCTTTTCCTTCATCCTCTCTTATATCTTCTTTCCCCTTCTTTCTTCTCTTGAATCTTTCACCTAATTTTACTCAGTCTGCTCTCTTGTTATCCTTTCCCTCTCTAACTCCTTCTTTTCCTCCTCTTGCCTTTCCTCTCTTCTCTCACCTTTCTTCTCACTCTTCATGTTTCTCCCTTGTTACCTCCCCATCTCTTCCTCTGAGGTATGAATAACCCAGTTTGACCAGAGAATATCTATCAGGGAATTATTAAAAGATAAGTCTAGAAAGTTGGAGACCTACTAGGCTAAAATGTCTGGTCTTTATTTGACAGGCAATGGGCAAAGTTAAAAAAAAAAAAAGGTAAAGTAGAAATAGAAAAAAAATCTACCATTCACCACCTGAAACAGATCCCAGGAAGAAAACTTACAGGAATGTCATAGCCAAGTTTCAAAATTCCCAGGTTAAGGAGAAAATATTGCAAGCAACAAGAAAAAAAAAACATTTAAAAACTGTGGGAAATCAGTCAGGATTTCACAAGACCTAGCAGCTTCTACACTAAAAGGTCTTGGAACATTATATTTTAAAGAGCAAAGTAGCTGGAGTTGCATTCAAGCATAACTTACCTAGCAAAATTAAGTATAATCCTGAATGAAAAAATAAATATTTGATGAACTGAAAGATTTTCAGGTATTTGTAACAAGAAGACCAGAGCTTAATGGAAAATTCAATACAAAAGATGCAGAAGAAATATAAGAAAAAACATTAAAGACTAATCATAAGGCACTCATTAAGGTCACACTGTTTACTTATGATATACAAAAATCTTATCAGTATTCTTTTTTTTCAACTCCTTAAATAGATTTTTTTCATTTTCAGGGTTCACAGATTTTTTTTCTTTTTTTCTTTTTCTTTTTTTTAAATTTTATTTAATTTATTTAATATATTTAGTTTTTAGCATTGATTTTCACGAGAGTTTGAATTACAAATTTTCTCCCCATTTCTACCCTCCCACCCACTCCAAGATGGCATATATTCTGGTTGTCCTGTTCCCCAGTCAGCCCTCCCTTCCGT